>VXAX01001320.1:1395088-1539483 GCA_013399835.1 Leptocoma aspasia | reverse complement strand
GACAGAATTTGGGGAGCCCAGAGTGCAGCACCCAGACAGTTTGCTTTTGGGGAACCCACCCAGCCCCTACCCTCCTTCTACAGGTCACCTGGGCTGAGGTAGAAATCCATTTCAGACACTGGCTCCCAACCCAAAGTCTACAAACTGTCTTCCCACTCTGCACTATACAAGTTTAATGTTGTAACAAATTTGATGCAAAACCTCCTAGAATATAACTTAAAAAATCTTTAAAATTTGAAAGACTTTCTTAGTTACTAAATTAAAATTGAATCCTTTCAGAAATAGGGTAAAATGAGTCTTCTCTACTCTTTTTAACTTGATTTTAGGCCTTTTTCCAGTCGAATCCCTCTGCTCTCACTACAAAGAGGATTGATTTGCACAACTCCAGTTGTGCATATCCAATTGTGCATATCAGTATGTGCTTTACTTTCTAACAATTAATAATACATTTCTTTGTAGCTTTGTAAACTAGCATACATTTCTCCTGTAACTACAACAGCCTTTTTGTTTTGAGTGAGAGACACTGATACACACTGAGCTCTGGAAGAATCTGAGCTCAGTGTCTAAAAGCTTAAAATATGACATTTCTGCAGAGTGGAAAGGGAAGCTGGTTTTTTCACTTTGGTAAAAACTTCAGGTACCTATGATAAGGTGTCTACAGCTATAAATTTGACTTAGGAGCAGCTTGTTAAAACCAGAGAATGAGATTCTCGTACTGCATTTCAGTCTGGAGGCAGTTCAGTGGAAGAGAAGATACTCAGCTCAGCTGCCTGCTGCCTTCAGAAGCAATTCTGAAGTGACTCTTCCTAACAAACAAACCACCAACTTTCCCAAGAGCTGCTTCAGCTGAAGGAGTTGAGAATTCCTCTCCTGAACACAAAATCAAACAGGAAAGAACTGCCCACTTCATCCTTTTCTTAATCAGAAGAGTCAGAGCAGAAAAATCCCAATCTGATGTTCTTTCTTGGCTTTCCCTGGAATGACATTTTTCTGCTGCATATTCTGCAGCACTGATATTAAAGCAAACTGTTGATAATGCAGTCAACTAAAATATGCCAAAAGTCTAGATACCTTTCAGCAGATTTTTCTGGTAGTAACAAAATCCTTTTGATGAAGCTGTTTGTTGGAGAAAAAACGTTAAAAAGGACTTCCTTCCAGTTTCATATCCAGTAAAAGATAACTATTGGAGGACAAGAACTGAATGGCATGGGAGTAAAAAATTCATAGTATTTTCTAGTTCGTTACTGTGTATTTGTAACACAAACATATATCTTCAACAGGGATACACTTTATTATTCTTTTTAATAGCATTATTAATATTAATAATTTCATAATAACAAAAGTTATTACTGTCCCTATCAGACTGCCCCTACCTACCTTCATGTGCAGCAGCTTTGACAGAATATGCTGGTCCCAGCACAGTAGAACATTTTGACATGAGACTTGAGCTTTTGGAAACTACTTTGTTGAATGAAGTGGGATTGAAATTCCAGAAAGTCAAGCTCATCAAGAAATCCCTGCAGTTTTGCAGCATTTTATTTCTTTTACAGCACATGGCATCTAGAATAAGTGTAGGACTTTGTTCATGAAGCCATGATAGACTTGGAAGTCATCACTGCCACCCTTACAGCACCACAGCCACGTGACCAATTTTCCTCTGTCAAACAAAACCATTGGAGATGAAATTAATTGTTCCATATCTACTTCCTAAAAGTTGTTGGACAAATATACTTATCTACATACTCCTCTCATAACATTGCAAACAAATTCTTTTGTTCTTGAAACAGCATTCAGTAGGACCAAGAAATCTTATTAACTACTGAAGTGATAGTATAAAAACAGAAATAGATAAATTACTTCTTCTAATTGATTAACATGTAGTGCTACAATGAAATGCAGATATGGAATCAGAGTCAGGAGACAAGTGTGGATTAAAGGTCTGGTAAGATTACCCTGTATTTTTGGCCCATCCACTCTGCAACTTCTGCACCTCCATGGCTGCAATATGCAGAGGTGCCCAATATGCACATAAACAAATGCATCCTCAGCCTCCTTCTGTACTTTCCATGGGGGCTTTTGGAAAGATGATGGAATAAGATGAAGAATAAGATGAAGAATTCTTTTCTCCCTGTACAGCACAGCTGATGTGTGTCCATAGGAAGCCCTGATTACAGCAGGTAAATGGGACAGCAGCCATAGCAAGCACCTGGAATATTCTGCACATAAACCTTTGCCTCTAGTGGGCACAGCTTTGGTATCTGGCAAACTCTTCTTACAGGATGCCTTTCACATGCTTTTGTCCTATACCCACTGCTAAAACATTCTACATCAATATTAAACAATTATTTTATTTCCAAATTATGTTTACAATTTTAAAAAAAATCTTAGAAATTAGAAATTCTTTTGGTTTAATTTAAGAATTGGATATACATAGAAGAAGGATGTGAGAAGCCAATGTCCCATGTCCCTCATCCCCTTCTGTTTCCCTTGCCTTGAAAACAAAAAAGTGTTAAAAGCATTTTACAATTGGATGTATTTTTTTCATGTCACATGACACCCCTAAAAGGGAGAGGAAGAAAAGCATGTAATTTTTCTCCTTCGTTTTCCACATAATGCAGATAGATACTCTTGTTTAAATGCTGCATCTACTGAGGAGGTATTTTATATCAAGGAAACTAGGGGAAAAAAAGACCCTACCTTTTAAAAGACTAAATCAATTATATTAATATAAATATTTCTGCCATATATTATAATGGGGCATAAACAAAATAAAGGGGACAGGCACAAAAACCAGTAAAGCAGAACATATATATCTACCCAGAGATATATCTGATATAATATCTGATATTGGAAGAATACAGCTCTAGAGCAGCAGTGAAATTGATTGAGTGATGTTATCTGAAACCAGGATTAGCAAAAGGGGAAAGAAAATGAGGAAATATGGGGGAATGACCCATGGTATCTATCTTGTGGGTCACCAGTCCCATCCATCATCTCTGCTATGATTACACATTGCTGGAGAGAAATTGGGCTGAAATGTTAATGATCTCATGATTTACATTCTGCCAGAATCCTTTCACTTTCCTGTGCAGCCTCAGAAATAGCTCACAAGCTCCAGAGTTCAGAAAAAAGCAGGATGAGGGGAAATCACAATCATATTTCATAACTCAGGTCGTTACTGTTTGTTCCTGTGGCAGGAGCAAAAGAGGCTTCCTCTGCTGAGTACACCGTAATAACTGCTCAAATGTTTCAAGGACTTCAAATGTCTTGGGGTCATCATTTCAGCTCCTTCCAGAATATAAAAACTATCTCAGTAGTAGTCAAGTTTTGGAGGGTTGTTTGTTTGGTTTTTTTTAAGAAAAAAAAATACAAACCAAAAAACAACTCACCCAAAAAACCCCTAAACCAAAATAAAAGCTGTCCTACAAGGAAAATTTTAAGTTTAGACAATCAAATTAATATTAGGTTATAAAACAGAACAATGTTGTTTTCCATTTTAGTTAAACAAGATATTAAATTATTTCTAATTACCTTAATTACAAAATTATTTTTAATTAACTATGACTCCAAGAACTGTTGAACTACCACCAGAACTGTTCAAATCTTCCAAAAAAACCTCTACTAGGATAGCTTCTCTCTGGGAACACATACTCCTTCACACTGAACTTTTTTGAAATCTGTGTCAACTGCCAAAATTTAATTTTAATTTTGGAAAAAAAACCCCAAAACCACAAAAACCCAACAAAACTAAAACATTTAAAATATCAGAATGTTTCATTTTTCCTTGCTGAAAGGAGTAAACTATTGATTATCATAACAATATCTTGGGATATGTTCCACGCCCCAACATCCCCATTTATGAGCCAATAGTTTTGCTGCTGAACAACAAGGGGAGCTTATTCAGTGTGCTAATCAGAGGGACAGCTGTTTTGTGCAGTGTATTTTATACCTGCAATAATTTATCCTGAATATTTGAAAAAGGAACCCCCAGCAGTTTTTTCTTCCAGAAGTGTCATCTTGGAATCTAGAGAAGCACCTTTGGAAGGTGAGCACAATAATGAGAAAGTGAGAAAGATGGATTGGAGAGAGGCATTGGAGAGACAGAACAAAGGAAAAGAGGGATGAGGGGCAGCACAGGGAATATCACGAGAGGAGAAGCAACAAGGGGGAAACTGCAGCACAAAGCAATGTAAAGAAGGAAAGAACAAAGAACAGAACATACTGAGGAACTTGAGACTGAATTAAAATACAGAACAATGAGGAAAGAGAAGAACAACAACATCCAGAGAATGGAAGAGGGCAAAAAATAAGCTAGGGTTTAAATCTAGAAGGAATAATGGAAGATATTTTGTAAATTCTATCTTCCACTTTTCCTCACTTGGGATGGGAACATAAATGTCTTAGAGCTCCTGAAAGCCCAACAAAACCTGTACCCCTCACCCTGACTGAATAATTCCATTTAAATGTGTATTCTAATAAATTTTAATATCTTCCAAAACATAGCAAATTTCTTCTTATATCTCATAGCTGTCTCAGGCCAGCAGCTGGTCAAGACTGATTTCCCACAGATGCTGGAAGTATTTCCTCACTTAACTTCTTTCTCCCACCCCTTTTCTTCTCCAATGCAGCAAATGAAGCCACTGAACCCAAAAATAATGTTCCACATTTGGAGAGCAGTCCCTCAGAGGCTCTTCACCATGAGGGGAAATATAATGAGCAAAGTTTCCATGTGCAGCAGGAAGTCAAATAGAAAGCATGTGTCTTTGCCACTTCTGGAAAGAAAGGCAGAGAATATACTTGAGGCCTTTTGGATGGCTCTAATACCACATGAAAAAACATATAAATAAAAGCCTAGTTGTTAATTTTGGTCAGACACAGATTCTCAGCCCAGTCTTTGTTAATGAAGAAAGTCTAAAAAATGCTGGGATGCATTTGATATATTTTAATAAATACTAAAACAAAGAAATAGGTAAAAGCTATTTTGGAAGTCAGATTTCTGTTGAAGCAAGGAAAAAAAATAAAAACAAACAAATAAAAAAACCAAAAGAAGCCAGTCTAAAGGCATATACAAGAATGAATCACCTGCTTTTGTTAAAAACAAGATTTGCCACACTAAAAATACTGAGTCTCTTTCACATTGATTAATCAACATTTTCCAACAGAACTAAGCACTAGAAAAATAAATAGAAATGATGGCAAGGCATTTATACATTCCTTGTGTGTCTGTAATTACCTAAGTGTTCATAATTCTCCTTATAATTTCACACACGTTATTCTGAATATCCCTGTGAAATCTTAATTTAACTTCCACTCCTTGCCAAGTGGGTTGGTAAATGCATACAACTATGTATACAAAGCAGAGACACCACTTTCCATGTATATACAAAATACTTGCAGTCCTGTGAAAGTGTTTACAAGAAATGGCAAAAATCAGAGTTACTGTGTATTTGCCTTTACTTAAGAGCAGTTTTATTAATTAAAAATTAGATATTTTCACATAACTAGTGCTCAGCATAGCTAGCAGTAGCATTTGGAGCATGGAAGAAGTGGGTGTAAATTGCTATTAGATCACTTCATAGTTGTTTACATACAAAAAATGACAGTATGGGACAAGACTGAATTAATCACTGCCTTTTAAATTAGGATTTATTACCCTTTTTAACTTACCTGGGAAAGAACACATTTTAGGTGTAACTGACTTGTTGTTAGACAAATCGATAGTATTTTGTTTCCCCCTAGTTTTCCTTTTAACTTGACTACACAAACACCTGGCAAATACTGAAATGCCATGGTGAAACCAGCCCGGGTGGAGACGAGCAAAAATGCTGCAGAATGTCTTAGAAAACTGGCCAATAAATGTGTCTGCACTGAGAAAATGCATTTGGCCAGGCTTTTAGCAGCTAATTATTTGCATTAGGTGGATTGCTCTAGTTCACAGTGTGGTGATTCTGCAGGACTGAGTTGCTTTGTGGGACAGTATCAGGAATAACCTGCTTTTGATGTCCTTAACTTACATCCACCTACTGCAAACCGTGCAGATCTTGCTAATTAATAAGCTGATCAATGACCACTGAGTAGAAAAAAATCTCTCTCATATTCCCACAAAAGTGAGCTGTAAGTGAAATTATAATTCTTGGTATAAAGTGGAGGTGTCAATCACACAGGCTTCTGAAAGGAAATGAGTCACCAGGCAGGAAAATCTACCAAAATGGGTAATTAATGGAAAGTTCTTGAAGGGTTTGATCACTGCTGGTTGCAGCCTGTGCCTTACTGTGCTGGCAGTTTCTCCCCAGGAATGTGGAGCAGAAAGGGAAGAAAGGGAGGAAGGGGAAGCATGGAGTCAGGAGACCTGATTTAAACTGCACCTTCAGAAAAGACACGAGGATGACTCATTGCTGGGTGTCAGCACAGCGTGGTGCCACTGATGTGTTTTCTCGAGAGAAAACAGCCCCGGTGGCTTTGTGGGGAGCAGAAACCTTTGCAGCAAGGACCCCTGAGCAGACCTGGGGAGGCAGGTGCTGTGCCCAGAGATGTGTGATGGAGAGATTTCCATAATCTGCACAATCTCTATGATGCTCCCACAACTCTCTGAACAAAATATTGTTTTAACAGTGATTTATCATAAAAGAAATAGATACAACGCCTATGGTGTTAACTGTGGTTGCCAGAGAACCCAAGCTGAAAGAAAAAGAAAAGAAGTGTGGTGTTCTCACAGTCTCTGGTAACAGAGAGAAAGAGATATTCTCCCAGGCTCATCCTGGGAAACCTCAAAGAATTAAAACAATTATTATCTTAATCTCTGCACCTGGTGTTTCAGATGTTTACAAGAAAGAGCTGTCCCCTGCTTGACCAACAGTGTGAGAGAAGTTTGCTGAAGCCCAATCAGGTCCTAGCTCCACGATGCTCTCTATAAGAAGTGTAGATTTCTATTCATAAATACCTTTTATTCCTTCTGAATCTTGGAGTCTATGTCACCTTCTTCTGTCCCCTACACCATCATGTAACAAAAAAGCTGATTTCTGTACACCTAGTGCAGACTTCCTGGATTTTATGCAGTGGTGCCTATTCTGTCCAAGGTCATGTTTCAACTAAAATTTAGTAACACATCATTTGCTAAAATGCATAATAGGAAGCAAATGCTCACTGGACTGGAATACATTAGACTTCACAAAGTATCTCTTTCAGTTTACCCATAACAAAGATTAAATACTGATTTAGTGTTACATTATTTAAAGTTATTCCAGTGTCTTGTGCTCACCAGATGCAGTTGTTAACTTACTACAAACTTGTCTCAACGTCAACCCAAGTAGAACTTTGCAGCAAAAAGTAGCCTCTTATGTAAGTATTTACAATGGATACAAACACAAAAATTTGCATTTATACCACCAGTACAATCCATGACTTCACAACTTGCAAGTCACCAGCAAGGCAATGCAAAGACTGTCAGAGCAAAGACAGGAGTCACCGAGTTAAATATTCTTTTTTTTTTTGTCTTTTTCCCTTCTAAATGTTTGTTTTTGTAGTGATCAGGCAAGTGGTGGTCTCTTTCCCTGCCTGCCTGTGGCAGAAGTCAGCAGGGAGGAGTGACTAAGCTGATCTCACAACAGGCAGCATAGCAGATATTATGAAAAAAGATTCTGTAAGCAACGACAAACTGCTGAGCACTTGACTCTTTTGTACTTTGATTTGAATTATGCAATCTGGGCTGGATTCTGTAAACCCTGTATTCACTCCTTGCAATGAATGCACATTTAGGAATGGATTCAGAGCTCACAGAAATGAGTTCAGTGTCTCTCAGTACCTGTTTTACCTGTGCTGCAGTAAGGAATATAAAGGTGTAGTATCATCTTTCTGGAAGGAATAAGAACTCCTTCATCTGAAAAACTTACACTGCTAAAAGGCAGCTTGGGGTATCATCCTTTGATAATTGTTGTCACAACTCCGTAAGGGATAAAAATTAGCCAGTACATAAGTTTTCAGAAATATTTTAAAAACTGCTAAAACATTTTCTGCAAAATTTTGAATGGACAAACCATCAGGCATGGAAGAAATTCATTGCAAACAAATTCACAGATGAGCCTGAACTGGCTCAAGTTTTCTGTGGAAATAGATGACTGCTAACCATGATTCTTCTGTATGACACCGTATTCAGTGAAATTACTTGTAAAATAATTAATGTTACCTTTATCTCTCTTGAAATGCTTGTGTGACAATTTCCTAACTGTTTCCAGCTATTACCCTTCAAAGAGCTTTTATTTGATTATGCTGACATAAAGATAAGCTGGTAGTGACTTCCCCTCTGCCAGGATTTTAATCAGGATGAGCTGTGAGTGGGGAATATCTGTGTGATCTCATTTCTACCCCTTTAACTCCAGGAATTGTCTCTCCAAAGAGACAGGGGAGAACATCCCAACTCTCCCAATATTGCCATTCTCACTGTGGTCAGGGGGGATCACCAGTGAATGGAAGTGCTTGGTGCAAAAACAAGGCTCATAAAAAGCTTCTCTCCCACTCAGTGGGAGAGAACAAAACAAAACTAAAACATTGGCCCTCCTTTGGTCTTTTTATACAACAATACCAAATAATAAAAACTTTGGTTTAGGCCCATGGCTGAGTAAAAGTGGCTCTGTGTTAATGTAGTGTCTGAAACCAGCACCCAGTGGTGATACTGGGTTGTCCCTGGGAAATATTTCATTTTTCTATCTGCCAAGTGCTGACTGCTCTTCAGCCCATCCAGTTCAAGACCGTTAAGCTATAAACGTGACAACTTAGGAAATTCTGCATAGGCACAGATGTCAATTTGAGACAAACTTCATTACTGCCTTTGACATAAAGGAGCACACAGAGAATAGCNATATATATATATATATAAGATTATGGTCTAAGGTTTCTACTGAAGTAAGATTTAACCATGCCAGCCATCTACTCATTCTATTAGTAGCTTGTGCATCTAATAAAACTGATAACAGTATTATTAGATTTATTGTAGGTGAGCAGTAACTGATGGACTGAACCTGAAGTTTTGTCCTTNTGTCTCTCCAAAGAGACAGGGGAGAACATCCCAACTCTCCCAATATTGCCATTCTCACTGTGGTCAGGGGGGATCACCAGTGAATGGAAGTGCTTGGTGCAAAAACAAGGCTCATAAAAAGCTTCTCTCCCACTCAGTGGGAGAGAACAAAACAAAACTAAAACATTGGCCCTCCTTTGGTCTTTTTATACAACAATACCAAATAATAAAAACTTTGGTTTAGGCCCATGGCTGAGTAAAAGTGGCTCTGTGTTAATGTAGTGTCTGAAACCAGCACCCAGTGGTGATACTGGGTTGTCCCTGGGAAATATTTCATTTTTCTATCTGCCAAGTGCTGACTGCTCTTCAGCCCATCCAGTTCAAGACCGTTAAGCTATAAATGTGACAACTTAGGAAATTCTGCATAGGCACAGATGTCAATTTGAGACAAACTTCATTACTGCCTTTGACATAAAGGAGCACACAGAGAATAGCTAAAAGAAAAAAAACCAAACCCAAAAAACCCATGAAGATTCTTGATCCTACAGAAGCCAGCTCAGTAACAGCCCATGAGGACAGATGGAAAGCTCTTCCATTGCTCAACAAAATTCTAAATAAGCAGCCTGCTCACATTTTTGTTTCAGAGTTTTGAAGAATGCAGCAGCGAGAGCTTTCCCAAGTGTCAGCCTCCCAGATACATCTCCTGAGTTAGATTATTCAATTAAATGNAGTTTTGTCCTTGAAGTCACAGCACAAAGTCATAAAGGGAAATTTATAACAAAAGGAATTAAAAACCAAATCAAATCGATTATTGTAATTTTATACTGCAAATACAAATTTAAGCCTTCTTGCTGTCTTTTATATCTCCCTCCTCCTGCAGCTCTTTCCTAATGTTTTCTTAGTGTATATCATCTGTTGCTAAAAGAAAATGTTGTTACTAATAACAACAAATTGAAAAATAATAAGCACTTTATATTTTGTAACCTACATAATTCCCTTCACATTTGCACCCACTGTTCCTGAGGTGCAGCTGTCCAAAATTTGTGATAGAAATATTTCTAATATTTCTAAAAAAAAAAGGGAGCATGGTTAGGTGATGCATGGCACAGAAATCAACCTAATAAATCCTTGAATTTTACTCCTTGCTATAAAAAAACAGTGCTTATTATTAAAACAACAGTGCAATATTTCTTGAATTATTTAGCTTCTATTGTAACATAATATGCAGACTAAATAAACAGTCCTGAAAATATTATGTGATTCTGCTTTCTTCTCTATTGTATTCAATGGGACTGCATCATGCTACAGAATAATTTTAATAATCTTAAATTTTTTGAGTTAATTGTTAAACTGCCTATTTCTACTCCTAAAGAAGGAACATAGTGAGGCAGGCTATAACATAAATAAAGACAGTCCTAGGTGCAGCCCAAGTAGCACAGGGGTGATATGCAGTAGTAGGAATTTCAGGGCACAACAAGATTAGAGTGACAGAAATCCAGAATCAACAGGAAAGATTCTAACTGACAGAGGATTACTGCCCCAGTCAGAGAAGGTTTGTTTACTGGTTTAACTGCTGGATGTATAATTTCTATAATTAGAGTCTGATCAGCTAAGCAACATTGCAATGCGGCTTCAACACCCTAAAGAAATTTTAGACAGGCTATTAAAGAATGATTTATGAAGCAAGCTTTTGTTCAACCAAGTGATTAGAATTTAATAGTGTTGCCTACTAAGTGTTGAACTGGACATAACCAAGCTAATGAACAATAAACAAGCTGGGAAAAAAAATAGGGAAAAAAAAGAGAAAAGCATTTCAATATTTTTTGTGCCACAGCAGTAAAGAGCGGCATCATGTTAAAGTAACCAAAAATTTTTAGCCTTCCATTTTTAGCAATATCTTACCTAAAATGTTGTGCTGAACTGCTGATAGGTTTTTTCTTTTATCTGAAAAAAATCAAGAGCTTCAGAATATTACCTAGCAAAAACTCGTCTTGGTTTCTGTGGGTTTAGAAAGGCAGCAAAAAAAAAAAAAGTGGGAAAGAGAAACACTTTAAAAGTTATACTTTAGGAGAACTTTTTAAACTTATTTTTGGAAAAACAGAGACAAGGGAAACAGGAGAAAAATATTTGGGGCATCTTAGAATTGGTGATAGCTTTTTTCCTCCCTAAGCAAACTAAGTGGCATCCTGTCAATTGTCAAGTCCGAGACCTGATTCCCATTAGCTTTAATGAGAGCCAGATTGTGTTTGCAGGTTATCTGACCACTGGTACACATTTCTGTTGGGAAGAAAACTGTTTTATTCATCCAGCCCCTCATAACAATGAATGACAGGAAGCCCATTTAGTGCATTTCTGACGGTGTCGTTTCAAAACAACTTTGCACTTAACAAAAGGGAAATGATGGGTGTGGAGGGAATATAAACCCAACAGAAAGAAGCCTTGCTCGCTAACAGATGGATTTCAAGTACAGAGCTTGGTTGAAAAACAATGGGCACAATTGCAAATTAACACCTACTACACCCGCTTGCAGCATTATGGGATGTTTTCGGAGAGCTGGATGTGCAGGCGAGTAATCAGCAGTATGCCAAGAAACAAAGGAACCACTGAGGTTTGTGCAGAAGCTTTGGGAGCAGTCCCACTGAATCCCACCCAGCAGCTCTCTACAAGCATGGGCAGGTACCTGGATCGTTCCAACACCTGCAGTACAATAAAGTGCCTGGAGTGCCAGTGATACAAAACAGAACAAAACAAAACCCACAAAACCAAACCATTAACAAAAACAAACCAATGAACCAACCACCAAAAAAAAAAAAAAAACCAAAACACCAAAATCCCCCAAAAGATACACACAGTAAGTAGGCAATATTGGGAAATTCAGGGGATAATTAGGGAAAAGCTGTCTCTGCAATTTACTGAGACTATCACACCATGTGGTTCATCCCAGCAATTGTCTTGATTTCCTGCTCTCATAATTGTCTCATCTCTTGTGCAAGACAAAGGAAGGATTGAACATGATTAGCTAAACTGGGCTAAGAAAATCATTCTGCACTTCATAAAATTGCTTGAAAATGGGTGTGAGAGGAGGAAAGAGAAGCTGGCAATATTTGTGCTGACAGAGATCAATGAAGTATGACATTTGTGATGCAAAGATGCATGAACACTGCACAGGGAAATAGAAGTTGAAAAGATGACCTTGATGGATGTGTTGGACAGAATTAAAGTTTTAAATGGCAATTTGAGAGAAACAGAGAGGGATGATGTTTTCAATAAAGTCGAAGTTGTAAAAAAGGGATCAGTATCCAAACTGAAGATGAAGGAGCATCTGAACAAAAAGAGTTATAGAATAAACAGTTGTGATGATCAGACATGCTGGGGACTCAAAAAAAAAGATAGAGGGATCTTGGCTTGAAACTTTTACAGCAGCTAAGATAATTTGATTGATGGAAAGAAAACAATAGTGTATTGTTGCCCAGTTTCAAGAATGCCTGTGGAAAATACAGCTGGCTCATGAGGAGAGGAAACTGGAGAAGTGAAGGAATCAAACAGAAACCAGCAAGGAGAGAAACAGGAGCCAGATAAAACACTATTTGTAGTGTCTGTATTACACCCACAAGCAAACAGCAGATCCATGTTTCTCCATGCCTGAGGCAGGCTGCTGTCCCAGAGGGCTGAGCCCAGGCTGTCAGCTCCTGTAGGAATCACGGTGGGATGTAACTGAAGGCTAATCCTCTCTCAATTGTTTGATGCTCAGACAATCTTGTATTTTACACCCAGAACATTTCTAGGAAGAAATGTACAACATTTCTATGCTCAAAGTATGGCAGGTCCTCTGTAGGGAAGAAGGGATTCTATATTCAGGTAACTGAACTTGACAATTACACAGAAGGAAATAAAGTCTTTTTAAGGGTGGTAATGACATAACCTGCTATTGTGATTCCAAGTGTGCAGATGATAAATGTTGGTAACAAGCTTCAGGGAACCTAAAGCTGGATGAACTGATCCTAGAACCCTTTTATGAACTGCCTTCTACAAGTTGGAATTCATTGTTGACTTCATAGATAGCAATATAATGTTTAACCCAGCACCACTGCAAGTTAAACATAACCATGTAACTTATTATTTCCTGCCTTTTTTTATTTCATCAGCATCAAATGAAATACAATTACTCCTCTTCTGAGAGCCTCTGAATATCTCTTAACATAAATTAAAATCTCCATTCATATAAAACTCAACAATATCAACTAAAACAGGACGCTGTGTGCTTATGCACACTAATTCCAATAAAGGTACATGAACTAGGGGCACATTTCCTGGCACAATCATCCGACACACACATCTCTGCTGTAGTCACAGGAATTAGGAGATGATAGATGCCTCAGATCTGCTTGTGTGGCTACCCATTCTACTGTGACAGGCTCCTCTGTCAGGCAGGGATGCTGAGGGAAGCAGGATGACAACAAGCACTTCTGTAAAGCTCCTTTGAAAACATTAACCCGAGTTTTCATGATCTCTGTTGTTCCCCAGGTCTAAGTGGGAAACAGAGCTTCAGTTGCAGGGTGGCTTTCATTTATATTTTTCTTAGTGACCACTTCTAGTGCAAGGAAAGGCTCCATATATAGCATCAAATCTGTGAACAAACAACAAAAAGAAAGAAAGGATTCACTTTTGTTCAAAAACGTCAAGTAAAACACTTTGAGTTGTATTTCTAGATATAAGGATTGCAGACTTCTCTGTAAATGATGTGAAATATATAGGTTCCAGACTGCATTAAAACCACTTGGTCTACACTATGTTTTAAAACAATAGACCATAAACCCCCACAATTTTCGTTTTGAAATGTCTTAATTTTCTGAAACAAAAAGATGAAATAGAATAAAATTCAAATAATGAAAGATATTATGTACAATAATAAACATAGTAGATTAAATATTTATCTTCTCTATAAGGAGGAGAAAATTTGGAAAGATCAGTACTACTCTGCAGCCCTCTAAGGAGTGGCTGAGATGGGCAGCATTAAGTTTTTCTGGTGTTGCTGCAGCAGTCCTTGAACATTCCCAGCAGTGCCATGACAGGGCCAGAGAGAGAATTTTTAATGACTGTACAACCAGAAATGTTTTGCATGATCTACATCCTAATTGCTCCTGCTCCCAAAGAACAGAACAAGTTTTACAATACACAGCAGGGGACTAAAGGCTCCCTTTAGAAAACTTATGATGTAAATATAGGACAACAAGGACTTTGAAACTCATTCATACAATTGCCTTTCACAGTAACACTTCTGCTTCAGTTGCAAGAACACCAATTTACAAAACTAAATTGGTATGTTTCCCTTTACACCACCTTTCCTTTAGTTAAAGACTTTGTCTCCAAAATCCTGGAGTTTTGTACTGCTTCCTGTTGCATGTGATAATCCTGACATAACAAAATCTCTGTTGTGGATTTCACTGAGTTTCAATAAAGCCTGTTAACATTAATCCAGTTTCTCCTGTTCCGGGTTGGAATGTTATTATTTTTAGACTACTTTGTCAAATCTTTTTAGATAGGTGATATAAATTTATGTCTTCATTATATCTATATACAGCCTTATTTGGGCTGCATTAATTCCCTCAAAGTCAAATCTTGCTTTGTTTATGACATTATTGACATTGATTTCAGAGGCTTAAGACAGACAAATACCTGCACTTAATGGAACAATTGTAGCAGTCCCATTGTGTCTTTATCAATTGTAAAGACTTTTTCCCTCACTCCCACACCCTGCCTTTCCCCTCCTCCCCACTTTGGTAACTGAATTAGCTGTGCTGTTCTTCAGATAAGTGCTTGTTTTTCAAATAACTGTTTAGTCTCTGTTTCTTCCTCAAGGCTGATTTTATCTTTCTTTTTTTTCTTCATTTGTCTCAAGCTGAACTTTACCTGACCTCACATCTACAGTGATTGAAGCCTTTATAAACTGAGTATGATGTCTAATTTTGTCTTATTTTAAAGGGTTTATTCTTGCCAAAGACACTTAAGTGAAAGTTACAAGCCTCACATATTATCTTCCAGGCCAGCAGCTTGTTGGATCTGACTCTGGATGCTTGCTGGGATGCAAGAGCAAGCAGCAGCTGAGGTGCAATATCCTTAGACACAAATAAATCTCAATATTTCATCCATAATCCCACTGGACTGGGAGTGAGCACCATGTAGCTCCCTACTCCTTTATGTAGAGGCAACTGCCCAGAAGGTTTGAAAAACCTTTGTCTTCTCACCATGGTCTAAAAACCCTTCTGTTACCCATTCAAAGCTTCAGATGCACTGGAGCAACAGGAGCCAGAATGTGACACAGATGGGAAACAGGAGGGATTGAGAATATTGATATCCCCAACCATGCCAAGAATCTAGAAATAGCCAGGAAGTATTTCTAGCTGACCATCCAAAGTGACTCACCAAAAACATCATCCCCAACATTTGTTTTTCATTTTAAAGCAGGACTTTGAACTGGAAAACATCTATCATTAATTTAAAGATAATTTATTTGAATTCTGCATAGTGTATTTCCTGTTATTAACAAGAGAGAAAAACTAAAAAAAAAAAGAAAAATAAAATTAAATTTTTGTTTTGATGCAGCAAGTCTACCTGATGAAAAGAAAGGGATTTTTCCTCATAATTCTTGAACTCTCCTGGAAGACAGGATGATACCCATTTAGTGTCTTGGATAATATTCTTTACAATTTGTTTTTTGCTTTGTGGTTTTTTTTTCTCCAAGATCTTTTATTAACTATTTTATGTTAGGTGTCTCTGAAGATATCTCAAATAATGGAAGAGAAAATGTATTCATGATGCCATAAGAATGAGCAAAAGACTATACCATTTATCACACTTTAATTGACAGGGGCATGTAATCATCTGGAAGTTTATTTCTCTTGCAGGAACACTGAGAGGTCCATTAAAGGTAATGCACCAACCCTGACTTTTCTGGAATGCAAAAACTTTGATCCAGAATAAAAAGCACACAGCATCTGCCACTCTAAAAGATAGTGGCACTCATTCAATTAATAGTGCCAGATTCCACAGGCTTAGCTGAAGAAAACAGTGAAGAAAAGGCAGGGAAAGGCGGGGAGGAGATTTCCTCAGAATGCCCTGAACAACAGAGTATTAAAAAAAAAACAAACTGGAGAATGAGGTCACTGAGAAGAACTGGCCAACATTTCAAAATGCACAAAGCTGGGTAAAACCACTTGCACACTCTCACACGTGTACCTGCTCTTGCATTCTCTGTGGAACTCAATATTCCAGAGATGCTTATCTCAGTTCCACACCCTTCCACAGAGCAAACCTGCCTGTACAAACTGGAGACAAACACTTCTCCTTTTCGAATGACAGAGCCTGCATTACCTGAAAGAGGAATCCAGTTAAGGATGTCAAATTTAAAATTTTTAAATGGTCTTTCATGGGAAAAAATGCAATTCCCATTTCTACTTCCTGATGGAGTCTCTTTCACCAGATGAAAAGAAGAACTGTGCATATTCCTTGGGTGGGTTCTAATTCAGTTACATAACCTAATTATGTTTCTCAGCAATATACTCTCTGAAATACTGAAACAAGTTTTTAAGCAATATTTCTCAAGGATCTAGATTTAATATGCATTAGCTGAACCAAATTAATTTACTCTTAAGTGTAAAATAACAAGCCCCAGTGTCAAATAATTAATCTTGTACTTATTTTAAAATATGGAAATTATTTATCCTGGATTTAACAGTGCAGTAATTCCATGCTAATAAAATATACAGTAACTTGCTTGCTTTAACTATAATTTTAAATACCAATTAAAGGTGGTATTAAACAACATCAGAACATCCCTCAAAATAATATGTATTTATAATAATATGAATCACTAAAAAACAGGTGAAAATAAAAACAAACTCCCATATTGAAAACTCCAATGACATATTCCATAAAGTCCCGCTTTTCTATTTTGTTTAGGAATATTTTTTAGCAGAAGTTATCACTTTTCAAATAGGATTACACCAGCAACACTTAGTTGGAGACATAGCTCAGCTCATATGCCTTCTGCTGAATCAAATTTTTTGGTTGTATAGAATAGTCCTACTTAAGGAATTCCCATTTTTGAGTCTGCCACCTTGCAGGTTTTAAGAAGGTTCTTGACTAACAGGAGGTCACTTGAAGTCATCACATAAACATTAACATTTAACCCCAAGAAGAGTTAATTTACAAAGAATTTTCTGTTCCAGTTTGAAGGGTTTCACTCATGTCTTCACTAAATATAAATCATCTCCTACAAACTTGTTTCTTCTTTAAGCCCCTAAAAACAGGCATGTTCAAGGTACTTTGGCACAGAGGATGTTAAATAAGATATTTTTATAGAAACATTTCTCATCTTATGAGGTCTAAACATACGGTGCAAAACTGGCAAGTACTAGTTCTTTTTTAACTGGAAGAAAAAAATACCAAAATCCAATTTCTTCAGTTCCTGGCTCAGCTTTCCAGAATCAGAGGATGGCTGTGGTTTCTCAAGGCTGTGGCATCTTTTTTTACACAAAAACCAAGGTGCCACTAAACTTGCTGCTGTGGCTTGGCTTCAGGAGTCAGAGGCACTTCAAACTGGAACTCACAATGTACTGGTGGGAAATGACAAAGAAACCTACTGCAAATCCTCTGGCAGATTGGGAAGGAGAAAAATGTTGTGAAGCTGGCCAAGATCTGATTGTAATAGAAAAAAAAAGTACAACTGCCTGTTTAAGGCACGTAGATTTAAGTCTCTCAGGTAGCAACCATTACTCATACCTGCAAAAACTGAATTTAGTCCAGAGACTGGGATGCCAGACACTGCAAAGAGCCAAGTCACAGCCGCCCTCAACAACAGCTTCTATTTTCCCTTTATAAAAGTAGATTTATTTGGTCTCTAAGAAAGATCACTGACCACAACAGCAACAGGAAAACAAACAAACACTGACTTGCACTGCTCGTCCACTTATAATGGTGGCATAAACCCACAGAGTCTCACTGGAGATGAACAAAGTCTATATTTAACAGCACTGTTGAAAACATGCTCTTTGCTCATGTCTGTGAGGAAAAGAACTTAAATCCAATGATACTTACAAGAATAACCAGCCTAACAACTGTTTGAGCTCTGGGAATCCTTTGTTTAGGATGAGCCAGTGCTGTGCAGCTGAAGACAGACACACAGCACAATTCCTTTCTTTCAGTGCTTGTTGCACTAAAGGCTGTTTGGAGCTATCCAGGGTTGGACACAAGTGCTACCTAAGAACATAGCAGTGACTGCTCATCTCCAACATCCTGCTCCTGTTGAAGGATTTCTGTCCTTAGCAGAAAATGGTGTTTCCCAAGCAGTCAGCAGAGCTGCTGCAGTGCAGGCTCTCCAGCAGGAACCAAAGGCAGTTTCATGGCTATCACCACGCTGAACAGTGATTAGTCACACTGATCTTGAGTGGATTCTTTCTGTCCTGGTGACAGATCAGCATCATGACAACTCTCCTTACTTATTTCAGTGGCACAAAGCAGACTATTGACTTTCACTTCTGCTATAAAAACTGAGTTTAACATCTCTCAAACAGCAAACCCAACGTCTGTTTCATGTCTTAGTGGCCACAAAACATTTGTTAACAAGGTGTATAACTGTTGAAAGGGTGGTATCAAAGAATTATGCCTGCACAGCACTTAATGCCATCACAATGAAAAAGTTCATGTGCCATAAAAAGTCCTCTGTCCACATTCTGTTTTGATACAGTTTCAGTACACTGGGACAACCTTGCAGATCTCAGCAGGATCTCCACATATTGTGTTTGGTAATATTATATAGGAGTGCCAGAATTTTCATTTATGGCTTAGCTCCTCACTATTTTGTTTCTGGACCCTTTGGAACATTTGTTTTCTCCTTCAGTCTAAATATTAGGTTTGAATGTTAGAGACTGCAATTTGGAAAACTAATCTAATTAATGTATCTCAGCATACAAGGTCATTAACCCAAATAAAGTAACCAGACTAAGAAAATAATTGAACAGTTTTTTTATATATGGCACATTTGGAGGCACCTCCAATAAGATGCTTCTTTTCATTATTTTACTTGTAATTTGCACTTATAGGTACATAACTACCATCAGAAGGAATGAATTTGTACTTTCCATCTGCCTTTACCAGAGTGAGCTAAACCATTAATACACCCTGATTCTCACATTGTTGACAGCATTTTAAATAAAGATTTTCTGTTTAAATTCACATTGGCCTTGTACATTCCTATATACTACCAGAGCCCACTTCATTGTTCTACAGTGATTTTCTTAAACAGAAAGGAAAAATTCAAAGAGAAGACATCAAAATTAGCCCATTGCTAATTTCAATTGTTGAGAATGCAGTCACCTTATCCTCTTCAAAGCCAGGTAATCGTACTGTCCATATATGCTGTGCATTTCAGCTTGCCCTGAAATCTACTTCCCTCCATCTACATCCCTGCATGCAAATGTTTAGACCAAGAGCAGATGTAGGTTTACTCTTGGTCATTATGCAAATTTTTCCATTACTGATTAGAATGTACATAACAGATTTTTTATATTTTTATTATTTGTAAAAAAGAGGAGTAATAATGGACCTTTAAAACACATCAGATTTCTATATCATCATTATGGTCAAACAATTTTCTGTGCAAGATGCACCATACATCTATTCTTACCAAGACCTCATTGAAGTGCTATAAATAATCAAAAAAATAAAGCTATCAAAATCCTGATGTGCTTCAACATAAGAGGCTTAAATCTGGCCAATCAGTTATGCACAATTAATAATGCAAACAGCTGTATTAATATGCACAATTCTGTATAAAATTTAATTTAGGAATTTAAGTATTTGCCTCTTTTGTGACTTTTCTGGCTCTATTTAATATAATTTCCTTTCTCAGAGAAATTATCACAGTACATTTTGACATCTGTTCTTCAAGGAATTATAGGGATGGTTCTTAAAAAATATACTTCAGAGTATTTTATATAAACCTGCCCATTTCTATCAGACTCTACAATAATAATTTTAAGTTATGAGGTACTGCTTTTCATTTCATTCATATTCATTAGCAGTGGGCAGATATTAGAAGTATGTGGGTGACTGAAGGGAGCTCCAAAATTGAGAATTAATATCTACTATAAATTGCTAGAAGGAACAGAATTGGAAAAAGTAGAAGCACTCTTTAAACCAAATAACTTTTAGGAGAGGAAACAGCTTCTAGACATCCTTGAGCTGACTGTCCATTTTAGAAAATTTCCTAATTCAGCTTTCAGTCCTAAGCATGGAAAGAAACTCTAAAACTATTTTTAACATGCTTTTCTTCTTTCAGTAATTGTTAATTCTAATCACTAATAGTGGTCATCAGTGTTTCATAAAGAATTTTATAACCAAAATATGTATTTTGTATCCATTTGGTCAAAAGATAAACTGAGATACAGAAATTAAGACAGACAAACAGAAAATAGAGGCTATTTGCTTGTGAGCTGCCCCTAAGATGTCTCACTAATGGTAGCACTTCAAAAGGTGAAAATCAAAACTTGAAAGCAAGTAGGAAACATTAGCCGAAGGAAGATCAACACATTCATAGACTGCTGCTGAAAAATGGGGGGAAAATGTCTGGCAAATCAAACAGAAACAAAAAAGAAGGATTTATTGCATTGTTCACTACCTGTAATATGAGGCAGCAGATGTGGAAGGAGGCAATTGGAAACATCTACGTATTACAAAATTGGTTTATGAGCTGCAATGTAATATCTCATGTTGATACATCTGAGAGAAATGTCTTCTGCAAGACAATTTTTCAGTCAAAACATATTTGCTGGCATTGCTTATTACATTTTTTTTTATTAAATGCGTAATCACTATTTGTGTTTACACAATTACAAACACTGCCAACTCTTTCGAAGGTAAACTCCAAAAAGAGCATCACCTGCAGTGGAAGCATCTTCAGTGCACAGTCCATCCTTCTCTGTGAGCTTGTTTCATTTGACACTAGCTGTACATGTCCAGCAGAATAAACATTTTCTAAATGAAATAATGAAACACGTTTATGAAATTACCTCAGCTCTTTAGGGGAGGAAACAGGCCTTTTTTTGTTCCCAAAAGGAATAGCTATATTTTTAAGCACATCATTGAACTTCACTTGCAAAGAGACCATCTTGCAATGATCAAGGGAAAAACTCTCAGCACTGTGAGAAAATTTTGCTGTATCACTGAACTTTTCTGCCAAGTCTAAAACCATCATAATCTCAGAACACTTTTATTCTACATGAAGTCTCATATCACCACTGTATTTTCTGAATATCCAGTAAAATTCTATACAATAGAGATTCAGTGACCTCTTCAGTAAAATCCTGATAAAGACTCATTAAAATATTTACCAGATACCAAAGCTGCTCTTATTCTAGGGAGCAAATCAATCCTATTCACACAGAAACAGGGATATCGTCTGTAGAAATAAAAAAACTTATGACATAATAACAGCAATTAATGATACAGTAACAGATACTTCAAATGTCATTAAAGCATTACAAATTTAGAGTAACCAGATTATACACTAAGCAACCTCTGAGCAAGGATATTTCTGCTTAAGGATAAATGGGTAATGATCCAAAAATTACAGAGATAGTTTGCAGTAATTGACTTTTTAACATACAAGAAACCAGAGAGGCACAAAGATCTTCTACAAAAGCAAATGCGTGCAATATGTTAAAGCAGTTCTATTTATACATGACATTTTGGGGAGGAGTATTCAAAATATGCCTCAGTAGGGACACAGTCCAGTTCAGCACATTTATCAAACTCCCACTCTACATTATTTCAGTAAGACACCACAGGGTCCCATGCTGCATTCAAGGCCAAGTCCTGCAAAATGCTGAGAGCCACAAAACATTTTCTTCCAGATTCAGAAGGAATCAAGGAAAAGGAGGTAGTGTTTTATTTTTTGCATTACTCCTGTTTAAGGAGATGCTCAGTCCTGCAAGACTCAAGTGGAAGCTGCCAGAAGGAGAATATTAAATGCAAAGTTTTATTCTTTTATGTGCACCTGTGCCCAAGGATCCCTTTCTCTGCTGGGTAACATTCCTGGACTCTGTCTTCTGTATGGCAAACTAAGTGATCTCACATGAGATTTTGGAAAATTAGAAAAGGAAAATATTTGCATATCTTGCAATAAAATTAGAAAAGATACAATTTTCTGAGCAAGCACTACACTTAAATGAAAGAAATTCCATCTGATCCATACCTAGTTGAGGGATACTTTCACAAACATATACAGCCATTCCAGACTGCCCTTGGGGAGCAGGCAAAATGGTCCAAGTTTTACTTCAGTTTTTTTAACCAAGATCACCATAAAGTGTTTAAATCAAATGGAAGCAGAAGTGCATAAAGAACTCCCGGATGAGAGATGTAGACATGTTTTTCAATAGTAGTTTGTGAAGCAGAAAATAAATATTAAATAAAAAAATTAAAATAAAAAAATCTATTTAAACAAGACACTTCATGTGCCTATGTATGCCCTCCTGTGAAATCAAATATTGATCTCACATCTTTTTTTAATCTTCCTTCAAGCTCTGCAGCATGAGTTAGCAAATAATAATTGAATATATATTTGAAAATAAGTTGAAGATGGGTATGATTTTCCCTCTCATTAATTATGGCCTTATATACTTTTATCAAATAAGTATTTTGGGGATTTTATTTTTTTTTTTAAGGCTTCCTCTCCCTCTGCTCTTCTTTGTGTTGCAGTTTTCCTTGCAAGTATATATCTTCATGCTGCAGAGGATTGCTCAGGAGATGCAGTATCAGGAAACTACCTGACACAGAAGATTAATGTAGAAGTCTGTTTGAACTGTTATTGCATACCAAACAGAGTTCCCTGCCCTCCTTTCACCACTAATTCCAAGGCAGAAAACTCTTTTACTCATGGGCAATTTTAATCTTCATATAAATGTCTCCTTTTGCTTTCCTTCAGGAGAACTGCCTCAGCAGGTTTTGCTTGGATTCTTATGGCAACTGTCTTTCCACTGTTCACTCATTTTCATACATTTTCCTCCAGCCACCTATTTTAATTTCACTTGATATTTCATTTTTTCTGACCTAATTTTCATGGAACTAAGGGCTCCCAGATAGACAAGAGAGAAATAACAATTAAAAAATCCTATAACAGAAAGCACTTACACTCATATCCCATTTGCCATGGTATTGTATTTATCAACAGAAAGAAGTAAAATCCTGATCACGCTGGAATAAAAAATAGCTTATGCAAATTCTTTAACAAAATCATGTCAATATTAGAACATCAGACTCGTGATAAGAACACCTACATTGCTTCATTTCTAAGTGTTGAGTCAGGAAACTTCCCTTTTAATCAATTATTTTTACTCTTAGCCTGTTATCATGTCTTCAAAACCTATTCTTTCAATTCACATTAAGTTTCTTCTCATCTAGATAAATTTGCTTTTCTCATTGTTAATTTTTTTTTGGTTAGTACTTGACATCAGAGAGCTCCAGACAAAATTAAAATAATTTTAGTGAATGAAGAGCTACAACTGGCTTTTCCTAGTTACTTTATTCTCATCTAGATACATGTATGAGAGAAAATTCAACCCCCTTAGTTTGCTCATATCTTGTAGGTTCTCAATGTCATAATAAAATAAGTAATATCTATTCCAAAAAAACTAGCAAACATATTTAAATTAATTACATGACAGATGTTACCTTCAACCAAAGATGCCTCAAATTAAATATTGGAGAGTATTATACTCGACACACTGCAAAGTTACTGTTGATATGGTTTACACTGACATTCTCTATCCATATCAAACAGAGATCTGCAATGTTTTATGTGTCCCAAGGCAATCTCCTAAAATTTATTTTTTTTTTTTACCAAATAACCTTAGAATCAGAGCTGTCTCAGGTGAGGGACTAGCCCCTACACTATTAGAATTCCTCTGCCCCACTCCTGGCAACAGAGCTGCAAAACTTGTCCATAGCCAAGTGTCCCAAAGTGATTACCTGGCCTAGTTACAAACTCTACTCCTCATTAGTCTCCTTGTATGATCACCCTTTAATCTCTAATCTAATTAATTGATTTTATGGCCCTGGTTTATCAGTCTCAGATCTTCTCAAATCTCATTTCAGATTGTATATCATGTAAATTTCTAGTCTTCCCTAAGCAGACCGCTTATCTATTATAAACATAGGGTTTTTTCCCCCCAATTTGTATACTCTAAATTATATTCCCCAATATCTTTAGTTATTTTCTTCCTTTATTGTGTTCTCTTATGTAATTATTTAAATTAGCCACAGCATCATTAACCTGCTATTGTACTTATATAAGGTCACACCTTTGGCCCTCTAATATTTCAATCAAAACCAATATTTTAAATTTTAGCTATTAAAAGTTGCATTAACTTTAAATTACTAATAAAAATAGTAACTGAGATCAACTGTTTTTTTTCTGTTAGAGAAGTGCAAGATCTTACATTCCTAAGAAAACAATGCAGCTGACAATTGTAAGTATTTTTGCTTAGTCAGTCTGGTTTCTCTAAGAAAAGGCATTGCATGAGTTTACTAAGAACAATGATTTAAAATCTGAAATGTACCAAATAATAATTTTACCATTAATTGAGTTTTATCAATATTGGAAAAACAGGTATTGCAAAGCAGCAAATTCCTTCCAGCAAAGAATCAAAAATATCAGGACAACTGCTTTCAATAAAAGACTTACAAGTGCTGAAATGATAGCAACAATACCACATCATGAGAAAGAAAGAAAACTAAACAAAGAATCAGGATCCAGCTAGAAATCTTTATAACATATCAGGCTTATAAATATTAAAAAACAAAGAAACAAAAAACCCCCTGCATTCTGTTTAGGATTACGAAATCTGATCTGAAGAAAGAACACTTATTTTGTCAGATCAGTGGCTGAAAGTCCCAGTAGCAGGTATTGCAGCAGGGGCATTTTAACCGGTTTTTGAAATTAATCACAGATATATTTTTCCCAATAATTTCTTCTCTCTCCTAGCAAGTATAGTCTAAACAGCAGGAAAGTAACACCACAGAATCCTTCTAAAACTGGATTTCGCTGCTTGATTCTTGGGAAAGATTGAAGGAGGGAAAAAAGAAGAGAAATCTGGTACATGAAGAATTCAACTCTGTAAAAATGCATTTTGACACAACTGCGAAAACAACTCCAGCTAAAGGATGATATTTGAGCATGTTAAAAACAAAAAGCACAAAAAGTCTTGGAAAGTTGCTAGGCTCACAAAGCACATTTGAAAGAGCAGGTTTTTTCCTCATTTTCTCTTCCCACCAGCAACAACCTCCAGACTGGCAATGGAGAAGTTGAGATATCCTGCTATAGATTTGGATGAATGACTTTGAGTCAGTCTTTACTCAAACAGAATGTCCAGTTGAATTTGTCCATTTGCATTAGGGGACCAACTTTGACCTAATTGCAGTTGTAGACACAATTTTTTTCCAGTAATACTAAGAAATATGTTTTACTTCAGCTAACCAAATGAAGGAACTGTAATCTCTGTGACCCACAGATCTGATGTTCTCTCAGAGGAAAACTGGACGGGAACTTTGTGTGCTGATCCTCACTGCATTCCTGTCCAACACCATTTACTTATATAAATAAAACCTTTTATATAAATTAACCTTTTATTATAAAAAAGCTTTTATTTGGATATCGTCGTGATCCATGCATTGAAGAAAAGGCTCTTGACGATAATATCAGAAGGCTAATATGATTTATTAAAATGACTCCATAATTCTAGTATTTTTCTATATCTGCTCAGCAGAGAGCATTCTCCATGCTCCTGCTGCTGCTTCATCCAAGCAATGTGTCCCGAATGCTCACAATATCAGACAGATTACAGTTTTCAGCTCCTTCTCCCACTCTCAAGGAGGAGGCCGAGGAATTCTAAAATGTCCTTGAAGAACACCAGATATATTTGTTTACAGAAAGCTTATACAGAGTAAAAGAACAGCAAAAGGATGTTCTCCCACGGGAAAATTGATCAGAAGGCTTACACACAGAGAAACTTATAATATGCTCATAGCAACATTTGGAGGCTGGAGATGTACCCTGAAGGACTCTGCCAGAGCAGCATGGCTTGGACGTCCATCAGTGACAAGCACTGGGGTCAAGTGCACCCTCAAGAGATTTGCACGTGACACCAAGCTGAGTGCTTTGGGTGACAGTCCTGAAGGATGGCTGACACCCAGAGGGACCTGGACAAGCTCAAGCAATGGCCCGTGGGAATCCCATGAGGTTCAACAAGGCCAAGTACAAGGTGCTGCACCTGGGGCAGAGCAACCTCAGTATTGATCCAGGATGGGGGATGAACAGATGGAGAGCAGCCCTGCAGAGAAGGACTTGGGGATGCTGGGGGATGAGAGGCTGGACAGGACCCAGCCCTGTGCACTCACAGCCCAGAAAGCCAAGTGTGTCCTGGGCTGCAGCAAAAGCCCTGTGGGCATCAGGGGAGGAAAGGGATTTCCCCTCTCTTCACTGGTGAGACCCCACATCAAGTCTCCAATATAAAATTGTTCAAATAAGTCCAGATAAGACCACAGAAACAAGAGGCAGTGGTTTTTAACTAAAAGAGGGTAGATTCAGATTACATATAATGAAAAATATTTTATGCTCAGGGTGGTGAAACACTGGAACAGGTTGCCCAGAGAAGTTTTAGGTGCCCCATCTACTTTTACATAAGATCCCATGTTTAACATGTTTTTTTAGATAATACTTCATTTATATGGTGTAGTGCTTTGAATTTGTCTCAAGATTTTCAGTATTTAAGATGACTTTAGCACACACAGTTTGCTTTTCAGATCAATCACATCCTCCTGATTAGTATGAACTTAATTAGTACACATGAATTAACAGTAATGATTTTTTTTCCCACTAGTTTTAAAATCTTGGTCAAATTTCAGTTGTGCTCCATGAGACCCAAGAATGTTGGATTCTCCAGAAATTTAACCACATTAAAAAATTCCACATATTCAGAGTCCATCCTCGGAGATTTTTTTTTTGTGTGCTACCTAGATTTCAAACCACCTAAAAGTTGTGTGCACTCTATTTTGAGTACAATTCAGTTACACCTACTTCCAAATAAACAGTGTTCACTGTTAGAATAAGTGAAGCTACAACATCACTTTTATTATTGCATTTTTATGCCAAACTCAGACACTTCTCAGAGAGCCTTGAAATTCACCTCTGAGAATGTAATTTCTACTTGATCTTTGAAACTTGTTCCTTCCATGGTGATTCACCAAACTGGATGTGGCTTTAATGAAACACAGAACAGCAAATCAGCCCCTCGTCTGCTCTTGCACTGTCATAGTGTTCACACACAAGCTTTCCTGAATCATGTGAGAAACGACTGCTCACTTTCAAAAATTTTAAGGTTTATTAAACCTTAGAAAAAATATACAATAAAAGGACTAAATAAGGAAAAATGATAGTGCTGGGAGCCACCCCCTCAGGGACTCCCAGCCACCTGCTCACCCACAAAATAGCTGTTCTACCTTTTACACCCCTGGTGTCACATCAAGTAGCCTTAGCCCCACTTAAAGTCTACCAATCAATTCTTCTGTACCGTTTATTAGTAGAAACTTTCTTGTAATTTAATTAGAAGTCAAGTATTATTATACTATGCCTCTTAGTAATAAACCAGCCCTCTCCAAATGTCCTGACTACTAAGACTATTACAAGGGGGAGGAGAAAGAAATCTATAGGGAAACATATTACAATAACATTATTGTACATCTACATAATATCTATCTCTTAATTGTAAGAACTAACTTGTCGCAGTCGAGCTAGGAGCGAGACAGAAACTCACCAGCCAACTGTGACAATATGAAGAGAGAAGTTTATTTGAAACACACTACTTTTATAACACTGATAGTTGCCATTAGCTGATTGGTCTTATGGTAATTTATCTGACTCCATTGGTGGCTTCAGCTAACGCAGTTCCAAGGACACTGTCTCTAAACTTAACTATTGTTTACATTTCTTCTTCACAGACTCACTCATTATCTCTAAACTTTCTCTCTGGCTGTGAGAATACAGTCACACTAACTATTACATTACTCATCTGTAGCACTCAGAAACTCGGGTTTAAGGTTTAAAGGAGTCAGTTTAAAATCCTGCTTGAGGAGCAAAGCTGCTGGCTGCCCTGGTCAGCAGTGACAGCAGAGCTGTCCTTTCCTTGGGGATCTGCTCTCCTGAGCTCTCCTCCTGCTCTCAGCCACAGGAGACACTGCAGTATGCTGAAGAAATATAGGCCAGGCGGGAAAAACATGGGAAAGGAGGGCATGGCACACCTACACAAGTCCCAGGAGGCATTTTGGTTCCTCCTCATTAGGCAGGCACTGTTTATGTTCAGACAGATCCATCATGAAATGCTGCTCGATTTGCTTCGATGAATTGTTTTACTTTATAGGATTTGAGCCAAGATGCAATATATTGTTTACATCTCATCAAAGGGAAAACAAGGAATTTCAGTTTTACCCTTATGCAGCCACACTTTCCAATGGGGAAAGAGGAAGTTTAAAAATTCTGATAATAATTCTTTCAATATCATTATCATATAATGCATAACAATTTAAGGTTAAAAGCACATTTAAGATACCAGTGCTTAATTATCAGTGATGAAGATAAAGCTCCATGTGTAAGACTACTCCATCATTCACCCAAACTTGTTGACATTTTTCACACTTATTTAGACACACAAATCCCAATTTTGCTGGAGAAGAGAGCAAGGATCCAACCCAGTTTTCAACTCAGATTTTTATCTAAGTTTTTTATTTTATATTCTTTTAAACTTCAGATCTTAAAATCATATCACCACAGCAGAATGCCATTTCTAGCTTCTGATTTTTAAAAATTTCAATCATGATCAAAAATCTTGGGAATGTGAACCATTATGTTCAAAATAAAATAATTTTTACAAGTTGATCTTGGTTTTTAGATCAGTTATCACCTTTATATGAAGCAGTTATCACTGATAATATTTGACTGTTATTAGTGATAACAGTTTTTACTGCACAATGTAGAAAAGATTTTCTTAAAAAGTTGTTTTGTTAAGCATTTTTTAGCTGACATTGATGAAGAGATTGAAAAGAACTCCAGTTACTGACAATAGAGAAAATCCTCCTTTTTTGATATATACATGTATGATATCTATATTTAAATAAAATTCTCCAACCTCCTTTATGCCATGACAGTTATTGATTTGTTATCTTCCTTCCTTTGAGATGATATGTCTGAAATAAAGCAGGCATTTCCTGGCTTCACTTCCAATTATTTCCAACACTAAAAAACCCTTTTGATGTATTGAGCTATTTCATGAACCATCTTAATTGAAATAAATAATTTTTATTGCCACCTTAAAAGAGATTCTTAAGGAAATGTGCCTTTTTTTCTTAAATGAATTAGAATATACCTTCCATCTACCTGTCTTAATATAGTGAAAAGATGTGACCTTCTGTTCTATGCAAAACACATCTGGTCAGAAGTGTAAAGATTATTCCATTTGACACCTGAACACACCTGAGAGCTCCATTCTCTTGACCTCTGGGCTAGTAAATCTATACAGTGTGCCTACGTGTCTTCTACTATTAGTAGAAGCCACTATAGTTGTGTATTTTCCTGTCGAAATAAACACTTCAGCTGTACTTAAGAGTTGGAGCTATATACTGTTCTTTTCAGATTTAAATTCAAAGTGCTTGCAAAGAGCTTGACAGGTTGGGAACTTGTAAGATCTGCAAAATTTGAAAATACATTGCTTTGACAGACAGAATTCATCTTAATAATCTTTGCAGATACTGTTTCTTATGACAAAAAAAAAGAAACAAACACAAAAAACCTTTTGAATTAACACTTGCCAAATAGGTGACCCCCAGCATGCACACTGACAAAATAAGCAATGTAAGAGACATGAGAGTCCAACAGCTATAAGCCAAGAGATCATTTACTTCTCACAGGAAGTATTTTGCACATTTACCAGGCACACCACCCCTTGCCAAATTCACACAGGAAGCATTTCTTCCTGTTCACCAAAATCAATTTAATACAAAACCAGGACGCAAGGTTTTTTCAGTACTAAGGTATTAAAAAGTGTTTCATCCAAGCAGAGCTTCCCTTCCTCTGGACATGGTAATAAAAGATCTCTGAAGGAAAGCACCAACAATAATTTATTCAAAATCTCTGCCCTGAGACAGGAGATGAGAAACTCAGCTAAGATTGAAAAGGATCAGCACCGGAAACTTGTCCCACACAAGAAAAAAGATTAATGAGTGGATATTGAACACCTTGCAAAGCAGCTACCCCTGTAAATTATGCTTCCTTTGAAGGTTACACTGACTCTTTGTGTGCTATCCATGCAAAGATCAGAAGCCAAAGTTTCTCATATTAAAATGGCTCTACAAGTGCTGTAGAAATCATGCATTAATCCTAAAGTTACTTTGTATTTGGAGAGAAGTAACTGGCTCTTCCAAAGGATGATTGTCTTGTAAATTAAAACCAACAGAGCCAGGAATTTATTCTGAGAAGATTAGATCCAAATACCTGACTGTTTAATGAGGCTTAGGCAAGCAATAAAGAAAACATTAAAAGGAGTTGTAGCTTTCATTTTTGACAAAGCACAGAATTTTGACACCAGAAATAGACATACTCCTTTTGAAAGTCAAAATACCCTAGATCTTGAAGGCATGAGATTCCCTAATTTTATGCTTTCCAAAGTAAGCTGCCCAAAGGCAATAGGTGTTTTCAGTTCTGTTCCCTTTCAGCAGAATTCTAACACACACACCATGTGGTGATGTTAATGTATCTGCCTTTTTTTCCAGAGCTCACTTCTCCTTAATGAACTAATGTTATTAAGACCAATAAAAAATTGCTGCTTTTGTACACTTGGCTATAGCTTAGTTCTCAGCCATTCATTTTTACAGAGTGCATCGTATTAACCTGCCATACTTGATGAGGCCAAATTCCTACATGCTCCAAAGGAAAAAAATTAAGTAATGACAATACTGTGGGGTCCAGTAAAGCAACTGGCTAACATTATATCTCGTATTAGCACTGAGCAGAAGAACTGCTGGCAGTATGGTTACTCATCTTCATAGTTTCCCATTAACATCTACCATATGCCTGGAGTATCTATTTAACACAAAACTGTAATTATTTTACCTAATTAACTGATACATTAAATCAAAGGCCAAGTCTGCAAAGTAAGTTAAACCGTACCAATTATGGCTTGTGATGTATATTTTCAGTCTTACAATTGTCAATGGAGTTTCTCTGACTATGATTAATGCAAACTGATTAACTTTCTTTTTATAGCTTTAATCTTCCTAAAATGTGTACATATATTCTAGTATTAGCAGAAGGTCTTGAAATTACAGCTGAGGGAATTAGTTTTTTATTTACTGAATGTAGTCAACATCAACTCAATCCCACCAATGCTTTATAAGCCCCCAAACTGTCTTTGTGATGACAAAAAAAAAAGCAGAAACAAAAACCCAAAAAACTCAGTCTGTATTTGGCTTCTATTTTTCAGAACAATACATAACCACAGAGTCTTTTCATGGCCTGCAGTTTTACTGTTTGCCCAGCAGTATAAATCAAATGGTTTTAATTCCAAAGAACCCCTTCTGGATTTACAGTTTTATTGCAAATGGTTAATGTCCCTTTGACCTCTCTAAATGCACATTGTGTCAACTGGCTACTCCTTAATGAGCTATTTTAATGCAAAATACACACATATGTGCAGTGATTAATCACAAGGGCTAGGGAGGAAACATTTTAACTTTATCTGTTACTTCCTTGCTCAGTTGCATATCACACTGAGTCAGTTTTATTCCCTCTGACTATATTTTTTCTTTGCTCTCCAAATTTTAAGCAAAGTGACTGTTTTAAAAGAGCACAATCCCCAGTTCTGTCAGTGTTTCATTGGATTTCAGCATTATCACCAGTATAGTTGGTTTCCTTTTCCTTGCCTATCATCTTTGGTACTCATTGTCTCCGTCGTCCTATCAGTGTGTCTGTTAGAGGACAGGAGGAAGTTTATTAATTAACCCAGAAGAAACTGGCATACAAGAGATAAAAGCTTATTTCAGCCTTCCACAAACTCAGTGCCAAGTTTCAGCTTTCCTTCCATTGATGAGTTAGCAAAATCTTGGCCATCACTAACTGAAGAGAACAGTGGTGACCTTCCCTGAATTCAACCTCCCTGTGTCTGTACCAATTGCTTTGGTAAAGCACAAGTGAGGACTTCATTTTGCTACTATGCCTCTATGTACATTCTGTAAAAGTACAGTGTGTAAATGGCAAGCACTCTCCCTGGACCACCTCTAAAGTAGAGCTAATCCACAAATCAAAAGCTACTCTGTCCTAAACTGCATCAGTGCTGTAATTACTGTATCACTTTTATGGCCAGTCCAAGATGAAACTGAAATGAGAGATGACTAGGAAAAAAAAAAAAAAAAAGAGAAAATATTAGTCTGTGGCATTTGCTAGCTTATTTAAATTGAAATGTCACATGAAATAATTTAATTTTGACAGCGTTTAACAGATTCAAAACAACATTTCCAGTTTCTCATGCCAAATCATGTTTCTGTGGGAAAGCTTTTTCCTTTCCTCTTGGTATTTACTTGCTTAGCTCCTGGCAGCTCACCTGGTGGGCTGAAAGCCTGTGGATGACCTGGAAGACTAAGCAGGAGCTCCTGACATCGACAGCTCCTAGGCAGCCTGCCAGGTGAGCAGCTCCAAACCAAAACATCGTTTTCTTTCCCAGAGAGTTTCAAGACACTTGGGAATCTCAAAGAAAATACATTTGGAAACACAGTCTTCAACAAAACAGAATTACTTTTCTCCAGGCAACTCTTCCTAGTATTTTCTTTTTATTTTAATAAGAACACATTAAATATTTCAGAACTACTGAGTTTGCTCTTTCCCATTCAATGCACTTCAAGTTCAAACAGGTACCACAACAAATTTACGTTTGAAGTATTGTCCTTGTAAAGGAGAGCATATTTGTCTGGGATTACATACCAGTAGTTATTTTACTTTGCTGTGGCATGTGCTTAATAAACATGAATAACATGTTAACTAAATTGCAGGTTTCTCCAGAGGCATTGTGAGGAGTACTAAATACATGCCATTTCAGAAGCTAGTCATTGTTTCTGCAGGTGTACAGGAGACTGCTACAGCAGTTACTAGGCAATATTTGCCTCTCAGAATGTTGCAAATTAGAAACAAATATGCTGAAATGAGCAGAGCTAACGAACAGAAACATGTATGAAAGAAAAAAAAAAGCAGCTGGATGAAAGGTTCTAAATTAAGTGCTTCAGAGAAAATGGTGTATGCCCAAATATTTGACAGCTAAAGGCCTTGGATCAATTTCTCACTTAAAATATGTTTCACTAATAAATTTTTATATAATTCCTTTTCAATTTCTGCCAGGTTAAGTTAAAGCCCAATTACCCTAAGAGATATGCAGGTGTGATCAGCAGCACTGAGCAACCTGAACAATTGTGTCAAGGCCAGCAGGCAAACGACTCATGTCCCAGTGCTAAGTGTTCTGCAAAGTACAGAGCACCAGTACATTGTTCCTGTAGGACAGAAATTATTCCAAAAGTAGGAAATTCTCAACCATTCGCTGAAGAGAAGTCCAGGAAGAAACTCTAGATTGCACAGATACCATATAAGCCCTGGAGTGCCTAACCCATTTTCCTACTTTAAAACTAAGCTAAGCACATCACTCAACAAGGCAAATATCGTGGGTTCCACAACTTTCCTTCAAAAGAATCTGCAACTCTCTATTCTTAGAATTTTAAGACTTTTTAAATACATAAGTAGCTCTCACAGTACTGGTATTAGGGCCAGATTTCCAAAGTAGTGTAGCTCTTATTTTAGCCCTTAAATAAATCGCCAGATTATCGTGTAGGCTCAGGTTATTGTCATTAAGCACTTTCAGAGTGGGAAGGAGACGTAGCACAGATGTCTTGAACACAGTTCGACCCTTTAATTTTCTCTCTAAAGAATGCTGGAATTCTGATTCCAATTCTAGGCGCCATTTAATTAAATCATTAAGCATTAGGGTCCTAAAAAAATCTCACCCTTAAGAAAGAGAACGCCGATAACCCCACAGTTACAGTGAATGGGAGAGAGACCACACTAAACTGACTTTATCTGATTATAATACAGTAGCTACCCTAGGCCTGTGCATTCTGATCTTGCCTACAATGCACCTTTCTCACTTCAAGGCTTGGGCTTTACAGGAATCCCTCTGTTTGGGCCATCCAGTACAGCCATCTGCTACACTGCCTGCAGCAGGCCAAGTTCTGCTGCCTCAGAGAGAGGTTTTATGCTTTCCCAGCTTTTTCACCCGGAGCAGAGGATCTGCCCTCCACCCAGAAGCACAGAAAAAAACAGCAGAAAATGTTAAAAACACTAATAGAAATTCTGACCACTAGCAAGTGCAAACAATTTATGGTATGGCATGTAGTTCAGCATTAAAGTTATCCTCAATTAAAAAAAAAAAAGGTATAGCAGCATGACAAAATCTTTGAACAACCTTGAAAACCTTTGGCTATGCAAAATAAGCTGTTAAAATGGGAGAGGGACCAAGATGAGGGGAATGGGGAATTATGTAATTCAGGTTGCATAAGAATGGGACATTAGAATAAGAAACTAAAATGCCATAATTCAGTCAAGCTTTTTCTTTCCCTTCCTCTCTCTATACTGTACACTCCTGCTTTATAATAATAGACTGTCCACATGGCTTTTTATTGCCAAATTGGATTCTTTGGGTTTGGGATTTCTGCCCAAACTTGGCATTTTTTCAGCTGCTGACATGCTCTGCAGTGAGAGGTGGCACAGAGAAGGCATTTGTTTGTCCCCAATTCAATTCATAAGATATGTGCTAGAGGACTTTTTTTCAGGTCATGATATATCTCCCTGATTCAATGGCAACTGACAGCTTCCACAAGGAGAATTGTAGGAATGGTTTTCTGGCTTTCTAGAGTAAACTATTCCTGAACAGTGCTTTTCATTCCCTATTTTATTAGCAGATGGTTACCATTGATATAATGGGACACAGGGCCACACAGGGGAGGAATAGGTTGACAAGCATTACTGATGAAAAACCAAACTTGTTTCCCTTTCAACAATGTCATTCAAATTGTTTGAAATCTTTTCTCTCTAGAAATTGTTATAACTGATAATGAAACATACTCTGATCATACTTAAGTTAAAATATGCATTGTCAAGTAGCCTGGAGATTACACTTGCTCACATTCAAAAATTGTATTAAACTAATTATTGCTCATTACAGAAGTAATCATGTAAAGGTATAAACAAACAGAAGTATGCAGGCATAACAACACGGTAGTATTTTAATATTTTATTAAATGCAAATTGCATGGATACAAACATAGCAACCCTTATTTCATTACCATTGTTCTGTAATTTTGGTACTAAATATATCCCAAGTAGCGTTGCCCAAATGAACCTCATCTACAAAGTGCTGGCCATTTCACCAGCTTGCTGCTGCTTTTAGATTCTCAACTGCTCCTTACTGGAACAATTAAAAATAGGCCTTAATTAAAACTTTCAAATTTTATACCATGAGTTTGCTTAACTCTAACTGCTTTTAGTTAAAAAAAATTCTCATTTGATACTTAACCAGAATCTTTTTATCAGAAAAGTACATCAGTGTACAAGATGTATCTGAAGGATGTCTTTGGTTCTCAGATATTGGTTGAATTAGACAGAAAAATACTGCAAGAGCCCTGTTCTGGAAAGCCTAGAGATCAACTGTACAGTTTTCAAAGACCTAAAGCAACAGGACCAGGAACCCTCCATGCCCATGCGGAGTGATGCTGGGAAATGCGCAGAATATCAGAACTGATGAGAAAACTCAGTTGCCCAAATCCTCAATTTCTCCTGGCAGTGTCAACCATAAGGTCCTCTGCCCAGCAATGTCTTCAAGATTTTCTGAAATGGTTAGTGACAAATAATTTGCGGGAAGCCAAATTGCCTCAGCTTACTCATGCAGTTCAAATTAGAAATTGCAAAGATTAACCTCTGGACAGTTCATTTGTCCCTCAGCTAAAGGTTTTGCAGGAAGCTGCAGAGCTGTAGCTCCCCAAGCCATGATGGTGATGTCACCACACACTGACTCCATTAGAATTTAATTAATGATTGATATCCCCTAATACATCAGCCTGTGAAAGTGGGACTCCAAAACATCCCCTTTAAGATTATAACCTCACAGCTTGATTTTCAAAGGTCACATATTTTTAAGAAATCAATACACCTTGCAAAGCAGCATAAGTTTGGTACCTCAAGGGAAGAACCCAGAATAGTAACCTTTAGAAATCAGACATGAATCAAGTATTAGCCTGTGAGTGAGCAAATCAGATACTGAAAGTGATGCATTTTCCAAAGCAGAGCTCTGGAGAAGATAGTGTGTGATCCTGCACAGGCTTTGAACACACACAGCTTTCACCACCTTAAAGAAGAATCTTTGCTAAACAAGACTTAAAGTAATACAATCTAATAAACACAATGCTAAGAAACTGGGTCCCTCAGCAGTCTAGAAAGGAATATTGTAACCCCTGAAGATTTTAAATCTCATTTAAATGGTGAAAGTGAGGTAGGAGGCCCTGAAGCCCTAATCAGATGTATTAAAACTGAAAGAAAATATCAGACATGGGAAATGATTGTAATTAAAATTTGAACACATACAAACTCCAACATTACTAAATGGAAATCAAACAACAGTATTTGGTGTTAAGGGACTGAATAATAAGCCACCCTTTAATCACCCTCATCTGTCCTTGTAAGTGCATACTTTGCAAAATGTTATATTAATTCCAGGCATTAGAGAGTTAAGTATCCCACAGAGGATGCAAGATTTCCTGGCCTCACACCACAAATAAGAGACTCTACTTTAATAAATAGATACATTTATTAAAACAATCAGTTTTCTTTTTAAAATTTGCTTTCATTACTCATTGAAAGTCAACAGCCTGGGGGATAATGCATGAAAAAATTTTCCTTTCCTTTAAAATGATATTTTAGATTTCTGCTTCCAAAAGCCTTTTCTTAAAATCTATGGTTTTTACCAGTTTGACCTGATTTCATCAGCTCTCATAAATAAAAATCATTAGTATTAACAAAATAAGGAAGTCAATATAACACTTGAAACAGCTTATCTTCTGCATTTACTTGTAAGTGCACAACAGCTGCTTCTTATGACTTATTTTCTAGATCAAAATGTTTCCCAGTTCCTCTGTAATAGGCTGGCAACTTTAGGATCAAGTTGTTTTTCAATTTGTCTTCTTACTTTCATATTTCTGTCACAATCTTTAAAGATCTCCCACAGAACAGCTTTAAAGTGTCCTTTCTTGGCATCCCTTTGGAATTACAGGAACAGGAGCAGCAGGTATCAGGCAATGGAGTTGTGTGATGCAGCTGGGTTATATAAAGGTACACCCTGTTGTACCCTGAGCTTTCTCCATTTATTTATCCCTTCCCATTGCTACATGTACTGCTCCCACTTGGCTCATGGTGACAGAATATTCCATTTTCTCAGTCCATTTTCCCACAGAAACACAAGATGCTCTTGAGTTCATGTAAGCAAGTATTTTTTCTTAATTAAGTTGCAAAATTTACATGTGTAACAGCTGAGATAAAGGGAAGTTAAAATGTAGAGAATTTGCTACAAAAGTGTATTTGTCATAGAAATTTCCTTGGTCCTTTCCAAGTTTCAGCCTCGAATTCTCCTGACAGAGCCATCTCTTTGTCACATCAACACACCTATCAGCTTTCCACAGATCTGATGGATCTTCATCCTGTTCTGAGCTGCTTTAGGAAACCTTGCTGGGAAGAAAATGTTTGCTTCTTGCCACCTCCTAGTGCCTTCCTCTTTACATTGGATACAAAGAGCAGTCAACAAAAACCACCAGCATTGCCTGACTTCAATGACTATTTACTCCTGAAGAGTGGAAATAAAAAACTCTCTGGCTGTTATTACAGCCTCAGATACCACACAGGCTGCTTTACAGGATCTGCCAACACCAACAAGGTTATGTGATAATTCTTCAATCTTACAACTTTGTGCATTTCTTTTATTAAGCAACAGCTTTCCTGATAGTATCTGTCAGCCAAACTCCTGATTTCCACAGGACTGCACTTGACAGATTGCCACATACCTACTACTTCAGACCAAGTAAGAAAAATGGCTTTTCAGTGCTGGCATCCAGTCTCCTTTTCTGACTGAGAACAGAATGAGCACTTTTAGCTGAAGCTGATATCCCTGGCCAAGTGTCATCAATCCACTGAAACAGAAGTTCCTTTCAGGTCTTCTAAATGTTTAAGGAACAGAAAGAAACTTTCCTATTATGTTCCTCTTTCCCCTCAAGAAAAAAATCTCAACTTCAAGGCAATAAACAGCACTATAACATATCTTTGCAGCATGGAGGGAGAAGTTTAGTTGCCTTTTTTTTTTTTTTAATCACTACCACAATTCTTAGCAAGTCCATGATTAAGTAGCAGAAAGTTTTTCAAGTTACAAAAAGGCATTTGAATACTGCTAAAACTTTACATACAATATTTCCCTTTTTTGACAAAACCCTCAGGGGGCGTGGAGACGAAACAGCTTTTTAGCTTAATTTGCAGCCTATCTTGATTCAAAATCTACATTTTTCCCCCCTAAAAATTACAAAATTTTTTCAGGAATGTCTTTATATTTTTCTGAAAGCACTGCTTGTGGAGATAGCTAGGATCCTGACACTTGGATTGGATTTGGTAGATCTCAACAGTTTGGGTACATAGCATGACTCATTTATATTTTCACTATGCTCTACATAAACTGTGTGCATAATCAAAATAATCCACAGATGATGATCTGTACTGCAACAATACAGCCCAGGGTTTCCAACAGTAAAAGTTCTAGCTCTCATAAGTTTGCAAGTTTTGTCAAATATCCATGGCTATTTGAGTCTACCATGGATCCAAAGAAATACTGTAAGTGAATATCCACCCACAATTCAGATGCATATTATTCCCCTCAGATGCAGAATTCTAAAAATTGAATTGTGATCAAAAGACTCAGAAGTCAGTCATGGAATAGAACAGGAAATTCAAATTCAAGTACAGGCTGGGTGGAGAATGGATTTAGAACAGCCCTGAGATGAAACACTTGGGGATTCTAGTGGCTGAGAGGCTGGACATGAGTCAATAATGAATTCTCAGCCCAGAACAGCCAGCTGCATCCCTGCTGCATCAAAAGCAGCAGGTCCAAGGATGGGATTCTGCCCCTCTGCTCTGCTCTCATGAGGCCCCCCTGCAGTGCTGCATCCAGCTCTGGGGTTCTCAGCACAGGAAGGACACAGACCTGCTGGAACAAACTCCAGAGGAGGCCACTGAGATGCTCAGAGGGCTGGAGCACCTCTGCTATGGAAACAGGCTGAGAGATGTGGTTGCTCATCCTGGAGAAGAAAATACTCTGGAGAGACCTCAGAGCACCTTCCAGTGTCTAGAGGGGCTCTAAGAGATCTGGTGAGAGACATTTCACAAGGGCATGGAGTAACTTAGGGGAATGACTTTAAATTAAAAAAGGCAGCTTTATATTAGATATGAGGAAGGAATTCTTTACTCTGAGGGTGGAGAGGCCCTGGCACAGGCTGTCTGGAGAAGCTGTGGATGTTCCATCCCTGGCAGTGTTCAAGGCCAGGCTGGATGGGGCCCTGAGCACCCTGGAAGATGTCCCTGTCCAGGGCATGGGGGTGAATCCTAGGTGATCTTTAGGGTCCCTTCCAACCCATCTATGCTATGATTCTATTCCAGTAGCAGTTTAATGGCATATTTATGTAATGAGACAGAAACCATTGCTGCCTTAACCCATCCACCTGGATCAACACAGCTCCCTGCTCCCAGCAGGGCTCCACCATGTTATCCTGCAGTGCATATCCCTATCCTTGTGATCCACGTGTTTCCTCCAGCCTATTTTCATTATTATGTAAATCCCACGCTCTGAAATGCTATCTTTATGCAAATTTCAAGCAAACACTTTGTGCTTGTTTTGCTTCTTTAGGAAAACTGCAGTAGGTAGTCAGTAGGCAGAGCATGGGACACACCTGAAGATAATCAGGCTGTCTGGAAAAGGCTATGGATACTTGGGAAAAGTAAATTGAGAAACCAAAGATAACATAGCTAGAAATTAAAGCTATTTTATTATGAAAAACACATTGATGCTGTTATGAGTTATGAGTTAAAAGTTATGAGTTCAGAACTGATACTTCTAATACAAACCTATAATCCTGAAGTAACAGGGAGCCCTTTACAGACACTCCTAATGCACTCAATGAAATTACCCTGGATTCTCTGAAGTCCCATACATGGACTCCAAAACCAAACCTCTGAAATTCTGAGAGTTAAACAGTTAAATTATTGAAAATATTCTTGAATAACAGTACATTTTCTCCGCTAGTATATGTATTACTCAACCATTTCACTGTGATCTCTATGTCCTGATCCACCTTTCAAGAACATTTGGTCATCAAAAACTGGTTTGTCTGGCCACCACTATTAACTCACTACCTGTGACCAAGAAAAAAACAAAACACACGCTATTTTTTTTTTTTGGAAGGAGGGTATAGAAAATTTATCATTTTTATACAAGGTAAACATTCAAGTATGGAAGAAATAAGTTTTCAAGTACTAGTCGGTTGTCAAGCTACAGAAATGACAAATTTCAAACTAATTAAGAAAGTACTTTCACTCTTTGAAGCTGCAGACAATTGTTTCAAATGAAATGGGAATGAGCTAAATAATAGTTACCATTTCTACACCCAACATCTGCTTCAAAGCCTTAATTTCTTCTTATTTATGCAAGAAGAGAATAAAATACTCACTGTCTCAACAAATAACATCTGCTGCAAGTTTCTTACTGCACAAAGCAATTGTGGAAACTTTCATCAATTCATTCTGATGGGATATTTGAACAGGCAAGTAAGAATGGGCTGTTCTACTTCAAAATAAACAATTCAGTAGTACAATATTCTGTAAATCAGAGATTACAGACTTTTTGTGCTACTTGTGGGAACTAAGGCTGTCATACTGTCAATGTCTTCTTTATTTTCTTAACATATGATATTGAAAGCCCATTATGAAACTAGAGTGCAAATATCATGTTTTAGGCTGCCATAGCACAATATCTTTTGGTGTCTTATTTACTATTCAATACCACATAACTGTATTTCAGAGAATAATCCCAAACAACTTCTACTAGAGAGAGTTTATATAATTCACAACAACAATACGTGAAAAAAAATTAGCTGGAGATTTGCTAAATATGACAAGGTGAGTTGATTCATGGCAGCTTGGACAGGAAAAATCTATGCACAGCTTGATACGGCTCTTGTCTTCCTAATTGTCAAGATGAAGAACATGCTTCCTTTCTGTGAAATGCTCTGGACATGAAGTATGAACATCTGAGACAACTCAAAACATATCAGTTTTATGGCTTATACATCCCCTTTTCCAAGGACCCTGATTTGTGTCCCACATACATCACTGATGCTATTTCCCCCCTCTTGATTTTTATCTGGCTGAAGTGATGTAACCAGAAGAGATTGCATTAGCTGTGCTGGCATCTCTGAGCAGGAACCAAACATTTCCATAGCAACTTAATACTGCTACACTGCCTTGGTAACCAATTTAAGATAATTATTTATGATGTTTACCTGCACTAATGTTCCAGGGCTGAATATTTTAGGAGACTATAATTCTTAAAAATATTTGCTAGTTTCACAAATAAATCAATTTATGAATAGGCCCATTTTTATAGTTCTGTAAAGCTATCTAATAAAACCCCTCCCAGATACACATTTCAGGGTCTTCCGCCTGTAAATGTCCTCAAAATTACTAAAATCATCAAGAAACCAAAACCAAGCTATTAAGCAGAATAGGTTTGTAAGGAGAAGAGGGAAAAAATCCATTATTATTAATGACCAAGCTTTAAAGGAATTTAAAAATAATTTTATTTTCACACAATGTTTGGGATTATTTTCCTTGCTCAAAAGCCTGACTCAAAAATCTCAAGACTCTGATTCAAGTCATCTCAACTGCATATAAGCCATATCTAACTTTTAATCAGAGGTAATAATAAATTAATCAACACAGCAGATTCAGTTTTTTGAACCTCAAACCTATTTTTCTAGTGGCTGCATTCAAGACAACTTCAAGCTGTATGCTGTCGCCTATTACCATATTACAGATTCAAATGTAAATAGAAATTACAGGCTCTTCCTCTTCATATTCCATGACAGCAGTTATTTGGATTTTTTATTTTTAAAAAAAATCCTTTTAATAAATTAGAGTAATCAGAATTTATTTATATTGCATATAAATATATCTATTTATTTGTATATATATTTAACTTCAAGTATTCTACTTCTTTGGGTTTGAATTGTAAATGCACTAAGAAAAAAAACACAGTAACAAAAAGGAAACAATGAAACAATGCACAAACCAAATGTATGAGATGCATAAGACCATTTAACAAATTATATGACTGCAAGAGCAGGAACCATGCTAATAAGCATTTCAAAGACCATGTAAAACAGTTTAAAACCCCCTTTTTATCACAGAAATATAGAATTGTTAGGATTAGAAGGGAATTTAATCATCTAGGTCCAACCACCCTGCCATGGCTGCCACTCAGTAGTTCAGGTTGCCCAGGGTCCATCCAAGCTGGTCTTGAACATGTCCAGGAATGAGGCAATACCTCTTGGACAAGGCAGAGTTATTTATATCCTATATGTTTATATCCTATAGAGTTACATGTATCCTATGGAGTTAGTTTTAAGGGTATTGCTGTGGTCCACGTGGTGACAAAGGACTCTTAGCAATAATATCAGAAGGCTAAATATGATTGATTAACATGACTTTATAATGCAAGAATTCATAAAAGAATTGGGCTATTATCTGCTCAGTCTGGAGTAATCGAAGCTGCTTCTTCCAGCTCTGAGGAATGCCAGAATAGCTTACACAATCAGAGATAATAACTTTTCACCTTATAGGTTGAGAGAAAACCTCCATCTCCTATATCAGGAGACAGGTAGAGAAACTATTTGTGTTCTTGAACACAGCTCAGAGATTTGTTTATAGAAACTTCTACAAAATAAAAAACAATAAAAAAACACTTTCCCATGGAAAGAATTTTTCTGCAAGCCTGCATGCAGGGAAACTTATATTCACACAACATAAGGGTACAAAAAATTAGTATGAAATCTTACTGCTGTAAACCAGTAGTTGTACAGGTCTCATTTGTCTTATAGTTCAGCGTTATCTGTCTGCATTAAAGGGCTTGGGAGACAGCAAGCACACATGTTCATAACTGCAGACATTCAGTGGCTCGGAAAGTGCCAGAAAAGCACCACTGTGCCAAGATAGCAATCACTTAATGACATCGATTTCTTGTAAAACATTCCACACTAGGGAAACAGCAGTTATTTTTTTCACTGTCTGCTGAAAGCAGGGGACAGAGGCCTCAGGAAGAGAAGTGAAAGCAAAAGAATTCGACACCCAAAGTTCCAGTCTAAAGATATGCTGTAGACAGTGTAATTGTGTGGTGCCTTTTTGTGTGGTCAAAGCCTGAGCCACCAGTTCAATATGAGGATATCCAGCAACAAGCAACGTGGCAGCTTGTCAACTTCTGAAAGAGCAGATCCAAAGTTTGATGGCGAGCTGTCTGAAAGTTAGCTGCCTGGCAGAGCTCTCTGAAATGAGAGAGAGGAATGCTGGAAAGAGGAGCCTCCTTTAAGCTGCTCCCTGGAAGTGCCTGCAGTGGCAGAAGGTTGGCAGAAGGACAGACAGAAACACACGAGGAGCAGACAGACATGGAGCGAAAGATAAAGAAGCAGGAACATAACAGCACAAAGTGTCAAAGGCAGGAATATGATTTAAGGATGAATGAAGAATTTCTGATAAATGGTTTAATCCAAAACTCATTGAGGACAATGCAAAGACTCTGAAAATGGCTTGATATGAGGCTTGTAGTCTTAAATGACTGCGTTTAGAATCACTGCTTGACCAGCATATCAAAACCCACCGAGCACTCGAAAAGGGGACTTCATAAAACCTCTTCTAAAACCAAGATGCCACTGCTGCTTTGAAGATACAGTCATTAAAGGATGAAGCATGTGAACAGTCAGTATGACTTCTCTGAAGTTTAGCTATAATCTCCTTATTATTTCTTACTGAGTTCTTGAAATCTTCTCTGTGGCAAACAAAAAGCAAAACTGAGGCAAACAGCTTAATCTAGAAATTACCTGTAGACTAAATTTAGTCTCAGCTCTTTTTTGTGTGTGTGTATGGGCACGATCATGCCCAATTCTAACAGCATTTAAGCTGTTAGAATACAACAGCTTTTCACTGTTGTATTTACCTGAACAAACACTGAAATGCAGTGTAATTTTCCTGCCTTACATTAGCTACTTGTTACAGTTGCTGTCATGCAGTGAAAAATGCACATTTACTTTTGAAATTTCACTGTTCAGTTAAGAACAGTTAGGAGATGTTCCTGTAAAGAAAAAGCTCCTCCATCACAGGCTTTTTTTATTTAAAAAAAATCTTTATTGAAGCAAAGTGATATTTTTGCGATTAAGAAAAAAGTCAGTGACTCTAACATAAAACAAGTTCAGTATGAGTCAATTCTGAAGCAAACTCAAATATGTACATAAATCCATTCAGATACCCTCATGCACAATGACTTGACATAGATATTATACACTGAATGAGGCATTCTTGTCCCAGTGCAGAAAATTCATCCTCATTTCTAAGGAAGGCTTCAGAACAGAAGCAAGGATGAGAAGTGATGTGTTTGTATTAACAGCTGACATTCAATTTTAGAAATCTCTGTTCTACTTATAACATGATGTGCTATGTGCTCTGAAGTACAGCCAATGTTCTAAGTGTATAAAACAGTGTAAAAAACAATAGCATTGTTTTCTTCTTTTTCTTTTTTGGTTTGTTTTTATTTGTTGTTGGGGTTTTTTTGTGTTGTTTTTTCGTTTGTTTTTTTTTTTTTTCTTTACTTTGATTTTGAATAATTCTGTAAAACAAGACTGCAATGTTTGGGCAATGACAAATAAAAAATACAGTTTAAGAGTATGAGGCACCAGAAGTGTTACCCACCTTGGATATATGGAAGACAAGGAAATATATCTTACCCACCTTGGATATATGGAAGACAAGGAAATATAATACACTTCTGAGATGTTTTGCCTGGCTATACACTGAACAGTCCAGACCAGGATCATTTCCAAGGGGACACTCTTTATACTGTCTCATTGTGCTTGACTCTACAAATGAATACAATCCAGTCACTGAGCAGTTCCAGGAATGATGCCAACCTTTTATGAAGAAGTGCATCAGTCAATCATTCAGTCCCACAGAATGGGCACTCATTTTATATATTTAATGACCTAATAGGAGCCAGATTGTTCATGTATTTACCAGTCCAAATAGAAGTCAATGCCTGGGAGTAAAAGAAATAAAAGGCCTCAAATAGATTTCAGTGAAAAATTATTAAGCCGGGCGGGAAATTCAAGGCATGATCCAGCTAAAACTAAGATTTAATAGTTCAAATATTTCCTTTTACAAATAACTCTGGTGGAGTTTGGGGCCTTTTGTGTGATTTTATTAGTTAGCTTTACGGTTTTCTTTGGTTTTGTCTTTTCTGTGGGCTTTTTTTTTTTTTAAGTGGGAATTATGGAACACGGTTTATTCTTTCTTTGTATACAACAGGCTACAAAGATCTACATTCTTGCTCCTGATGCTTCAAAGATTTCTCTGCTTTGATATCACTTACAAAATTATGCCTTGGTGGTCAAAGAATTGCCTGTGAAAGTACTAAACACTCCTGAAACATGTTCAATGCTTTGGTAAATGGCTTGATGGAACCTCAGCCCTGATCATGTGCATCAAAATTTGTGAGCCCTAAAGGCTTTGCTAAGCTCCACCTCCGTTTGTGGTACATGAAGACAAAGAGAATTATCAGCATGGAATCTAATGGGAAGAAGCAGAATTGAAGCTAGTCAAGCTCAGGTTTTGGAAGAGATGTGGAACAACACCTAAAAGCCTTGCTCAGAGCCTCGTGTGGGAAAATGTTTAGCACAATAAAATAATGAGGCCAAAACAGGTCACACACATCAGTACAGCTTCAGCTGGAATCATCAGGTGTCATATCAGTACTTTATTCCTCTTAATTTAAAACACTTCAGATTCTCCCCTGATGGACAAAAGCTACAATGGTCACCTATAGCAAAGGTTGTCTTTCAGCTTTCTGCCAGAAATCATTACTGCAGTGAAGAAAGGGGGACACCTAGGGTTGTGTTTAATGAAGGACAGCAACAGAAAAGGTTGTTCTGTTGAACACTGAAAATTCTCCATAAAACCATGAATCTCATGAAGGGATTGCCTATAGACAATTCATGTGTACTGTCTGGATGTTAATTACTACTTTATCTAATCATGGAAGTAAGAATGACTAATCCTTATGGTGATAGGTGGACAAGAGCAGCCCAAGTGAACAGAACACAAGAGTTTTCTACGCAAAAATGACAATTATCCTCCTACAAAGGAAACAAAAATATTCCAACTCAGAACAAGCTTTAAAACACTGTACTCTTACATGTCAAAAGGATGCACCTCTTGCTTCAGTAAATCTATTGTGCAAAAGACCAAAGCACTGCTGAGGTAACAAAATCAAAGAGTGAAAGTTCCACAAGGGGAAGTGTTATTTTGGTACCATCACCCCTGCTCCAAGATAAACATTACAATCTGCATTGATGTGCAACAATGATGTGCTCTGAGTACAGTGCCACACTCTATAAACAGATGTTTTTCCAGATGACAGATACAATGGCTTCAGCTCAACAACTGATTTCAGACACGTACAAGCAGAAAACAGAATAATGGTGTTTGTCCAATTCTTTATGGTAAGGGTGAAAAATACATTGATGCTTTTTGCACTCACATCTGACTAGTCCAAACTATACATTACTCCATGGACCAAAAAAGCCCTGAAACAAACCCCTAAAACAAAGACCCTGGATACATAAATAACCTAAAACTCTGTCTGCTGTGGCATTTATTCTGTATGAGTTACAACATCAAATTTAAAGCATAAGTCCTTAGGCAGAAACTGAAAAGAAATAATAGCCAGCTTTGAAGCTGATCTCACATTTCTCAGCTTTCCAAAGAAAAAAAGATTCAATATTTTTCATGTCCCAAAACATTAACAAGAATGTGAGAATTACCATGTTTCCATAGCTTCCTTAAATTATCATCTTATTAGCCAGGAACCATCACTATTTACACTACTGAAGCAGCAGCTTCCCAAAATCCTTATTTGGGTCTGTGCTGAAATGCTCCATCATCACAGAATTCAGATCCTGAAGAAAAATAACAGAGAAGGAGACCCACACTGCTGAAGCTCCAGATCCCCTAAAAAAAATCTATATTAAACTTTGCTTGTTGCAATAGTCCGATTGAAAAATTCACATTTGTGAATAATTCACATTTGTGAATAAAACTAACCACTTCCCTAAATATGTTCAGGACTGAGAAAGTCACATCATTCTGTGCTTGTAATTTCATTGTTTGCATTAAGATACAAGGAAAAGGAGCATGGAACACAATTTGGAAGTGGAATAACAGACCCAAATTCAGAGCAAACACAAACAAAAGTTCTGATTCCATCATTTAAATATTTGATCATCTTATTAGGACAAGGTAGTATTGGCATTATTCATGGTAAGCCATCTAAGGAGAGACAAAGAATCCTTTGAGTCTCCATCAAGGCAAAGCCTAACACAGTTAATTATATCATTTAATATACTGCAGAAGTGCTCCTTTACCATCTGTATTTATAATTATCAAGAAAATAAACTTTTACAAATGTTGATTCCTTAAAATGTATGTGGGTGTTTTCCCTGTAACCCTTGAAATAATGATCCTATTGCTTTCAAGGTTATGGCTGCTAAAACCAGAAGGGCCTGAAAGTCTCCTTATTTCAGCTAAAATCTAATTGTAAAATAAATTGTCTGGGAAAGAAAAAAGAAAAGTAGAAAGAAATATCAAGTTAATTTCCAATAGTCCTGCAATAATCTCTAAACTATTGATCAAAGGGTTCACATCTGTTAAGGAAACATTCCTGTCTGGCCACTCCAGGTTTCCCACAACAGTCTCAGACCTTTGGATCCTTTCAGCAATTTTATTTAGGAGAGCCACATTCCGATCCCAGCCCAGGTTAGCCTTGCACTCGCCAGGCAGGTTTCACCTCATGGCTGCTTTGGGAATAGCCCCTCTCCAACCCTTCCACTGGGCAACTCGGGTTCATATGAATAAATATTAATTGCAGCAGAGACAAACAGAGTTTTTGCAAAGCCCACATGAACACTGTAAGCACTGAACTGTAAAATCGGTGCTTCTCTGCTGCTCTCCAGCACAATGGCTATTTAACCATCCAAACAGGGGATGAAAGAAATCGAGACACAAAAGAGGAACCATCTCAGTATCCCAGTAATTAGGTCTTTGACTGAGAACAATCAGCACTGACAATGATGGAAATCTACAGTTTTCTCTCTCAGAGCAGCAGAGCAAAGGGTGACACCCAAACTCTGGTCACACACCAAACACCATCAGTACTCAGTGCTGAAGAAGGTGCCATTCCTCAGCTCCCTGCTAACCTGTACTGAACTGGACCTTCAGCTCCTGCAACAAACCACAAAGGAGCCAGGATGATAATCTCCTCTGAAAAACGGCTTCTAGACAGTCTAGTTTAATTTACCTGCACTGAATTTCATAAAAGCAATTGGAAAACAGCTTCCAGAAACTACTCCTGCCTTTCACATCCTTGCAACGCTACGGAACATATAAATATTTGTGGAATTTCTTTTTCCTTCAATCTGATAAAAATTTCATAATGGAATTAAAAAGGACCAAGCTTAAAGCTCAGAATTACGTGGCATTTAGATGCAAAAGAATGCATCTAAATAATCAAAGAATGTATGGAATGACACATTCATTTATGCTTGCTTTGTTATAGCAGAGGATTCCTCTTTTAGATATGCTGCACAAAAAATAGATCTTCTGCTCCTAGTAAAATTAAATGTTACTGATGCATGCATTTTTCCTGAAGTCTATTTTTGACAGACATTCATTACATTGAATCATTCCGGTTTTTATCAAGCTTTGCACAACTAAATGTTGACAATAGAAGGAACATTTCTGATAAATATTTTTAGCCAAGACTAGACTGTGGGGGCAGAAATCACTCAGTCATGAAATGGATGCACTTAACCTTGTACAGCTGCTCTACTTCTTTAAAAATTATTAGTATAAGAGATCAGGAAGGCTGTGTAAGTGAATAAGTCTGTGTAGCAAACCTGGTTTATTATTTCATTATATATGAAATTATATTTCTACCACATTACAACATATCCTGGCTGCACAGAATTAATGAAATATAAAAAATAAAACCCACATTTAACCTTGGAAAAAACCATGAAGTTTACTGACCTGTCTCTGCAGGTAACCACCAAGTTGGGGTATGCTGCTTTTCCTGCTTTCAACAGCTGGTCAAGCCTGATCTAAATTAAAGAGGAATTTTATATAATTATATAATAAAGAGGATCTAAACACAGAGGAATCATTTATTTACAGTAAGGAATGTGAACGCTGTACCAATGCTTTCACCTAAATAGCAACATCAACCCAGAAGAGGCAGCTCCAGATTTAAATGAGTGCATTTAATGGAAGTTATTTGTCTGAACCACATATATCTTGAGTTAACCAGCACCTGTCTCAACATATACATTACCACTAAGCATCCACACATGAACCAAAAACTGGAAATGTATTTACAGTTACACACATAAATGCAATAAAAGAAGGTATGAGACAAATAAAGCTGAAATAACTTCACTGCAGCTGCCAGAAGTCTAGGTAAATCTTGTTTGTACAAAAAAATGAACAAAAAAGGAATAGATCTTCTGGTTTTCCCTTACTTTCCAGCCTGAATTTACCAAGCTTTCAAATCACAAGGAGGTTTAAATTTCAGCAGAAATCTTGAATGGTGTAAAACATAAAATTCTGCAGTCACTAAAATGCTTTAAAAGAATTTCTTCCCAATTCTGATATTAAAATATATATTCGCTGTATAAATACCACATATACAAAGATGGCAGACTGTTGAATGAAAAGGGCAACAGCTCATAGAGGTGGGGAAATAAAAGTCTTTACAGAAAGGTTACAACTCAAGACATTTCCAAAAACCCATTTATTTGCTGGAACAAGCAAAATTCTTATGACTGCAAGGGAATGTATTTTCAGATGTATGCCAAAATCAGACTCCACCTAACTGGCATATTTTACAGTCTTCTGAAAGAAGATCTTTAGAACTGCAACCAAAAGCCTTAAGATTTTCAAGTGTATTCGTTGCTTGTTCTGCCCCCTGATCCATAAAATTCCTGAGTCTTGTTGTGTTATCACAGAACTCGTACATTGTTCCACTCCAGTGAGGCACTAACTGGAATCCAGCCCATCACTACCAGCAAAAGTGATGGGCCACAAAATCACTCCAATATTTAGAAATTCATTTGTCTCATTACTGTTCACGAATGCGACAAAGCAGTCAAAAAATGAAATTAAAACATAAAGTGCCAGAGAACAGTAGCCCAAACAACTTCAGCTTTCTGTGACTGGCAATTATAATGCAGACAATCCATGCAAGCACTGCCTTTGGCAGCATTACAGAGGAACTCTTTAAAAGCATTAAAATGGCTTAAGAGACAGCAAAGAGGCAGGAGGCACTGGAAAGCAAGATCGTGTTCCTCATAAAACAGTGTCAGCTCCCTCTGAAAAACAACTCTGCATCAGCTCACCCACACGACAATTTGCACCTCAGCAAAAGGCAGCTTACATAAATAGGAATGACTACAGCTTATTTGGGCAGAGGTAATGTATATTTAGCCATGAGCATTTAAAAGTAACTCAGATTTGATTTTTGCTCAGATCAATGCCTAGCATGTGAAGAACCTTGTTCAAAGCAGTATCTGCAGGAAGAAAAAATCAGAGATTCTTTCTTTTCTGCTTTGCACCTTCAAAGAGCTGTACCCCATTCATGGATCTCCCATTCACTGGGTGTAGAGTTCATGGGCACAGTATCTGCCAGAAGATAAATCCAGAATAAGTGCTCACATAAAAGTAGTGATGTAGAAAACTTCTTGAAACGGGTCTTTCTTCCTATACAAGACCAGTTTTGGTGTTAGGGTGCTGAGGTTTAGTAGGTGTAATATTCCTTCCACCCCAAAACCCAGTTGTTTTTCTTTTCCGTTCACTGCTGTACAAATATACTATATTCTTTTTATTTATTACTTTATTTTCTAGTGTTAATATGATACTTCTTCATAAAGAACACTTATTTTCAAAGAAAAATTTACAATTTCTCAAATTCTTAGTTGACAGGTGGTGAGAGATCAAAACCCATTCCACACTGGCTTACCAGAGATGGATATATGACTATTTTTGCCCAAAGACAGCAACATGTTAAGTAACAAGAAATAGAAGAAAAACAGGCATCTTGATTCCTCTACATCCTCAGTATTTCATATCAGAATAAGAATGAACCACTTGGATCATTCCTCATTGAGAGAAAGCTTTTAAATTGACTTAAACATCTGGTAAAGAGCAGGTCTCCGTTGGTTTTTTCATGCATGCTTAGGCACCAGATCACTTTCTCTCCCCCTAACTATTTAAATCTATTATTTGGAGTGAAGCTACAAGATTAAATGATCCAAAAGGCCTCCAAAGAGATTTGCTAAGGAAGAAAAGAACCACAAGTCAAATAACAACATACTTGATATAGAAAAGTACAGAGGTGCTGAGATCAACCCTGTTGTCTAAATTCTATTGTTAATATTACTAATTCCTAACCATTCCTTCCCTCACAACAACTCAAGAATACTAATTAAGAAGTATCCATACACCAGGAAGTTTTAAGAGATACTGTGCCGTTAATTATTCTGATATCTTTCTTTTCTTTTGGTACAAAAATATGAAGAATCAACATGTTTAGATATGTGTTTCAAAAGATAAATTCATTGAAAGCATGAGGAAGACTAATGCCTGAAAAGTTACATGAAATGGATATCACCTTCTCAGAAGAGATGTTTATTTTGCAGCCTCAGGACTGCTTTCTTTTTGTAAAAGGAAATTGGGCCTTGAAACCAAATTTTGCTGCATGTTTTAATAAGCACAACAGAACCTAGGCAGAATTAATGTGCTGCATTTCACCAAGATGAAGTTTGCATAATCTTCCTCTGAGATGTCAGGATTCAGGCATATCATTTATCCTCTCCATATGAAAACTTAATTGATTTCTATTAGCTTGATATCATAATTCATGAAACCTTATCATGCCATCCCAGTCTATACCAAAGTCAGAATTAAGAAACCCTTCAAGCATTCTTGTAGGCAGTCAAGTTAAAAACAACCAAAAAATCCATTTTAATTGTGAACTGAACATCTGAAGCAGGTACTAGTCTCTCCCTGAGTAACTGTTTAGTTATGTGGCTATAAGCAGACACAAATAAACCAAGCTCCAGAATTCAATAAAAATGGGAGATTTTACTTATCTCAGATTCTTCCAACCCCCCAAAGAACTCATTTATTTTATCACTTTTCTGTTGCACTCAATGCAACCATTAGGGAGGCAGCAGAATGGGAGGGGGGCCCTGATAGAACAGCCCTGAACCTTTTTGTTTTCTTGTCCCAAACTGGTTTTATCTAATATGAGCTTGATTAATGTCCACTCCCAAAAAAAGCTGTTCTGACCCATGTCTACTATATTTCTTTCAGATCCTTGAACTAATCATCATGAGGGACACAATTCCCTTCTTGTTGTTAGATGTGAACACAATTAATTCTGCCTCCACGAGAAGTTAGGAAGGTGATAATACTCAAGAGCAACTGAATCCTAAATAACTTTGATCAGCTATGCCTGTTTCAGTAAATGTTTGCAGATGGGGAAAGACAAAAATTGCTAGACCAAAAGAACAAAAGGAATAATGTATGAGTCTCACTTGGGATATGCATTAGAAAAAAAAAATCAATAAGCTTGCCACCTTTTCTAAAATATTTCAGAAGGGCACTGGATCAGCAGAAGTATTTTTAAAATATTCATGTTGGCTGCTCACTCCACACTGCAGAGACAAATCCTCCCTTGCAAGGTATTATGAAAACTATTCAGGAAATGGATAAGAAAAGCCCTAAAATAAGGAATTAGGCCTCTTTAAAAGGGATTACTACCCTGTCACTGCTGTGGTTTGTATTGCAGCCACACCATTCAGCTGCTGAGGGACAGGAAGCCGTGGGCAGCTGTGGCCAGCTGTGGCCAGGTGCCTCTGCAGTGACAGCAGCACCCCAAAGCTCCTGATCCCCCAGCACTGATCACACCTGGGCCCTCTTCTAGCACAAATGTGTTTGTGTTAGACCCACAGAGATTCTGTGACTCAACATCCAGCTTAAATATGGTCCCTAGTTTCAAATAATACACACATAAACATTAATCTTCTGTTGTAGAATAAAATTTTTAAATCAAACTCATGGAGACTCTATTTTCAGTCTACCAAGAAAAAAAATCTTAAACTGTCATTTAAAACTAATTTATATACTGCATTATATTCAGTATACTTCAGAAAAGTGTATGCATAACTTTACTTACAGTTACACTAAGTTCTCTTTAGGAATAAATTTACCTTTACAGTAGCACATTAGGATCAAAGTTAAGTTACAGCAGTCAGAGTTTAGATGAAATATCATCTCTAGGTATTCCATTTGTAAAATAATGCTTTACTATTTCTCCTGTAAGTTCTTCCCAAAGGGTAAGTTACTAACAGAGGAATCGGCTTTGGAAACAATAAAAAATATTGTAAAGTATATTTATTCACACACACACACAAATTGAATATGTTTAGAAATATGTATATTTCCCAAAAAACTGAAATAGTGCAAACAAACTCTTATTCTTTGAAAGAAAAAAGGTGTTTTTGGAAAAGGTTTAGAAAATAGTTACAATTACTTCTCAGTTAAAATATAATTAATTTCCTTCCTCACAGTCTTATGGAAGATAACTTTTTCTGAGCATGCCCATTTTCTTTCCTGGACCTGTTCACAGATATCATCAATATTATATCACATTTAGATTAAACCAATTGCATCGAGTGGAGTAAATACAAGTAAATACCTGGCTGAGTAGCACACATCAGTCTTGTTAGTGAAGAGATATGAATGAGAAACTTTACTTTTGCTCTGAATAATTTAACAATATCTGACTGCAAAAAACCCAAATCTAAATTCCATCTACAATCATGAAAACAATATTTGCTAACAAGAGCTTTCCGCAAGCATATTAAATTAGACAGTAATTTCTAGAGAAAAGTATCTTCCAAATTGGAATGAAAGTCTTGCCATCTCAAAAGTAAAACCAGAATTAAGTTTAAATCCCATAAGGCTCAGATGTATAATTTAAGGTCAGATCATCTTTCTCAGGTAAATGATGGTTTATAAGATTGATATTTGCCAGATTTGGCAGCCTGCCAGAGGACACCAAAGAGGAAGCAAATTGCACCAAACCCACAATTTTGAAGAACTGGAATGTTTTAATGCAATGGAAAGGTTTTCCTAACTTGTACATTTATAGCCTGTCAGTCACAACTACACTTGAAATGCTTTCTATATACTAAAATTTTTATTATACAGTGTTTTTCCTCAGAAATACCTAGCATAGCATGATTAAACTGTAATGTACCCCAGCTGTGAGTAAACTCTAAAGGGTCAGCAGGACTTTTAGCAACACCCAATTAAGCTACTTATGTCTCTTCCACTGCTGACTATCCCCCCTCTTCTTCTTCCTTTGCGACCATAAGCAGACACGAGCGATAAAAGGGAGAAGTCCTCTGCACATCAAATCCTACAGGCCTGGTTACACAGAATCAAAACAGGAGAGCTTTAATTTAAATGGGTATAATGAAGACCCCACACTCTATATCTGGACAGTAAGCCAGTTTTGCCAAATGAGCCTGAAGTCAGGTTTTTTGCACATTTAGTCCAGGATTACTTTAGGGATCTGGCACTTTGCATCACACACCGTGCAATGTATATCACAGATGAGTACTGCTAGAAAGCCAACAAGATGAGCATGAGAAAGGAGGAAAGCCAAACAATTCTGTTGAAACGAGATGAAAAATTAGCAGTTGCACTCTACAACATCAAATTTATATTACATAAATGTGACACTAGAAAGAAATGTTGAAAATCTTCATAATAAAACAGCACATGAAATCACATGAGTAAAGTGTCAGTTCTGTAATGAATTTTTGAAATGAGAAGTTACTTATAAATAATGCACTAACTGTTCTGGATACAATGGTAACAAAAGCCAAACTTGAGGGAGATTTAATGTTGTAACATTTGGTGCGCTCAATTTCATTTTAGAGAGAGCTGGAAAAGACAGCTCAGAGCTCCCCACCACCCTTACTTGTCTTGGCACACAACAGCAGGTACAAGTCAGATTTCACAGGGCTAAAGAGACAAATTTTACTCCTACATTAGCGAAATGAGATTGGCTTCCTCCAATTTCTTTCACCCTTTTAAATAGGATCACACTTAGAGGATAAATAGTGCTATAATACTCAAACACTGAAACGCCACAGAGGCTCATGATTTCAGATAGCAGTTGTAGAGAGTTGTTTAGTTCAAGGACATTTCACTAGAAATAATAACAGACCAAATTCTGCCAGCCACTGTATCTTTCAATAGTATTGGCAACTGAAGGTATGATTTAGCAGAAAGTTAAAGGTAAGAAAAATCTATCATCTTAAGCTTCCTTTCTAAAAATAAGTTTGAAGTGAAAAATATACTTCATGTTTTGATTTGCATTTATTAATTACAGTTAGTATCATTATTAATTATAACATTTTATAGTCAAAACACTTGTTTGATTCACAGTCACATTCCCAGTGCTTTGGAATTATTTCATACTGCAGAATTGTTAATGTTTGCTATTCTGAAACATGGCAAATGCAGTAGAAGTTCAATAAATTATTTACATTTTTAAAGACCAAGAGCTTATTAACATTTTCCTGGAAGAGTACATCCATGCTTTGCTCTGAAGCTGAAAATGTAAATTAGCATCTTCTGGCCTGTTTCTTTTCTCACTCTGTCAGTGTTGTTCTCAGTTAGAATGGTCCAAATGAGATAAATCAAGCCCAGGGCATATAAATACCTCCAAGAATAATTCCCTACCACCTTCAGAGCTCTGCAGGGCACTTGGATTTGTCAGTTGCTGCAAAAGCAGAGCACTGCAGACATTCACAACATCAATATTGAGAAAAAGGTCTCAATAATAGAAATTCCTACTTCAAGATTTCAAAATATAGCATATATGCAGTGGAACTCTTTGGCTTTTTTGGTAACACGGGGCACATGAGGCAGACAGAACCTCTTGATCCTGAAGCTCCTCCTACTCTGAAGAAAGCAACAAACACACAGCTGAAAATTTTGAGGCTTCATCATTAGTAAATGAATGTAACTGATCTAATGTCCATAATACAAGCAGAGAGACCCAGCAGCAAAACAAAAGTATCTACACTTATTGTGAGAGGTGAGTCATGCCATATTCTGCCAAATTTCTCATAAAATACGAGCAAGAGTCTGTGTGGACAGTATGGATGAGGCAGTGAATTTGTGTAGGTGAAGACTCTTGACTGGGGCAAATAAGGAGGGAAAGGAGCTGGTAATGGGAGAAGTGTTGGAATAAATCAGGTGAGACTCCAGTTTCTTCATGCAGGAAAAGCCAATTCTTTTTTCACACAACTAATTTTATACAGTTTTTACAGACCTTGTGTGCAGCTTTAATTGGTTAGTAGCTTTCTTGCCAATTACTCTATTGGTTAGTAAAATATATTTTACTTGTCCATCAAATCTCCCTATTCTTAAATTGTTCATATATTCACTGATTCTCATGGGACAGATTTAATGTTTATGCAGGTGCTAGTTTTTCACCCAGGAATAGATTAGTATGCTAACAAACTATTAATACTGGGATGGTTTTCACATGGGAACTTGCAAAGTACTAGTTGAACTTAGAAGAAATGACAGGCCAGCTTTGATTAACAGAGGAGGCCTGATTTTGTGAGGCCTTCTTTTATAATTCTTCTACCTGTCACAACACAGTAGGGTAGAGAAGAGCAAATACAACTAAAAAAGTGTGGGGAAAATGAAAGAGTTTGTTGTTTCCAACCCAGTTCCTGTTCAGTATCTGCCTTCCATCACCCCATAGCTGAAGATTCCTTCCTGGATGGAATGCAATAGGGAACCCTGCTGCTGAACTCTTCATTGTTTTTTGTTTCTAATTCTCATTACAGCAATAAAACACACAGCAATACCATGCATGATGCAGGAAATTCCCCTCTCCCTTCTTATGGCTATATTAGGCTAATAGCTTGAAGCTGATTTATTTTCTTTGGATCAAATATTATTGCGCTGCACAAAGTTCAATGAGCTATAGAATGCCCCAGAAGAATACAGTGTTACATGAATATGACAAAGTAATCTCATCTTCTTGCTATACAAAAGGGGGAATAATTTCCTGTTGACAGGAAAATATTTTACTAAACCAGAGGCATCAGACAGCAGCCTTTCATGGAGAATGGGACAGGGGAAAACTGCTTAATAATCAGCAGTTTATATGTCCTGACAAGTGCTGTGTACAGCAAGCATTGAAGATGATTTATAGTCAGGAGCTGCGAAGAGAATAAAGGCTTGAAATGACAGTGAAAACCAACAGAGCTGCTGGTCATTGTCATCATGACAAAGTGAGATGTTTTTTGTTTGTTTTTTCTTTTTATTACGAGAGAGATGGTGATTTCAACCTAAAAGCACTTGCTACCCTGTCATATTGTTCAGCTTGACCAAGCTTCCTCAAAAGAGTGCACACAATGTAGATCAGATCATCTCAATAAAGAAAAACTATTGCATGACCTTTCTGGAAAGAGGAGACAAGTAATTCATTTTAGTGCAGCAGAGCTAACAAAAGGCTGACAGAGGAGCACACGGCTTTCCCTGGCCACCTACCACCACCTGGGGCCTGCTGAAACCGCAGGGAGCCAGCCCAGGATGAGCCTGTCTGTGAACATTTAACCCGAGCAAAAAAAGGCAGTGCAGCACTGGCAGGCAGAAACAAGAGACATTCCCTGATGTGTTTCCTGGGACAGGGAATCTTTGGGAAGATAGTCCTTGCAACACCAAAATGCATGATGAGATCTCTTTGCTCTGTTCAAGGGAGTGACTCACTCCTTCAGCACCCTTCAAAGGCTCAGATTCCTTAATTTCCAAAGATGGATATGAGCACAAAGTAGTAAAATGATTTTTTATTAATATCTCAAGAAAACAGCTGGTCTGGCAAAAGAATGTGAGACTTTCTTGGTAGAGCTTCACTACAAGCAGGTTTCCATTGCTCTCTAGAGATTAGGGCAACATAACTTGGATTGCCCAAACTTCTCCCCCCTCCTCTCCTCAAATCTTTCAGCAGGGAAATACAAAAAGCCTTTAAATCTCTCATCACTCACTGGCTAAATGTCTGAACACGAGCACACTGATATTATATCACAGCACTTTGCCCTAGGGCCACTCTTCAGCTCACTGTTTATGCAGGGTCTGCTGGGAGCATCCTTCAAAAAAGGCTGTTCAGAAATGAGTATATCATTCTAGATTGTGCACAAATCCAGTGATGTGCATACATTATACTCTAAAAAAGACAGGATAATGAAATATCATTCATGCACATGGTACATTATATACTAATGAGATTATTTTGGGATGCAGATGATAGCAATATGCCAGCAGAGGAATTTCATAAATGCTCAGAACAGAGCTCTTAGACCTAATACTTTGCACTTAAGGCAGTCTATAAGAAGCACCTTCAAAAACAGAGTAGGACCTCAGCTCAGAGTCCTTAGGCAGAAAGCTCCTCTCCTCAATTCAGTTTTGAAATAACTGAGCACTGAAACAAGTGCTTTAATCTCAACTGCTAAAAGTAATTGGGACTTCCCCTCGCTGACTTGGAATCATGCCTTTAACCTGCCACACCACAACCTCTGAACTCAGGCTAGAGAATCACTCCAGGGCAGAAACAGAATCTGATTCATTATCTCTGTTCTACACTGGGGGTACAAGAACTTTGAATCATATTGAGCATGGCTAATATTGTTTACAGTCTCTTAAAAACAGTGCTCTGGTTAATATGAATTTATGAATATTGGCAGATTTTGGGTTAGGATTTAAATGTACAACAGTATTCAGCAATGATAAAGAGATGGGATTTTTTGACCATTTGAGTGAAAAGAAGGCCCAGAATGGCATAAGGCAGTTTTACAAATTACAACGAGATGCTCTCCTTTTATTTTTTGGGCATGTTCTGTTTTATGATTATTAAGATTTAATATATCACATCACCTAAGGTATCAGTAACAACAACTTCAAAACTTCTTTTCTCCAGGCTGAGCTCCCTCAGCTGCTCCTCATCAGCCTTGTGTTCCAGACCCTTCCCCAGCTCCGTTCCCTTCTCTGGACATGCTCCAGCCCCTCAGTGTCTTTCTTGTCGTGAGGGGCCCAGAGCTGGACACAGGATTTGAAGAGTGGCCTCACCAGTGCCCAGTCAGGGGGACAGTCACTGTCCTGGTCCTGCTGGCCACACCATGGCTGGGACACGCCAGGTGCCAGTGGCCTCTTGCCCACCTGGGCACACCTGGCTCCTGTTCAGCTGCTGTTGCCCAGCACCCCCAGGGCCTTTCCCACCAGGCACTTTCCAGCCCCTCTGCCCCAGGCTGGAGCTGCAGGGTTGGTGTGACCCAGGACAGGACATGGCACTTGGCCTGATTGACAAAAAACATTCATGCTGTCCATTTTGAGTATTAACAATAAAAGTTTGTATTCCATCTATTTTCAGTCAAAATATTTTCCTTGAGTAAAAAAACCCAAATATTCTCCTTAAAGGCCTTTAAATTCTAGAAATACATTCCACAGCAAATAAGAATGAGCTACAAAAAAAAAAAAAAAGAATAAAAGTAACAACAAAACACTCTTGAAAGAGTGATCTCAGTCATTATATTCCCAGGTCTGCAATAGGCTGAGTCAAATCATGCAACACTTCTCTAGAACATTCAGCAAGAGGTGTTATAGAAAACAAGAAATCATAATGGTGTAATGAACAATACATTGAAGGAAGATTTATCAGTCTTCTTTTGGATTAAATGTTCATTTATAAATGGTTAGATGACTAACAGATGTTTTAAGTATTCTTGTTTCTTTTATGGATAGCACACTGCATATACATCTAAAAGAAAGGCTGTAGGAGTTAGTGATTTATGAGACTAAGCTACAGCCACAGCTTATGTAATTAATGACCTGTGTACCCTATTGGGAGATACTATTTATTATTAATATCTCCTAATCACAGATTAAACTCTTCAAATAGCATCTTATTATAAGGTATGGCAGATATATATGCCTGTTTAAGAGTCTAAGGTTGGAACTGTAATATCATTGAACATGCACAATTATTTACTGAGATTTGGCAGCCCATAGTTTAGCAACATAGCAGCTACAAAAAATACACTGAAATATCCCCAGTGCCTTCCAGAGTAATGGGGCAAATCCAAACCCACAGAGACTTTTACTCCATGGAAGTATGTGCTGGACATACTTTGTGACCAGAGACCTCAGTATGGCACAAAGCTTTGCAAGAGGGCCTAAGTGTCAAAAATAAACAAGTGAGCTGAGTTTTTAGGTGACATTGTCTAGGATTATGTACCAGCAATAAAAACTGACTGGATAAGTGCTTCCTTTCTTCAAAACAAGTGGCAGTTCCACAAGCAAATCAAATACATGTTCAAATAGACAAAAGTCTGAATACTTCCAAAGACAGTGTTCACTATAGCTGTGATAGTCTAATAAAATAGGAGTTCTACTTTCTAATCCTGTCTGTCTTATTTGCTTAGACTAACTGCTTATTTTGAAAAAAATCACTGGATCTCACCTGGCTCCTCATTCACACATAATATAAACTTGGATGTTAAAGCTCAAAATATGAATGCTGAGTTTAATCCATTAGAGCACCTCTTTTTCACAGTAAGTTTCTCCATTTTCCACAAGCAATAAATTACTTTTCCTTCTACTTCCCATTAGAGAAGGAGAGCACCTTTCCACACCAAAGTGGCCCTTCTGCTCCATAGCTGGTACACTCAGCTAGTTAAACCAGATACATGAACCAGTCAAACCAAAACCAGTTCTCATTTTTCATTTAGCTCTGAAGTTTTGCTCCCATACTCTCCAGTCTGGTGTGTTTAATTTGGTGCAGAAGTTAGATACAGCCCAAGAAATTCTGTAGACTGTCTACAACCTAAGTAGAAAAAAACTAAACAAACACAACTGCCCTCAACAATAGGGAAAAAAACCCCACCAAATGGCAAGGATTAATATTTTCAGACAAGAAGGAAAATAAATACAGAGAACTGTGTTAAAACCTTACAAATTCTGAAAACAAAAAAAGCAGACAAGGAATCTGTCAACCACTTAAAAGACAAAAGGGTGAGTTTTTAAAAAAATAATTAATTCTGCCCCAAACTGCTTTTACATATTACAGAATAAACCATCTGTCACACCCAAGCAGTCCTTCACACGGGTGGATTTTATGCTAAGTAAGCATTTGGAATGTAACAACTCCAGCTGGAAGTTGGCTCTTCCATATGAGGAGGAGGCCTGGGAACATTGATATGTGGCAGTAATAACAAGCTCCACCACAGCTGTTTAACTGCATTTGATATGAGCATAATTGAGCTCCTCTCCAGGAGATATTTTACCCTCTACAGTGGATCAAAGGCCATATCTTTATTAAGGAAAACCACTACGGCAATATAGAATTGTTTTTTGTGGGTTTTTTTGGTTTTGAGATCATGACACTGTTAGAACTTCCCAAGTTAACAGATGAGACCTGAAAAACAAATTCCAGAGTATAAAGTCTTGTCCCAAAATAAATGTCATCCAGCAGACAAACATCCAACTGTTTTAAATCATATTTACTATGTGGCTCATAATGGGCCACATTTACCACAGCTTCCCAGTGTTCAGTGGGATATCTGGCATGCAAATAACCAATTTCAATTAATTCAATTTAATTGCAATTTGAATTTGGTTTCTTCTTGTATCACTTAACATAATTTTGGACAACAAACACCACTCTGTCTACCCTACACTACCCTCTGCATGTCCTGCAAGGTGTTAATCCCAAAGGTGTTATTCCTTCAAAGTGTTCATTAAAAAAATTAAATGTCTGTCCTGTCTCAGGAAGGGTGCAAGGTCAGTTGTGGCATTAAAATTATAGCATTATCTAATATTTTCAACTACTATGATTAATTTAAATATGAGTAAGTGGAAGGAAAAAATGACATTATTATCTGGTAAATATATTGCCACAGGTAGATTGATTTGTTTCTGTCCAAGAGCATCATGTTACACTTGCAGATTTGATCTCTGAATCCACTCTTCTCCAGTCAAAACTGCAAATGCCCTACAATTATATTGTAGAGATATGCACTAAAAAGTCCTGGATCTTCATGCAAAACAAAAAAAATTTGCTTGCTACTTAAAAGGATTATTTTAAAGAAGAATACAATATTTAGTACTCCAAATGAAATTTTCAGAAATTAAACAATTTCTCTTAGAACAGAATTCATGTCTCATGCAGATGCCAGTGTTATGCCATTAGCCAGCCTAATAGATTTGATATCGTGTAAAATGGAACAACAATCCAAAACAAACCTTTCCACATAACGCTTTAACTTGAAGAATGGTTTAAAGTGGCTCTCTTGAACAAAGTCTGCTTTAAAAATACATGTGTGCTTAGAAGAAAATTGCTTATTAACAAGTCACAATTTTCCTATGTTGTTACATGGTCAGTTCATAAACCCAGTAAATCAATAGCACAATACTAACAATTAACAAGTCAGAATAGAAAGGTTTGTTTGGGATATTACTGTTATGATGGATCTGTAGGTATAAATAAATAAATTAAGGCTATCAGAACTATTAAATCTATCAGAGATTGCATAATGATGAATGAGAGTACATCTCATGAAAAAATAGAGACACATTTCAATTTCTGAATATGTAGCAGGTCATGTTTCCTTCTAAATTCAATAGTACTAAGGAGATGAGAACCACAGGGCAAAAAGGTCACTGTAACTGATTTCTCTAATCCTCCAGAGCATTTGTAGGAGAGCAAAATAGTGGAGACATTATAGGTTATATAAAACGACATTTTTGAAGTCAAAATGGGCTAAAAATATTAGCTGAGGTGATCCAATCATTAATAAAGACAGCATGCTACAATCAAATGTCTGGATCAATGTAATTGCACTGGGATGACAGGAAATTTTCCCATTAAGACTCTCACTATAAATTACACAGGCCCCTTCTCTTACTCCCACTGGAGTCAACAGCTTCAGTGAGATTGCTGCTGGCCCGAAATGCTCCTTGAATGTACAAGGATCAATTAGGTGCAGGGCACCTCCTTTATCTTTTATTCTGATGAGGCCTCACAGACACGTAATTTGAGCTAGCATACCCTTCTTTAAATAAGGAAACTGGAATGCAGACATTTCCCTTTATTGTGAACCTTTTCTAAAGAAAATTAACACCACCTCAGCTCACCTTATTGTTGCTGAGCTGCTCAGCTTTGCTGGAGCTTGACATATGGTACAGATAGATCATCCATCTCCACAACTTCTCCAGGCAACCCATTCCAGGGCCTCCCCATGCTTACAATAAAGGGTTTATTCCCAATAGCCAAACTAAACCTGTCTTCTTCCAGTTTGAAGCCATTCCCCCTTGTTTATGACTCCCTGCCCTTGTAAAACGTCCCTCTGCAGCTCTCTTGGTGCCCCTTTAGGTACTGGAAGATGGTATAAAGTCTCCCTGGAGCCTTCTCCAGGCTGAACAACCCCAGCTCTCTGAGTCAGTCTTCCTCAGATGTTCCCCAGAGCACTGACCATCCTCATGGCTTTCTCTGGAACTGCCCCAAAAGGCCATATCCTCATGTTGGGGACCCCAGGTGGGGTGTCTCAAGAGCAGAGTTACGGGGGAGAACCCCCTCCCCGGACCTTCTGCTCACTCTTTTTGAGACAGCCTGGGATAAATTTGGCTTTCTGGGATGCCAGGGCACGTGGCTGAGCCATGTCCAGCCTCTCATCCAGCAACACCCCAAATTCCTGCTCCTTAGGGCTGCTCTCCATACGCTCTGTGCCTCTGACCATGAAGGCCAGTTCCCTGGGATTTCATTTCTTGATATTTGGGTTTAGGGCAAATCCTTTCTGATAAGACATGTAGGAAAAATCAGAACAGATTTCTAATAAAGATCAATTCTGCTTGTGAAACCTTAACCTGAGCAGTTTAGCACTCCATCACATCACACATCAGCATAAAAGGAGAAAAAAAACCCCAGAACACTTAGAGGCAACACATTCCCTTATCTAATTTCCACTCTTCCTTTTGTATATACATGCTGAATAATCCATTACACCCATTATCAAATCATCAACAATAGGGTAGTACAACAGCAACTTGGACTTACAGTACAGTTTAAATCCAAACTGCTCAGAGAAGACTCTAACAGGATGATGTGGCAACAGCTAGCAGAAATTTAACATCTAAAAAAAAGGAAAAAATTGCTTTAAAAACAAACACTCTGCATTTTCCTGTCAAAAGCTTTCCACCCAAGTCCAAATACTCTGAAGGTGAGACTCAGAATAAATAGAGGCAAAAAAGCCCCCAAAACCATTTAAATGGTTTCAGTCATCTACACTTGAGGGTGGGTGGGAGACAGTATTACAAATACAGAAAAGACATTTTTTTTAATTTTCCAGCAGCAATCATTTAAGCTGATATTGCAAGAGTGAGCAAACAGGCAATGTATGTATTCTTTAATTTCACATTTCACTTTCAAAGAAGCATTTAGTGGAGACATGAATATGGATCCAACCTGTAAGGCTGAATACCTGTTTATGCTTAACCTTTTGAGTACTCAGGCTTTACGTAATCTTTATCACCTTTTGCCAGTATCCTTGCATTTATTGGAATATAGAAGTTTAGAGTGAAGTTTATTCAAAACCTGTAACTATCTAAATGAGGACTTGGAGAAGAAATTAATTTATACATTTGCAAAAACAGAAGTAGTCAACCGAACAAAAATCCCCACCCAATATTCTTTCAATTCTAAGATAAAGACAAAATTTGGGTTGGATTTTGTTCTGATTTCTTTTTCCTACCGATTAATTTGTCCACAGTTTGGGGAGAAATCATACTAAAATACCATATATACCAAGTATCTCTGAGACTATACTCCAAATAGGTTTTTTTTGCAATGTTAACACTCCTAATATGTAAGTACACAAAATGTATTCAAAGTAGTTTTCCCCCCTTCACCCACTTGCATGTTTAGATAGCTGATAGAGTACAAAGGAGAAATGTAATTTCATTGGCTTTTTTTTTTTTTTTGTAAGCAGATGGTTCTTCAGATTTAAACCTTTAAAACAAATATAAATTCAACCTGCTGCAATTCAGCATCATTTAAAAGTATAACTACAATGCAAAACCCCGTTTTCAAAATACTATAGTTTTTATCTGGGGAAGTGTTGAGTCTGGCTGTCTGAACACCAACTAACACAAAGAGGGAAAACACAGGGGAACGTTGGATTCATGGCACGTGTTGCAGTATTTCCCTTTGCATCCAGCTGGCAGCTGTGTGGGATGAGCTGCCTGGCCTCTCTCCTCCAGCCCTGCCCTGCCCAGGCTGGAGACCCTCTGAGCAGAGGTGTGCAGCTCACTCCCAGCCAGCCAGAGGTGCAGCATGGTCCAGCACAGCCCGGGAAGGAGACGTGCTCCCCTCCTGGAGAGCAGAGCCAGCCCTTGTCCCAGAGCTCTGTAGCACTTACAGCACCACTGTACACCAGCAGGTGCACAGCCTGCATCTGAAACGTGAAACCCATCTTCTGCAAGGGAAGTATTTTTATAAAGCACTGTGCTGAAGTTTGTAAAGGACTCTAATGTGCTATACCCAGTGCAAATGAGGAAGAGAATTGACTGGGAAACAAAGTCAGGCTTGGTAACTCAGACCAGGGAAAAGGTATTTTTACATATTTGTTTAACACCAGCACAATTTGGAAAGCCTGACGGTCCACAGCTAAGAGCCACAAAATTTAAACAAGTTTATACCACATAGAAGCAGGCCTATCCTCCACACAGCTCCAGCATCTCATGGTTAGCACATCCACAAGAATCCTGCTGACGTTCACTGGGCAGATTCTGAGCCAGCCCCGGGTCACAGTGCCCAAACAATTCCCCACTTCTACTCCAAAACTGCTCCTTCCTCACTCTATGCAGTTTATATACCTTTTATACCTTTAAGTGTGCATGCCAGCTCCCACTAACTTCAGCAGAGGAATGCAGCTGACATTGACTCCTAACTTCTGTCATGTATGTTCAACTAATTCCAAGACAAATTATCCTTAATCTCTTCAAAACCTAAGAGAGGAGTTACAAATTAAAGTAACTTGCAGGAGGTGAACTGAGGCAACATTTCCCCATTTTTGAAAGTTTTCAAAATATCTTTACAAATAAATCAGAAGCAATTCAAAATGTAGATGATTATTGGTGTAAGGACTACTTATAGAAAGACAAGATAATAAAGTTACAAACACATCTGGCTTCTTATCCATCATCTTCTGTTGGAAATTTACTACAGATCTACAATTCTGGTGGAGAATAGGGCCCCTTTTTGTTCAAAAGCACATCTTGCAGAAGTTTACCAGTTCCAGTCACACTGATTTCTCTACAGCAGAAAGAATACCAAAAAATTAATTTCAATAAACACTCTCTACAGAACAATCCATTAATTCCCACAATCTCCATTTTTACAAGCTCAGTACAGTTATTTGCTTATATAAAACTTCAATTACAGAAGTAACACAATGAAATTATTTGGTCTAGGTCACATCTTTTAGGATTTTCGTCTACAAACCATCTATTTCACTACTTTTATTCACAGTTTTCTAACTTTGTTTCCTACCTTGCTATTTTAACAAAAATCTCTTAATGATGTAAATTTTTATGTGTTCCTGAGAATCATGACATTACCTTACAAATAATAAAAAATAATTAAATAACCCAAGCACATGTTCTACAGAAAATAATTCCTACAGTAATGTACAATAAATATGGCAAGAATGCAAAACATAATCCTGTGCCACTCTATATTACGTTAGAGAAATCCATTTGATCAAGACTTTTAAGATTCCATGGCTACAAAATAGGAGCAATGCCTCTTTTACAAAGGTCTTTCAGTTACAGTACATATAGTATGTACCATATGAAAAAAAGAGCAAAATTATAATGCAGTAATTAATTATTTCTTTCAAATTACCACTTAATTACTCCAAATCAAAATTCTATGGAAAAGCACCAAGATTAAAGATCAGACCACACCAAATAAATTCATTAGAAATGGTAGTCAGGCATAAAAGTAGGTATAGCTTCAAAAATAAAGGAAGCATGATTCAAGTACTGAAGTTTAAAAAAATCCTGACACAATAATTTGCAGCAGCAATGGCCTTGGAATGTGTTGTGGAATCATCAACAAGTCCTTTGCCAACACACACAGTAACTACACGTTACAAAAATGAACATTCGTCACGGAGCTCTTTTCTGTTTTCACAGCTATATAATAAATGTGTTTAAACTATCCAAGTTTCATCTCTGAAGTACTAAGGCTCAGTACTCAGCTTCAGGGAAAATGATACAGATAAACCATGTGTACCAGTCAGCAACAATTGCACACTCATCTGGGTACATGCAGCACCAGCTCTATTTCTGGACATTTCACTGCTTCTTATAAACATCATCCCAGCATATTTAGGAAAAAGTGAACATTTTTTATGAAGTTCTCATTTATAAAGTACAAGCCCCAAAGCATTGCAATAAAGTCATACTTTTACCTTATAAAACAATACGTACACTTTAATGGCAATGGACTGTAACATTTAATCTGGTATATGTTATCTCAAAAGAGCTCCAGCAAAACTACCTTCTGTTTCAGGATTTTTGTTGCTGTTGTCATTTTTCAAGCCATTCAAAGGCAGGTCCCAGCAGTTAAGCACACAGACCCAGGCCCCTTCTCCTCGTGGGACAATACCAGGGAACTACTACATAAATAGACCTTAGAGATCATATATCAAACTTAACTACTCAGGGAGCCTCTGGCAGCATGAGAAGAAAATGTCAGCACACTTAACCCGATAAAACCACCTTCTATACCCTGGGAACAGACATCAGCTGGGCTGGATTGGAGCCCAGTGGGGAGTGAAGTGTTTTCAGGTGGAGCAAATGATGCAATCAAGGATGCCCAGGGGTTCCAGTTGCTCAGCCCTGTGCTTGCCTGCCACAGTCTGTGCCAGGACAAACTCTTCCTGTCATACTGTGTCTGTCTTGGTGGCTCGTACCACAGCAGCAGTAGGAATTTGGGCTGTCCTGGTGAGGGCCTGTGGGAATGTTCTTCTTTGTGCTGGGGACTGCTGCCTAACACTCACATCCCTGCCTACTTCCTTTAACAAAGGAGCAGAAAAAACAGATGAAAGGGTATCAGTTTAACTGACGGAATCTGGTAAGCTTTTCCAGGTGAATTTTCCACAGTGATCCTTCTAATTTTCAATCAGAGGAGCTAGTCCATCATATCAGACATACCAACTTTAGCATAGAACCTTGTTTTTTAGAAAGCAGCGTGTCTGCTTTATAAAATGTACATAGTCATGCCAAGCATCTGAAAAGCAAGCTCCATTTAATGTTTCAAATTACGTATTTTAAATAGAATGAAGTGTTCATAAAAAACCTCACAGTTTTGCATCTGTACTACTGAGAAACAAAATAATTTTGCCTCACAAGATATAATGCCTTGAATGTTTTATTACACAACCATATTTATAGTGATTTTGTAATTAAGCAAATCAAAATTCAAGCTGTGAGGAGCTGAGTTTTCCACACATTTTTGCAGTGTACTATAAAGAATGAAGACAAAGAAAAGCAAGGAAGGCTTTATTTTAACTGAACATTTCACAAAGGTGACAAGGGGCAATTCCTCACCTCCTGGATGTGTTTCTCCAGGTTGCCATAGTCCATACACAGAAATCTTTCATGCTCCAAAGTCCTGACCCCTGCCCACTAGTTTTCATCTCCATACAAATTTTATCATGTCAAAGATTAAGTTACTGTCATGCTTCTATTTTCTTTTAAGGAAAAAATATATCACACACATCTCAGTGACCACCATGAGCACTGTATTCAAAATGTGCATTGAAAAGGACAGAGAGCAGGTAGGTAAATTATCAGCTCAAAATGGAATTTATGAGTATGTGGATGAAAGGAGATATAACAGGAAGTTTTACAACCCCAGCTGTAATGGTTATTACCACAGAGAGCTATAAAAAACCCAAGGCTAACAGGTGACATCCCATCTCTGTTTTCTAGGGCTGCTCACTCTTAGGGAGATGAACTGACCTGTGAAAAAAAGCTGGGAGATCTGTTGAAAAAAATAACGGAATAAACACTTTAAAAAGAACTTTGCAGTCTTCACTCTGTCATTTTCATTTACCTTGCCTGCAACTGCTAATTCTGAAGCCTGCTTATTTCATGGAGTGCTGTCCATCAATGACAACTTCCACAGCAGCTGAGATTCACAGCTGTAAAGATCTGTGGTGTAAGATGAGCTTTATGGAACTTTAGGTTGTTTGGTGAAAAATTTGCCAGGAATTTGTCTCCTTGTGACAGGAATAAAGTTGCTGATCATGCTAAACTGATTAGATTAGTGGTCAGATTGAACACACTAATTAAGCACAAGCTCACAGTAAGAAAAAGTCAATTCTGTTTAGATATCAGAGAGAAGTTCCTGACTATTAAAACTTAGTCTGGGAACTGTTTTCACAGACATTATTATTGACTATTCCAGTCAATACTAAAAAATCCGTCTTACCAGTTGCTTTACCCACTTGATCTCCACAGAATCACAGACTACATCACTGTAATTATCCACTAAGCTGCATGCTTTAAGCATACCAACTAAAACCTGCGAATATACAGGTGCACAGATTTAATTTGTTCTGATTACTGCCTACATTTTTTCCTGACAAACTAATCCTCCACCATTAAGCCTTAACCCATATTTCTGACAAGTTTTATTTCCTATATGCCTGCCCTTCCCAAGCCCTGGCTGTCAGGTTTGATACAGCTCCTTCTGTCATGCATCACCTTTGCAAAATTACTAATCAAGTTTTTGCTCTCATTACTCCCCCTGATGACTCATATCTTCCACCAAGGCACAGGGACACAAAGGGGAAAATGACAGCTTAAAATAAAAGAACACTCTTAAAAAATGCTTGTTTATTCCTATACTTTACTAAAGAAATACTTTATGAGACTGTCTGGCTTAGATTTTCAGTTGTAGTATCAGTCAGAAGTTAAATGTTCCATGGGATAAAGAGCATGCCTTCATTCATTAAGGAAGTGCAGACCTTGAGTTCATTCAACCATTAAGAACATCAATGAAGTAATTTACTAATCAATGAGATGTCAGCGAGCTCTAATGCTGGTCTGTACTAAACTACAGTTCAGTTGTACCTGTTCAACAATTACCTGGAAATTCCTCCTTCTCTTTGTGAGCGTTAGGGTGAGTGACTGACAAAGTATAAATTACAGCTTCTAAGTCATTATTTTATCCTTCACATAAAAAAAAAAAAATCACAATAAACCTAATCAATCAGAAGAGCAGAAGGAAGGAAGAGTAGAAGGAATGGACAGGACACAAAGAGTATAAAACAGCTAAGCAAATGCACAATGAAAAGCACTGTTATTCCACATTTTTTTTTTTCAATTTATTGTTATACAGATTCACTGTAATCTGATCACACACTATCTGGGATATGTTATTAACTGCTTTCTAAGAGCTTTTTTTGCTCCCCTCTTGTTTGAAGGGGGTTTTTAGTTTCACACAGACCCTTCAAAGTAGTCAAGAGTAAAATCCTTTATCTGTGAGAAATGATCGCCACGTACAGCTAGTTTGAAATGATGCAAATAAGACACAATTATGAACAAAAGAGCAATTGTATATTGCCATTGAACCCTCTGCATTTAACCTCACAACCACTCAGATTTAGTATTAAAGTCACATCTCTGAAAACCCAGACCAACGTGATTAATGCCCTGTAAGGAGGAAGTTAAATATCATCACTGTTTACTAAGAAATTACCCATCTTCCCTAATTTTAAAACCTGAAGAATATCTTCTACCCCGTTGAAGTCAACATCACATGCAGAGAGCTTACGTCTGTCTCCAAAACAGGGAGAACAGACCATCTTCTTGACGTGCTGTTATGATTTCACTTTCTCTAGATTACATAATTCATTTATCCTTTCTGCTGCATTTCTCCTGTCTGTTTTTAATGATCATTACTTTTTCTGTGGGGAGAGGGCAATTGATAAGAGAACAAAAACAAAACAAACTCCGAACAACTAAACAAACCAAGACAGGAAACCATAATTCTGAAAAATTTTATCTGCACTTCATAGAAATAGGTGCATATCTGTATGGATGTTCCCCTTTATCTATCACCCAGAGGTCAAGAATCCAAAGCAAGCCCAGGTAATAAATGTGTTTTCTGGAAAGGCACAGCTGGCACTGGGGCCCTGGATCCTCTCCAACATGAAGTAGAGAACCTCCAGATTGACACACATCCCATTTGCTGCTATTGCTCCAAGTTTTACTTAAAAGTCCAAAGGCCAGGGAGGCAGCAGTGGCTGGTAATAGCAAAATACTTTTGTATGAGACCAAAGTAAAAGATGAAAACTGGCAAAGCATCTTACATTGAATTTTGGGTCCTGCACGGTTCTGGCAATTACAAGAAAATTTAATTTAGAATCCCCAATGTTTTCAAGAAAGACATAAAAATGCTTCTACAGTTTCTATCAGGAAATAATTGTGTTAAAGCCAAGACACAAAATGAATTTTTACATCATGTAAGAAAATGCCACAGGTTAAAGAAGAATATTATGTTCTAAATTAGCTTATATATTTATAGGAGGGAATTTATGAAGAAAACCAGACAATGCTGTTGCTAGTGATTAAATCTTACCTCTCCTGGCTAAGTAATACATTTTAGGCTGAACAGATTCTAGTTAGAGTCAAGCTTGATAGAGAAGCCTCACATATATTATACCAGTGGTGTCTTTATTTCACATTATCAGCTTTGAATGAAAAGAATTCTCAACATAACATAGAAACTGGGACATGGTAAAGATGGCATGTTTTCCTGCACTCCTCTGAGAAATGTGTTGGGCAAGTCACATATTTTTAAACACAGATTTGAAAAATAGTGTATGTGTGTTTAATTTTTCAGGTATTTCTGTCTCCAATATACGACCATCAGTGGCAGGGCCTTAATAGGAAAGATAGCCAAAATCATCCCAAACTGTGTATGTCACAGCTCTGAGGGACTGACAGGACCCTTTCTGAGATGAATGGAACATATGGCAAAGTCCTAAAAACATGTCAATTTGTTTAAATGTTATGAATTACACCTTGACAAAAGTGGTTCCTAATTCCTCTATGGCATCTGTCAACAGACCACACACATTTCAGCAGTTTCTTGACATTAAAATTAAACATTTCAAAACAGAACTGAATTCAAAATGGAACTGAATTGTTCTGTGGCCTGTCTGTCCAACCCACTCAGCAATTCTAAACAGCTGCAAAAAAGCATGAAACTTTCTGCAGTGAGGAAAGGAGCAGCTTTCCACTCTGTATTAGGTAAGGATTTGGAAGATTTTATGCTTTTTGGAGACTCTGTGGCTCCGGCAAGAGAAATTATACATTACCAGAGTTATTTTGCAGAAGTCCAGCTTGTTGTGCATGATGTCTGATGTGTCCTGGCACTGTATGATTTACTGCCTGGGACTGCTGGGCATTCCATGGACACCTGACAGTCTAGACTTCCAAGTACCAGCAAAAGCCACCAAAAGCTATAAAAATGCAGCATAAATGACATCTTGCATGCGTTTTCTGTGGGACACAGTGTTTAGTAGTAAAATATGTGAAATCTCATTTTACAGCAGACTGTCTGGATGCATCAACCATTGCTGCTGGATCCAGCTGAGCTTGGAGCACCCTCTCCCCTCCTGGCTGGGGACAGCAGTGTTTCCACCCGCTGGCCAGGATGATTCCATCTCTTCCAGAAGCTCACAATAAAGGCATGTTATTGAAGCAGGTTTAAAAACGCTTTTATTGCTGTGTGACTCGTTCCTCAGAGACACGGAGGGTTTTAGCCAATGTGGCATCTTTTTCAAAATGTACTGTACTGGTTCCCTCTGCAACCTGCCCTTGAAAAGTAGCTGCAGCTTGCTGGAAACTCTTCCTAGAATCTGCTAAAGGGGGAGCATTTGTCTTTGTTAAATGAACATGAAATCAAATCAAGCCAAATTCCAACCAGCTCTGTCTGCCAAGAAATTTCAGAGGTCTGGCATCTCCAGGAGAATCCAAATGGGCTGCAGTGACGGCTCAGCTCTGACTGGAACCCAAATAAATCCCAGGTTTTATAGCAATGAGGATGTGTGGATGAGAAAGTCAGTACTGAAGAAATACAGAATGTCACTCTTCAGGTCAGTCCCATAGAATGACACAAACTAAATTTCCATAGAGAATCCTCACAGATGTCAGGAAATGGATTGCACAAAGAGCAATGGAGAAGTGAAGCTCTTCCTAACTGTCAACATTAAGATAAAAATTGACTTATCTGAAGCCTCACTCATCCCTCCTTGGTTACGTCTCTTCCTTTTGCTATATTATTTTTTCTTTATAATTCCATTTTTTTGTTCCATTTTGCTTTTCCATTGACTCGCTGAATTCTCAGCCCAACTGATTGACCTTACTAAAAATATCAACATATAAACAGGAGCCAGGTACACCATTACTGGGATTTCACTATCCTCTCATTGTCTGTGTGGGACATGATCATTCCCAGGGAGGTTTTTCCTATGTGATTGCATACTAACTAAAGATGTAATGGCAGGATTTTATATGATTTTTCATCCATGTCTTTCCCATGTTTTTTTTTTTAATCTTAAAGGAAAGTTAAAGTTATGCCTTATTAACTAAATATGCAAAACACATGCACTTTGCAATGGTACTGCATTTGACACTCCTAAGATATTGCAAGCATTAAAATAAAAATTTTGATTATTATGACTATGGATTTCAAAACTGGCTACTACAACTATTTCTATAATGCCACCCTAAGGTCCCATACTGAAAGTAGTTTATAGCATTTAATTTCTCTAGTAACTATCATATCAGCCATATAACTTATGAAAACAGTACTCATAGAAATGATGAAGCAGAGATTCTTCCAGCTCCAGGAGCTTCATCTGTCCCTGCAGGATGATATACAGTCATTGCATGCAACAAGCAGAAAGCAGGATTAACTTTTCAGCTTGCCTAACATAAGCCACAGCAAACAGCAGAAAACCACGCTGGCTACTGAGCACGTCCATTACATTTTACAGTTGGAACTGGTGATGGATGTTGGTGTCTTGAAAAATAACAGGGCCAGAAAACTGGATTCCCAGGGCTCCAACAGAGGTAGTTTATTACCTGACTCTGACAAAAAGAAAAGGAATTACAGACTAAACAAAACATATTTTAAAACCTGCTGCAGAATAGATTCGTTTAACCCAGCCCCACATTAGTCTGGAATAGGGTCAGGATATTAATTAGATTTCTTCCAGCTTCCCAGTGGCCAATAAAGGATACATTAAAGGGGTTCCATCAAATATGCTTCTTATGGAGTCAGTCACATTCTCATTGCTTTGTCATTCTGCTCACAACCTCACACTGATTTTGTCATGGCAGCTCAAAGGTAAAGTAAAACAAAACTCTGTGAAATGTATGGGTCTCTGACTGCTACAAATGCACTGTTCTGCTTATTCTTCAAAATTCATTGTCACAATTTATCATAACATTTAATTTGATCCACAGGTGTTTTTGGTTTGGGTTTTTTTTCCTATTTAACTGCTGAGTTACTGGTAATTTGGATATTTTGTATGAATTTTACTTTACAAGTATCAGATTTGCATAGTAACACATGCATTGAAAATACCTCAGAACATCACACACTATGCTGATGGAAAACAAAAAATCTGTTGCTTCCATATGCAGTGCTCTTATGCAGCTGTATCATTTTGTATTCTGGCAGGGACAAGAAAATTCTTGTGCATCTTGATTTTGACAGTGGCCAGCTTGAACTTTGAAATACAAGTCTGAAATTCTGCATTTTAGAATGCCAGCATCACTAATTTACCCTTTCAACTCCTGCAAACCCAAAGTCCATTTGAAGGTGTGCAACTGATGTTATGTGGAATTTTTTCTTACTTTCTTCCTAAAGAATAAAACTCTTTCCAAAATTACTTGTGGCTGAATACTTTTATTTAAAAATAAAACACTTGTAATTATTAATTATATTTCACAGGATAGTGGCTGTTCTGTTGAGAGGGTCTGCTTTGAGTCATCATATAGAGTTGTGCTCTTTTGTTAATTTTCTTTATTAATACGATGGTTCATGTCTACTACAACTAATTAGTACTTATTAGATAACATTCCTTCAGCTGAGGTCTTTAAAATGACTCCGTCAAGTTTTTTATTCTGTGTTTATATCCTCCCACATTCTATTTTTATTTACCTGAAATGCAAGTTTCCTTATTTGTACTCTCAATTTCTGATGCTTCAGCTAAAAATAGAATATTTTTTAGTATTTAAAAATCCTAACAGTAATTAAGGGTTCTTCATCCTCTTAAACAATTCTGCATGTGTACAGCTACTTGGTCATACATTTTTAGGAGAAGCTTCAGTTTATGGATCTACAGAATGTGGGCTACAGAGCAGGATGTTTCTGTACTTCCCTGAAATGAACTATATCTCATAATAAAGGCAAAGGCCTTGAGTGGAACCCGTGCCCTGATGTTCAGGGGATTCAAAGAGGTAAATCTTGCTGATTCACACAAACTGCAGTGCCTTATTTATGCCTTTTTATGATTAAGGCCTTGAACTAGCAAAGTTCTTAAGGACATGCCTAATTTTTAATTCAATGGAAGCATTCATCTGTTTGAAATGCTTAAACACTTTGTTGAATTATGACCCAAACAAAGTGAAAAAGCAATGAAAAAAAAAAAAAAAAGAAGCATAGAATTTATGCAGTAAATATTCCAAAGCCCATTCCAGGAAGCTGCACCCACCCCTGGCTGCAGGAGCACTCGTATTTATTCATGCTGGTGGTGAAGCTGGGCACACAAATCAGATTTCCCTTCCCTCTCTTGCCCAAGGCTGTGCACCTCTGTCTCTCCCCCTGTGTGTCTGTGTGTTGTGAGACACCTGTGCTTCACTCCCCTGCTCCCCAAAACTCCTGAGGGAGCTGTGCTGAAGGATCCACGGTGACATCCTGGCCCCCTGGCACACTTCAGGGAAGATAATTACCACACAGGAAAGTGTTGCTGTAAGGCTCTAATTAGGACACCTGGCCAGGTACAGAAAAGTTCCCAGGGAGCTTTCCTAAACAAACAGCCATACACAAAACTATTCTCTAGACTCCCTGGATGCTGTACCCTTCTCCCATGAAAAATCTCAATGAACTCCACCTTTTTCTGTGATCTCTTTTTTCTTTAGTTCTCTACAGCCATTTGAAACTCCTCCATTTATCAAAATATTTTACTAGTGCTTAATATAAATGCACGTGATCTTACCTCTTTAATCTTGATTTTGGCTTTCATTTTGAGTTACCTACTTTATTCTGATGTGTCACTTTAGATTAATTTGTTATGCTAAGTACTTGCCAAATAAATAATGAGCTTTCAAATGAGTCCATATGTAATAAGGTAAGGATTTAATTATTACTAACACTATTAACTTTTTACTATTGTATCAGGGTCATGGCTGAAAATATGATAGACACTTTTAGGACTGCCAAGAGCTCAGTCTCTCACTTGTGAGCCATTATTACTGCTAAGACATTGGCATCTACTGGTTTGTAATAATGACAAAGAAGGGGCCGTTCTTTGCAGCAATCTCTGGAACCAGACATCCTCTATTTCAGTACCAAGCTCAAATCATTATGAAGTTCCTTCCTACTGCTGAAAACTATCACTTTGGGGAGAGAAAAGAGAATCCAGAGTGTAAGATTACATAAAGAGAGGGGTTTTTTTCCTTTTTTTAATCAATAAATGTTTTTGAGTTAATTTTGTTTCCTCTCTGATTGTCCTTGAAACCAACACCTTGCACGACAGCCACAGAGGCGTTTGGGGCTCTACTGAGCAGAAGATTCTTTGTGAATTAAAGGTGGTCTCCTGTACAGACTGCAGATTGACAGACTAGGAGGGAAAGAGGAACAGCTGTACAAGAGGGTAAGGTGACAGTGTGCCACTGCCAGAGGTGTGTGGGAAAGGGATCCATGCATCCTGTTCTCCAGCCCCTAAATCTGCCTTTGCCACACACATCAACATCTGGGCCCAGGCAGTTTGATGTAAATCCCTATGCACTTTTCCAAACGTAGCCTGTCTCCTGTGATTGTGTCAGATCCTAAAATGTAAGATTGCTCACAAATTCCTTTGAGAATTCTTTCAACACCACTGTTAAAAAATGGAATATTATTTTCTTGCACAAAAAAAGATGCAGTTCCAAGGATTTGTTTTTTTTCCTTCAGTTTTTCTGTAGCCATTTTGCTGACAAAAAATGAGCTGGAGGTTTTGAGAGTACAAGATTGAAAAAAATCTGTCACTTGCAGACATTTCAGAATTTACATCCATAATTATACAGTCAGCTCTCCTCCTTATTCTATCTGCACCATTAGGAATGGACAGTTGGAAGCAGGCACTTGGAACCCAGTCCTTTTTCAATCCCTTAAAGTAAACAACCATCTAGCAATTTTCTAAAGAACAGTTATTTCAGTCTCAGTACAGGTCAATCTTTCAGGCTCTTGCCTAATTTAGCCAGTCCTTACTCATGCAAATCTCCCACTAACTTCAAGAAATTTCACCTGAACTGGAGCAAAACCAGTAACAAGTGCTGGTCAGAGATTTTTTTATCCCATCTGGCAAAATGTGTGATACATTTCTGTGTGGGAAGTAGCCATAGAAGTGAAGGATCAATATCTACGTGTCCTTGCATAATGCCAGGCAAAAAGTATTTTCAACACCTTGGAAGAAACTGAAAAGTGAATGTCCAAAACACACAGGTGCCACGAGAGAACAGGAAGCCTGAGGGAATCACCAGCATTCCAGGTCCTACCAGCAGGAAGGAATTTCTTAACGATTTTGAGACCACGCTGCCAAGATCACCCACTGTCAAGTGCCCATCTGCTTGTAGAAATTTGGAATCTGGAAACTCAAATCACATGCCCTGCAGAGTGGTACCAGTCCTAATGTGTGAGTGAATTCCTGCACCTGCAGACACCCTGGGACTGAAGGAGGTGACAAATCTCTCCCAGAAGCCAGTGAGTAAATGCTGGAGCTGAACACCAACATGTGGCCAAGGCAGCAGCGAGGCACAGCCCTGCTCCAGGGCATGTGCTCTATTCCCAGCTGGAATAGAGGCATAAAGAGTATTTCCCAGTAGTCCAGTATCAGTGCTTACTCATGGAACATGGTGATGCTGATTGTTGCAGATAAAAGGATTCTCCTCAAATACTTCTGGGGGGCTGTGCTTTTTGGGTCTTTTATAAACTGTTTTTAGCCATGCCGAATAAACCAACAAAAAGCCATATCAAATTACAGGGTTTTCACTACTTGGTTCTGTGGAATTATGTTGTAAACCACACTGTTGAAAAAACCTGGTGAGGGGGGCTGACCCTGGCTGGATGCCAGGTGCCCCCCAAAGCATCTCTATCACTCCCCTCCTCAGCTGGACAAGGGAAAGAAAATATAATGAAAGGAACGTTGAGATAAGGGCAGGGAGACATCACTTATCAATTACTGCCACAGGCAAAACAGACTCAGTTTGGGGAAGTTAGCATAATTTATTAGCAGTTAAATGAGGATAGGGAATGAGAAATAAAACCAAATCCTAGAAGGCCTTACAGCCACCCCTCCCTTCTCCAGGGGCTTAAACTAATTCCCGGTTTCCCCACCTGCCCTCCTGCGTGAGGTGCAGGGTGACAGGAAATGGGGGCTGCAATCTCTTCTCTACAGGTTGTCTGTGCTGCTGCTTCCTCCTCAGGGGGAGGGCTCCTCACACGATTCCATAGATGTTTTTCACTTCTGTCTTTTCCAAGAGTTCTGTTTGCTTAGATGGATTGTGTTCAGTGGTTTGAGTGGTGACAAAATAGAATTATACTTGCAAATTTCCCCTCACCGGTAGCTGCCTACATGCAGCCCTAGCCAGGATACAGCCCTTGGCAATAACAGCCTGACAGCAAGGGAGTGAGATTTCCATTTGCAGTAAAAGACTTAATGGGAAAAATCCATGTTCAGGGCACTCATTTGAGGTCAAAGAGCATGAAATGATTTGGGGGCCAAAATTGATTCCTGTGTAGGGAAAAAAATACCATTTCTCATGTAATTTCAGAAGATCATACTTGATATTTTCCAGAAAACCCTAAGAAGGTGGAGTACAAGTGAATTTCATGCATCCAATAATGAGAAAACTAAATCTTCAGCTTAGTTTGTTAAGTATAATTATGCTTCATTCAGTCATTTCTTTCTATTGACCATTTCATACTGCTCTAGTAATTATAGCCAAGTACATTTGCATGTGAGTTGGCAATGGAAGTTGTTCTTTGCAGGAGGTTTGTCCCATTTTAAGTGGACTTCAGAGAAACAGATATGATGTGATTGTTACTGACTGCACTTAACCTGGTAAAGTTACGAGGAATAAACTAATTACTTCAATATTCATAGATGTGTCCAAGCAAGAAATAATTACACTGTTACATGGGTGAGCAAATAAAATATAAAGTGTACGAGAAGCCTTGGTAAATACAAATAGGAAATTTTGATTACTCAGAACTAGACTGGAATACATTAAAGAAGATATCCTGTGGGTTTGGTATGAGATTGCTTTGGAGCTGCACAGGTTATGTGGGAGTGCCCAGCAGTAATACCAGAGTATTATTGGCATGTCTGGGAAGCACTGCAACAAAAAGTAGGAACTATATAAAGGTAGTAAAAAGGTTATTTCAGTCTCAGTACAGGTCAATCTTTCAGGCTCTTGCCTAATTTAGCCAGTCCTTACTCATGCAAATCTCCCACTAACTTCAAGAAATTTCACCTGAACTGGAGCAAAACCAGTAACAAGTGCTGGTCAGAGATTTTTTTATCCCATCTGGCAAAATGTGTGATACATTTCTGTGTGGGAAGTAGCCATAGAAGTGAAGGATTTAAAACACCTTGCAATCAAATCAGCTGTTCTTTCAGAGAGTGTCTAAAATGGTAGGGTAAGACAGAAAAAAAGAGGAAGGAACTTCCTTTCCACAATAAACTCTCAAGCAGATATTACCAGTTGAAACATAAAAGATCTAGAAAGATCACACTTTATTTATTACCATTAGCAACGCTTCTGTAATGTAAAAATAACCATTCTAAAAGGAATTCTCTGAAGAGAACTCTCTGAAGAGAATGTTGTGTCATCAGACACTTAGAATGAGATGGAAAAATCACATTAAGGAATACAATAGAATGAACTAAAATTAACATGGGTAAGAAAAAAAGGCAAAAACCAAAATAGCAAAAAAGAAACAAAACCCAAAACCAAGCAAACAACCAAACAAAAAGAAAGAAAATTAAATCACTCTTCCTAGTTTTACTTTCATGTGATAAAATCAGCACATAAGCCAGCAAGGGTGAAAACCTGAGTGACAGCCCCTGCTGTGGGGAGCAGCTTCACTCAGACTCAGCACCTGAGAAACCAACAGCACAACAGCACTGGAGAGGAGGGTGAGGAATTGGGAGTAAAGCCCAGAAAGAAGAGGGGTGGGAGTGAGGTGTTTTAAAACTTTTGGTTTTAATTTCTTATTACCATATGCCAATTTAGCTGGTAATAAATTAAATTAATATCACTGAGTCAGCTCCATGTATTTTCTGTGATGATAATTGAGGAGTGATCTCGCTGTCCTTGGCTCAGCCCACGAGGTTCTCCTGGCATTTTTCTCCTCTTGTACAGGTGAGGAAGGGGAGTGATAGAGTGGCTTTGGTGGGCACCTGAAATCCAGCCAGGGCCAGCCCATCACACTGATTCAGAGATCTGAGACAGCACAAAACTAATGCCCAACAGACAGAAGAAAGAATTTCCTCCCTGCTTCAAGATTAAATGACTTTTGGAATGATTGCTCTCTATTTTGACTTAAGGATGAATTTACAATGGTATTTCTGGTGTCTTCATTGCTAGAAGGCAAAAATTTAAATAGTTTTTCTGTCCTAAGATAATCTATTTCTTTTTAATACTAGAAAAGTTAAATCACATGAGGTGTATAGCAAAATCAGAAGGTATTAGTCCAAGACACGTATTCTGACTCGGGGAGGTCAGAAATTTTTTTCATCAGCTTGACAGTAAACAAACTGGTTAATAGTTGAGGCCAAATTTTTATAGAAGTTGGGATGTTACTTTTAATTAGCATACCTGATTTATTTGCCCAAATAAATACCCTGCATGATATAATGTACTAGTTATTTATTTCTCGGTGTCTGGGAATCAAAACAAGACTTGGAGGTCACTTACACTTGGAGGTTTTGTTCTGTCATTATACACTCATAAAAGTTAATAGTCCTTGCTGCTTGCCTGAGTTCAACATTAAATCCTGAGATGAGTTAAGAGAATGTGTTAATTACTGTTCATTACTGTAGGAGTTCATGTGAAGCTACTAGGAAATTGCAGTCAACAGAGATAATGGAGAATATGCTGTGTTGGGTTTTTCTTGTGGGGGGTGGCATTAAGAGAGAAGATCAGAGGGGCAGTAAAAGCTGAGCTGTCAAAAGTGAAACTTTTTGCAGTATCTGTCTTGTTTGATGAAAATTTAATGGGAAAAGATTTCTTAGTCTCAAATGGGGACTGATTTATCTCATTTTGCCAGGATGATAAAGTCAGTTCTTGAGGTAAAGTGACTCACTGCAGTATGAGAGATTTTTGGTTGAACATTTCTGCTTGGTTTGTGCTAGGTGTGGAATCTCTGCCAATTTTCCTCTGTGCTGAAAGTACATGCAATCAACAGCAGGTTTGGGGCCATTATGTCAAGTATTACTTTCTGTCTGAAGTTTCCATTAAAATACTTCAGAAGGATGTGTGTTCCTACAAACATAGATCTCTAAGAGATTGCAAGGATTTAAATCTTTTTAAGAGCTGGTTTTAAACCTGAGCAGGAGATAGATTTCCTACCTCCATTTTTTTCTAAAAAACCCCAATATTAATATTCCATTTTAGCACAGTTCTAGTCATCATCTCTCCATCTTTTTCTCTATGTATGAAAAAAGATCTGACTTGGAGGTCTGGAAGTTTTTGTGACTGGATGTTTAGACATATCTCTGTGTAGTAAAAGAAAATATGGAACTGGAGGCTGAATGTTTAAAAAAAACCATATTCCTGCAGATTATTTCTGCATTTTACATCAAATAGTTGCTGACTTTCTTATGCAGTCATTTTTTGCACATGAAGAATTCTGTTAGTTTTCAGCTTCACAGGTCAACTGAAAATGATCTCTCAAAATGGGAATCAATTCTGATGGAGGTATGTAGGCTCCTTATTCAGGTCTTTTTTAGGATATGGTTTTAAACTATTTCTGCCTAATTTGTGCCACAGAAAGAGAGGCAGTAGGGCAGGATGTGTATGTCAGCTCCACCTGACAAACTGTGGACAAAAATTGCCTGTTCTGCCCTTTCCCCAGCACCATTCCTGAAACCATCCCTGTGTTCCTCAGCCTTGTACACATACTGAACCAACGCTGTATTTTTCTGTTTAATCCAGGATTTCTCTTTATAATAGAGATCTTTCCACTAACCCAGTTCACAGTGTAAATATAGGTCTGAATAAGCAGTGGTTCTGGTTTAATTTTCAAAATAATTTACCAGCAGATTCAAGGGCTAAAGAGGGTAGATTTTTTGGGCTGATTTGAGTTCTGGTAAAGAAACTTTAATTATCCCATCTGAGGGATGTTAAGTTCTCTACATTCAATACTTTTTCAATTTTGATAACGTCTGTACCCAAGTTAACCAGGGATATTTTATTTGTATATAATAATGCTCTTCCTGAGCACAGGAACAGTGGTGGAAACTCCAGAGAAAGATATAATATTTGAAGAAAGCAAAATTAAATTATCAGCCTTCTTGAATACATGATCATTGGGAGTGGCTATGGGAAACATCCCAAACTCTTGAAATATGCAGCCTGTTAAAATCCTGATACCAGCAATGCAGGGGGTGAATCTTTCATTGGCTTTATGGCCTTTGAGACAGGCTTGCCAATAAAGGAACCTGACCTCAGCTGCACTTACTGGCTTCTAGAAATCAGTCAAAGTCAGACTATCAAGTTATTGTAATATCTGTTATTGTTACTTTTTTATAATCAGTGCAAATTAAATGACACAGTATAAAATCAGTTAGATAATACACATTGAAAGATACTTTAGTGGAGACAGTGTCTAGAAGGAGAAAGACTCTCCAGAAAGATGTAATTTCCTTTTTTTTTTCCTAAATTAATTTTCCCACATGAAAGTCTTCATAGACTACCTGGGGAATTAAAAGATCTGAAATAATGTTCTCTTTTAACTAAGAATAAAAGGAAAACAAAGAAGAAGCATAATTATGAGATAACCATTAGAAAGTTCTTAGTGCTAATATGCAGCAGAAGTCAGGATACTCATGATTTATAATCTACATCAAGAGAATAGAAGGCTGCTAAGAAGGGCTCCTCTTCACAGAAGTGAGAGAAAGCTGCACAGGTAATAGCATTTCCTTCATGCCAATGACTTTGTCAGTGAGTACAATAAGCTGATTCATTAGACAGACCTATTCAATATAAATCCACTTAATATTAATACCTAAAAGGTTTAAAGCATTTTAGTGATCATCTTACACAGAGCTTTTGTTAAAAGAGAGAACTGTTTGCCCTGTCTCACATTCAGACAGAGCTCAGGAACATGGAAACGATGGACAGACAGCCTTTAACTCTTATGAAAGAGTGTGATGGGACAATAGAGGTGTCTGAGTGTTCAACACTGTCAAAAACCCTTCTGTTCCACTCCAAGTGATCAGAGAGCTGCCAAAGCCACAGCCAGCCCTGCTCTGAAGGTTTGATGGCAGGATGGAGTCAGCTGTCTCAATGTTGGCTTGTAATAGAGTTCTGGGACAGCAAACCATCAGAGAGCCCTCACTCTCTGGCTCTTGCGTGTGCTGGCAGGAGATTGATGACAGAATTGGAGGGGAAATCCACAAGGCTGCTCAGCCATTATTTAACATCCTTCAGAGATTCCCAGTCATGGCCTGTTCAGCTGGTGCATTGATGGGGGCAGGAGCAGGGAGAGAGAACCACAGACAGACAGAGTAACCTCCCCATGTCCCACTTGTACAAGCCCTTGCAGCTTTAGGAGTAAACAGTGTTAACCTTCTCACCAAACAGGGCACACAGAGATAGAACACTTGCTAGAGTATATAGAGGTTATAAAGATGTAAAAAATATATAGTATTTCAATACATTGTGTTGCAGTCTAATGGAGCAATTACAGCAGATAACCTCTCTGAATTAAATTCTCTGTTAGTGCTAAAAGGAAATGTCTGTTAGATCTTTAACAGAAAATAGGATCATTTTGAATTTGCAGTGGGTTGACCTTCACAGGTGCCCACCAAAGCTGCTCTCTTTCTCCCCTCTTCCCCTTCCTGGACAAGGGAGAGGAAATACAATGAAAAACTCATGGGTTTAGGTAAAGACAGGAGATCATTCAACAGTTGCTGTCATGGGAGATGTAGATTTGACTTGGGTAAATTAATTGATTTTATTACCAATCAAATCAGAGTACAGTGATGAGAAATAAACTCAAATATTAAAAACACCCTCCCTTCTTCCCAGCCTTGAGTTTACTTCTGATTTCTCTACCTCTTCCCCCCAGGGTGCACAGGAGAAGAGGACCACTGCCTGTGGTCAATCCACCACACATTTTTACATTTTCTGTTTCTTTCCTTTACTAATGGTCAGGCTTCTGATTATCTACACACAAGATCTTCAGTGGTGAAAGCTGCAAGAGAGAGTACAGTAATTATCTGTGAAATTGCTGGCTGTGAAATTTTTGTCTCTGAAATGCTGAAATTTTGTAGGCAACAACAGGGCACTTTCAATGAAATAATACTAGGACAGGTAAAAATTGTATGCAAAGACTCCATTTGTATAACTTGATTGCTACCAAAATCCCTAATGAATAAGTAAATTGAGTTAGTCAAATGTTCAGGGGTTTATAGCTAAAGAATGCACACAAAAGATTATGGATGATGGATTTTTTGTTAACAAATAAAATGGGATTTGGGGAATGGAGAAGAAATATAAATATTCTGAAAAGAAACCAGCCATGGCTGCAGTATAAGAACATCTTTGTATCCAGCAGGTTTCACTCCTTGAAGTCTGAGTACTTTCGGGTTCAAAAGCTTGATTCAAAGATGAACAGAATATTTATTAAATGTTCCTGTGACAGTGGGAAAGGCAGCAATATTCTCAAAGTACCAAAAGATGGAAGTGAGAAATTATCTGACAGCATGCTTAGAAAACTTAGTGTTGCTCAACTCAGGTGTCACAGGGAGGGTTTCCCTCAGTGATACCCAGTGACAGGACAAGACACAGGAATCCGCTTAAAAATAAGAGAAAAAAATTGTCTGCCAGTAGATGTGCCCAAAGATAAGAAGAACAAGTTTTGGTGTGGCAAAACAGAAGTATGACCTTTGAACCTGGAACGGTACCTTGCCATTTTTCACAGAATCACAGAATTAATGAGGCTTTTAGAAGTCTTAAGAATGACCTTTGGTTGCATTAAAGCGTTCAAGCAAGAAATATTTGCAAGTTATAAAAGTCAAATAGTGCCATTGGAAAGAAGAAGGAGAAAGGACAGTACGTGTCTCTAGCAAGGGAAAAAAAAGGGATTTTTTTAGACTTTTTTAGGGTTTTTTCTAGATTGCCAAGATGACACAGTTGTTTGATGAATGTCAAATTATTATCATTAAATATGTGACAAAAAATTACTAATGTGCAGTTGTAACTAGTCCTGGTTCAGTAAAAGATCTCTTTAGTGACAAGTGATATGTTTTGGGAAGTTTGGACCCTGATGGTTGCAGGGTCCAAACGTTCTGAAGAAGTCATATTTTCCTCTGTTTTATATAATTTTGTTTAATTGATTTGCAATGATTGATTTTACAGACGTATCATCCTTTCTTTTTGCATTGTAATTAACACTCTTGAAAGGTTAATTCCTTTTTTAAATGTATCATGACATCTTGAACCAATGTACAGTTTCATAGAAAGGGAGTGCATTTAGCAAAATGTGGAGAAAAGAACTCACAAAGTCACAGACACCCTTATTGTAGTTGTGCAAATTGAAGGCATCTGCTAAACATGACAACTTGGCAGAGTCCCTTTAGGAGCAGACTTGTTGATCTTGTTAATCCTGTTGACATTAAAAAATATGTATATTCTTGTGAATAATATGTTTCATACATTTCTATAGGGGAAACACCTACATATTACAAAATCCCTACAAAATGGCCAATGCTTTTTCTTTTTTTATTTGTATGGGTATTTTTAACTTAAATTTCTTTGGGAACACTTTTAAAGAAATATTTATAGCATTCTCTATGTTAAAACTAGAGAGTTTTTAGGAATCATACATTGATTCCTCAATAGTACCTTAGCAGTACTTTGCTAGTATAACACGCTATTAACATCTTCAGGATCACTGACATAAAGTTCAAGCTGCAAAGAATAAAATCTCATTTTTTCCCCAAAGACTTCAGCAATAAGTGCTGCAATGCAGTGGTCTCCTTGACTTTATGGTATAAATTATGCTTAACTACTCCAATTTTTTTCTCAGTTTCAAATTGAGCAACTCTCAAATCCACTTAAGACTGTATTATATGGGGAAAAGAAAAAACATGTAAAGCTGTGACATTGACATTCATGCACTGCTTATCACCTTCTGTTTTCTTCTCTTTCATGTATAAATATATTAAGGTCGTTACTTAATTGGAGGGCACAGAATTATTAAGTCATTAGCACAGACATCAAACAGTCATGAGTGTTGAAATCCTTTTGTGTCTCCAAACACAAAAGCATCTCTTTTTTTTCCCCTCTACATTGCAAAAGAGGTGTCAGACTGTTAGTAGAAATACATAACTAAATAGGTAGGAAGATTAGGATGCATACAGATCCTCTGCCAGAAGAAAAGTTGTGCATGCTTGCAAAATTGTGCTAAATCCTTGTGCAATAGCTAAATGCCAAACAGAGGTACAAGGCAGAAAATCATAGATTGTTCCATTAAAGAAATTATAACAGTGGCCAAGAGCACTCAAATCAAACCCTTTACTGCCAGCACCAGGTAGTTCACAATTTCACTAGGCTATATGTGAGACATGAATGATGGGTTTGGGATAGAGTGTGATAGCTGATGATCCTGAAGACAACCTTGTTTTTCCTCCCAGAGGAGATTTTCCATCTCTCAACTCACAGTTTGCAAGGAACCTGTCAGAACTAGGGGTTCACTACTACTTCTTTGAACCGTCTCCTGAAACGTTTTTTTATTATCCCCAGAAAAGTTTCTACTGCTCACCCTCATGAGAAAGAAATGCATTTAGACCTGGCTCAAGGCTTGGCACTGTCCAGAAAGTAGCACAGGTCAGATGCTGACTCCAGCTTTGCAGTGCACCAGAGGCAGATTTCATACTTCATTTTTAAGGCTGTTCAAAAACCTGCTCTATTCTCCCTCTTGAAGCTTCCAGCTGCAGCATTGTTCTGACAGTGGAACCGTCATTCCCTGCTACTTTATTTTTCTTTAGAGTATTTAATTCTGTCTCCCACACTTAAGGGCTCTCCATCAAACTCCAGAGGTCACCTGAAGCAGATTGCACATAACCGAGTGTACTGGCTGTGCTGGACAAGGTCTTTGCTCAGTCAGCCGTGCCCTTCATTTGCTGCAGTGTAGGTAAATGTAAGGGACCAGATGACAAAAGATGTTCCTCTGATGCTGAGCTCAGTTCACATTGATGCTCCTTCCTGCAGTGATACCCTTCTCAGTTAGGCATCTAAGCCTTAGAATTTCCTTTGATAAACTGATCATCTCTAAGTGGATTTTGATCTCTTCAGCAGACAGATTTCTTGAAGATTCTTTTCAGTCTAACTGAAAATATTTCAGATGTTGTAAAACTATAAAAATACGTTATTCTTACTCATTATTTTTGTCTTTTGGCTACTATTTTTCTACAGAAATTTTAAAACCAAGTTACTTCAGGGCAGAATTCTTTAACTTCTCTTGACTTTCAACTTGTGTTTGGGTCAGCAAATGCCAAGCATATACTTGGTGCTAAATCCAAAACAGCTTGAGGCATGAAAAAGTTTAGCTAAATATATTCAGAAAGTCTTTAGAAACGCTGTTTCAAACCAAGTTACTTGTTATCTGTGCAGTATTGCAGAAATACCCTGTTATTACTGCTACCAATTTGGTTTTAACATCTTTCAGTTGACTCAATGCATACGCCCAAGCAGGAGGCCTAGCTTTTTTTTTTCACCAAATGAAGTGCTAACTACTTTAATAGAATTTTTGAATTAATAACAGGAACTCAATGCAATTGCAGCATTAAAATACTGTAGATCCTGGTCAGGTTTTCCAAGAAAGTCTATAATAAGCTTTAGGGCAGGGAGGGACAAGTGAGAAAGAGCATTTGATCCAAATGTGGTAGATTAAGGGCAAAATGATTTTACATATTCATCCCAAAGACGCTTCTGTTGGAGTATTCAAATGCTTAGGAGGCTTCTTTTTTATTATTTTATAATTAAAAATGTTCGGATATTTTTGTCTGCAGCTGCTACCATGGCTCTTCATGGCTATGAAAAATTATGATGTTGCTCTTAGAACTTTATTTACTATCAATAGGCGTAGGTGCATAAAAAAGGTGTTTCTTTATGCATTGAAAACTGAATTTCTTAATAATATTTCTGTGCTGCTCTGTTTTATGTTTTTATTAAATGTAGTTAGTAGCACAGTAATAAGAATCAACATAAAACAGTAGAATTTATTCTGAAATCTGGTGGTATATAATGAAGCTTTCAGCTTCAGCTTTGAGACTGTATATATTACTTATTAGCAATAAAGAATACGAAAATCTCTTGGTAAGGAGAGAGAAGACATGATCAGGGAAATGGCACCAGATATTGATTATCCTTCTAGTGCCTGATATTGATGTATTTGGATTCCTTAACTTTTAGAAAGATATCTCTTGCAATTTCACAGTGGGTAAGTTTCCACTGCACAGAAACTTTACTCTAAAAAGGTTGTTCCACAAAAGTGCTCCATAAATAACTGGATTTGTAAATTCTCTGAACTACCAGCTGAACATAATATGCATGAACCTGATGGCTTCCTTCTGGCCACTTAAAGCACTGTCAGAGAACATAAATTTCCCAGGGAGTCTCAGAGTTCCCTGTGTGGAGCCAACAGAATAAGGAATCACATCATCTTGAAAATGGATTGGCTTCTTCTAACTGAGGGTGAAGAGGTCACTCCTACAGGAAACATTTTCAGGCACCAATTTGTGAAGGTCACCCTCTGAGTTCTAGCTTAGCTGAACATAAAGCTGAGCTGGCTACAGACAGCCCAGCTCTGAGTACCTTCAGGAGCAAGTGTTTTCTGTGATTTTATGTGTGTGTGTTTTATTCAAGTTCTCTTTTTTTAATTATTATTTTTTTTAATTTTATTTAAATATATTGATCCCTGTTCAGCTTGGTAATTGTACATCTATTTCCTCTTCCAATCTATTTCCTGGTCAGATTTAGTCACAAATGGCACCTCTTTCTTCTGAAGACCCTTTTTGCAACACCAATTCAGCAATTACTCTAATCAAGACTGCACCTATACAGGTTCTTTTGGGTCTTCCCAGGTGCAGAAAGAGAGTTTCTCCAACTCGTGAAGGACAAAGTTGAATTGCATATTTCTGCCTTCATTTTTGTTCTTCAAAATTATTTTTTGATAATGGCAAAAGCATGAAGGAGTCAGTGTGTCCAGTGGGTGCTCAATAGACATTTGCTGCCACATTGACTGAAATGATTTTTTATTAAATTGCAAGCATGATGGGTCTAAATCCTTATGGCTGGAGCTAGGGAACCAGATTCTTTGCCTCAGCTCTGTGACAGACTTGTGTACATTAATATCAAATGAAAAAGGCCCAAACATACAAACTGCTCAAACATAGTAATTGCATTCAATACACAGATAATGCCATAATTCACATTAAATTTATTTGTCCTCAGGGGTTTGTGAGCTTCAATGCCTTGTTTTAATTGCAATGGTTAATAGAGTTTATGTTTTTCTGTTAAAGCATCAAAAAATGTTATATTTTTTCCCATACTACTACCTTTCAAATGCTTGTGTAGAAATATAACTATCTCAGAGGATTTACAAACCTGGAGCCAATATCACTTTTAATGCATATTAACCGGAAATCTTCTTATACTGTCTGTGCATCCTAGTAAAAGCTGACTATTTTTTATAACCCCTCAGCAAAAATTTAAACAATGGCATTGAGTTCCACAAAATTCAGCACCTCTGCAAGTATTAAATCTGCTATTTAAAATTTAAAGCAAATAGTTTAAAGCCTCTGATCTATTGAAACTTTTAAAAATAAATAATTCCATTTTTATAAAGTTTCAGTAGAAAGCAGCTCAGAGTAAAAATATATTTTTAATAGATTTGTCAAAAGACATGAATCTAAACCAAGTTCCTGTCCAAGGAATAGATAGAGCAAGTTATTAATAAATCTGTTTAGTTAAACTCTAAGTGATCAGGTAGAATAGAGTAGAATAGATTTCATTCCCAGGGGTGTTCAGATGAAGAGGGAGGCATTGAAGGTTACCTGTGTTAAAATGGAGAATGCAGCTGTATAAATTCTGGAGATGACAACTTTTTATTTTATGTAACAATATTTTTTTCCTCCAAATGAGTTGTCAGAGATGAAATTGGTTAATCTAAGTATTCTAAGAGTCAGAGGGGATTCAGTGTTAAAAGCAATTGTCTTTGCTACTCTGCCTGGGGTGTAGTCAAATATATTCATCAAAATGAGCCTTGGTGGGACAGCTATGCTTATTTCCTTTCATTTCTGCCAGCAGTACTACAGCAATGCTATAGTAGCATTTTTTATTTTCCTCCTCACCAGTAAAACTGTGTTCAAACAACTTTTATTAGGATGTTTTTGAAAGCAATCTTTTAACCTGTATCATCAGTCACAGTCATCATCAGTAATCCCACAATGTTCCAGCACACTAAAATATCAAGTCGTCTTTTTTTCCCCATGTGGCTGCTAATTTACACTGCTTTGAGAGATGGTATGATCTGGGCTGAGAAGTAAATGGAAGAAAAGAAAATAGTTTCTTTTTTGTGTTGGTAGTTACAAAACCCAAAGGGAAAAACATAGGAAAAGTCAGGGAAAACCAGGGAGAAGGTAAGAAGGAACAAAATGTCAACAAGAAAGAGGAGAAGTCTGCATGGATAAGTATTCTGTGTAGAGACCAGAAGGAACATGAGTTTTGGAGGCAAATCAGATAAATTTTTCCCTTATTTGGAATACCTGTCTTCCAGGAGGAGGGTAAATAAAGGTAAAATGCCCCCATTATGATGTATTTTCATGGCAGGAAATATTTTAAAGTAAAATAATAGATGAGGATTTTTTTCTTTGCTTTGGGTTTTGAGGTTTAGGTTGCCATTTGCTGGTGTTTTTTTTTCAGTGTTTGTTTTATTTAGTTTGTTGGTTTTTTTTAATATTAACATATGAATTACTGTCAGCACTGACTTTTCAAGGTTGTTTTTACATAATTTAAAAAATTCATTTTATTCACCATTCAAGTAATTTTTATATTTATCTAGTATTTAACTGAAATATAAATTTTTTGTATGTTCTCACAGGCTAGTCAGAGCTTCAAATGAGTTTTTGCAAAAAAATATTGTACAATATATATTGAGTTTAAGCTGAATAAACTATTCCCTAAATATTAAAATTTATGAAATTGAGAGCTTATTCCTTCTTTACTAGATTTCCCAATTCCTTCTTATTTGACTTCTCATTCATATCTTCCATTCTTGGAAGCCTGATCTAAACCCCATGAAATCTATTGGAGTATTAGTTGTGAGAAATATATGCAAGAAACTGTTTTTCTACTCTGTTCCAGCTGCGTATTTCTCATGCTTATTTCCTCTTCAAGTCTGAGTATTTAATAGGATTTCAGTCTATTGGCTATGCTGCTTTTCCTAGCATCTCTTATTTTTTTTCCTGGCTTCTGTTCAGGCTCCAAACCCCCAGCCATTCCACACCTTCTCCCCAAATAATTGCAAGGGTCCAGAACTCCTGCATGCTAAATTGCATTTCACTCAGACTGTCTTTCAGGAAGCAGGAGAGGAGGAAGAAAAAAGCTTTAGTGTCTCTCCTGAAATTCAATTTGAAAAATAAAACATGTGCTGCCAATAGCTGTTTTGCACCCTCAGAACTGTGTGCACAGTCAGGCAGCTATTTGATATGAATATCAGAATCATTCTCCCCTGCATATATTATCATTCCACTGTTCCTAAAAATATCCCTATATTTTTCATTATTTCTTCTGGTGCTGTGAAAGGGGCTGGTTTAGGAACATTAATCAACTTCCCAGATACATGAAGTCATTATTTTTAGTCCTATGATGCTTTTCTCATTCCTCTTCCCTGATAATAATCTTACTCTAGCTACCCCTGATCAGTGAGTGAAACCAAAATCTGCTACTGTTTGTTCTGGCTGCATTCCCTCTCGCCCAAGGTAGCTCATGTCAGCATGTGCTTTGGGCACTGCTGGTGTTTATATTGTTCTGTGGGAATTCTTGGCTTCCAAAACAAATTGCTCTCCATAAACTTCAGGGTCAATTCACTTTCATGGTTAAACGTCACCTGCTGGTCATAAGTGATTGTTCTCTTTTTCTTGATCTCATGCACATAGGGAGGAATGGAGATAAGAGGGTAAAGAAATAATTAGTAGCAGAGAGAAATCAAAGAGAAGTTTCATCATCTTTTGTTACTGGAGAACTCTGAACCTATTATTTTTAGGTTTATATTATATATATATATATTTATGACAGACTAGAGTGAAAAATGGCAGTGGTGCTTCTTCAGAGGTTCTCCTGCATGAAATCTTTTGTCTTGATGCCAGAATCTATCTGACTGGCATCCTTTTTATTGTAAATACCTGATGCTTCCAGCCCAGGTTTGGTCTGTGGTAAAGAGGAGTGTGTACCTGTATGCCTTCCCTTCATCTTCTCCAGTTTGGTTTTCAGGTTGAAAAGTGCAAAATTGCGAAGTTTGTTTTCAGTAGGATGGCTTCTACTGATGAGCTCTGTCTGCAGGCAAACATCTCCTGGATGCTGCAAAAATGCTGCTGCAGCTCTTCTGTCCACACTCCAACATTCATGGTTCCTGGTCTCCAAGGGCTGGATAAATTAAGCAGGACAGTCCTACTGGGAATGCCTGTCCAGTTATGGAATTTATTTGTTCCCACATTATAAAAGCCTTTATTCTGTTGAAGATTGCATTCAGTGCAGGTGAGCTCTGGGTGGGGAAAATGCTGATCCTTTGGACAACAAAGGGATCTGTGGCTCAGCCAGGTGAGAGACAAGGCAGGAGCTGAAACCTCAGATTTTCTCCTGCTTGGACTGCGAGGGGATAAAAGCCCAGAGTTTGCTCCGTTTGGGGCCCTCCTCAGAGGCACCAGCTTGGGCTGTTTCTGTGTTACTGCACCAGGAATAAATGGTTTTATGGAACAAGACATCTGAGACTCAGCTATGGGAAACCTGGAGTGAGTGTGGGGTGTGGGGGAGTCCTGTGGGGACCTGTTGGGCCACTGGAGCTGCTGCTGGGAAGGGACTTGGGTCCCAGCAGTGACACTCCAGGGTGGTGTGAGGGTGGCTGCCAGGGTGGTCAGGCTGGGAAGTTTCCTTAACCCTTCCTTAGCAAGAGCTGTCAAACAGTGTGAGCCCATTCAACTGATTTGCCTTTTCCAGCTAAAGAAAAATCTGAATAGCTTGCCTATTTTGTAATAGTGTTTGCAATACACTCATATGTGTGTTACAAACACAGCTGTTATAATTTAGTGCTCAATAGGGCTTTTTGTCCACGCATACTTGTGATTTGCTCTTTCTGTGTGTGAGTTCACACTCCACATTTCACTCTCTTTTGCAAATTGGTAGAACATGCTAGCTTTAAAGGAGCAGGAGGTGAAAACTCTTTGAAAAACACTGAGCTCAAAATAACACCAATTAAACAGAAGGAATTGCTGGTTGCTTTTAATGAAAAAAAATGAGATTTTTAATAGAACAACTTACCTTTAGTTAATAGAACAATCACTTTTCAGTAAATATCTTTTAATGGGTAACACTCTGTGCCATCAGGAGCATGTAATTGTTGAATAAGATTTCTGTAATGGATTGTTATCTCTTAAATTTGGTTGGTTGGGGTTTTTTTCTGATACATTTTCGATACTTTAAAATGACACTTGGCTAAATCAGCCTGAAAGGAAAAAAAAATTGATACAATTTAATGGAAGCACATATCTTCTAACAAAGATGAGGGCCGTTAACCCCTACATTAATGTGGTTATGCCAAAATCCTTGAGTTAAAGGCTCAGAAGATTTTTGTCCAAAGAAGCCCAAGGGGCCAATAGCAGCCTGAGGAATGAAGTTTGAAGGCAAAGCTCTAACTTGGAATCCACCTTTTCCTTAGAGTTCTGTTGAGGTACCAGCAGCTGGACTCATATCCACAAATTATAGCTGGGAACATCATCAGCTTACTCCGCAGAATGTTTATAAATGTCTGTGGTGTGGTGCTTACTGGGTGCTTGGCTGTATTTTTGACATATTCTTTGTAAAAAATAAACAAACACTTGCTTCCCCAGTAAGATCATTCCACCAGGGGAAGAATGATGTGACATTTTGATGTGCTTTACTGAGCATGCAAAAATGACTGTGAGTTTGTCCTTTGCATACATTCACATAGGAGAGAAAAGGCATTGCTCTGAGCCTCTTAAGTCTTCAGCAGCACAGTGCTGTTAGATCAAAAGTTAATTCTTAGCCCTGCAACCTTTTTGCTAACATTACACAATGAAAGTATCTGAAGAGACATGGCTGAAATGCCTAGATGGGTTTTCTCCTCTTATCATGCATCTCCTTATACATTTAATTAAAATACTCTATTGCTGCTCTGAAAGAAATGCTAGCTTCTGATATAGCCTTTGCTTTGCAATATACAACATTTCATTTGTCAATTGGTAATAACTAAAGGTATTGTCTACAAAGTTCATAGCAAAAAATACCATGAACTGCATATCACCTCTATCTTCAGATTACCCTTTCAAACAACTACTTTTGAGAAGCAAAGTCATAAGGACAGATTTTCTGTTTCAAATGCCTAATTCTGATACAGGTTTTATATCTGTGACTTTAAGTTCAGAGCAAGAGGGCAGGAGGGGTGGGAAACACAGAACGGGCAAAAGCTGTGTAGAAGTCTTCCAACAAGTAAGTAGGGAGCAAAGTCTTGGATAGAAATGTTTAAAAGCTGGTGGTCTGGCTTATGATGGCTAATAACAATGAGAAGGAAAGGCCCCTTCTTGCTGACATGGCTTGGTGCTTGATTCTGACCCTCATCCTTTCCTTTGGAATAAGTGAAATCCCGGGATAGGACAGGCTGAGCCCAAGCAGTTTTTGTAATACGGAATCTGTTTACCAGGGGAATCCTTGGTAGACTCTTGAGACCTGCAGATTTTTAATGTTTACAGAAGGGGCTTTTGGATTTGAGACTAAAGACTGGATTGTTTAGATTTCATTATGCCTGCCTAAATATTCTGGAATCAATAAAAAATATGGCATCTCAAGCCGTGCTAAACTCTGTCAATATTTGGTATAAATAAATGTATAAAAAAGCTAAACAGCAGAAACAGACAAAATAATCTAAACATATCTGGAATGAAGTGTTTATTCAGCAGTATCTTGTGTGTTACTTTTAAATGTTGAACCAGGGCCCAAAAAATATAAAACTGTTTTTACTCTCTGTAGTACTGGTAATTAATGGAAACTGTGATGCATCTGTTGCTAACCTGTCCTATAAAGGTAGTGCAGCTGTTCCTGCTAATGTGAACCTTTTGGGAAGCTCATGGTAGAAATGTTTGGCAAGATTGAAGATTATCCGCTCGTAAAATTGCCCCACTGAAGAGACAATATTATGGCATAAACTTTCAGGGAAAAAACAGATGCTGAAAATGTGTTGATATGTTGAATTTTAAGCTGTGGCCAAGAGGATTTAAAATCAAAAACGAGTTCCTGTCTTAAATTCTAGATCTTAATTGAATTTTTTTTATTTGCATAGATGAAATTCTTCAGGTTAGCTGATGTCAGGTTGCTTCTTCCAAATGCCAAAGCTAAAACTCTTAAATAGATTTTATAGATTTTTAACAAGCCCTGCAGGCCTCCCATCTCAGTCAATAAGTATGGGATCCATGGTGATATATAGTAAGTTACAGAGCCTGGGCTAGGAGAATTACATTTTGAAATCAGATCTTCCCAGAAGATTTCTACAATTGGTTATTTAAAACTTTGTTATCTTCCTATCTATAAAAAAAGCTATCTTACTGGCTGCACTCAGGAATTATTACCTTCAAGAATAGACTTTAAAAGGCAGAATATTTTGGGTTTTTAAATTTTTTTGAAATATCAGGTGTTTTTCCCTTTTCAAAACCTTCCTGAAACATTCTGCAATAAGTAAATAGGAAAATTTCTTCCAGTAGAATTCAAAGAATGCTATTTAATACTTTTTTGTGTTTCTTAATCTGCATGGTGTTGGTAAAAGTGATAGAGTGAAAAAATGAGGAACCTCAGCTCTTCACTGACCAATCTGTAAGTGAAACAGAACCAAGAGTGGGATGGAGCAGCAGTGCTCATCTACTTGAAACAGCTGCAGAGAGCCCAGGCTGCTGCTGAACCTCTCTGTGTGGCAAGCCCAGGTCTGGAAAGAAAACACCAACTTCTCAGTGGTTTTGTGCTTCTCTTGCAGAGCCCAGAGCAGCCCCTCTCTGCGCGGCTGCTGCAGCTGTGCTGTGTGTATCCCTGGGAGTGCTCTGCCTCTTGACTGGCAAAACCTCTTCTGTTCTGTCTACAGAACCACAGAACATCCTGAGCAGGAAGAGAGCCACAAGGACCATCAAACTCCTGGCCCTGGCCTGGAGAGCCCCCAGAACCCCACCCTGTGCCTGAGCATTGCCCAGAGGCTCCTTGAACTCTTTTTGTGTTCCAGCTCCCAACCATGCTCTGGGTGAAAAGCCTTTTCCCAATATCCAACCTAAACTTCCCTGGTACAGCTTCATGCTGTTTTAGATCATACAGACGTCCTACTGAGAAAAACAAATATTCTGAAGCCCACTCCTAAAAATCAGATCATTAAAGTTTTCTTTCAAGAATATTCATTCTTACCAACATTGTTTTCATGCAGAAGGGATTTTCATCTCTGGTCCCTTTCCTAACCTGATTTTGGGAAGACCTGGAGATTCAGATTTTGGCTGTGCTAAAGTGCTCACTGAAGACACCAGAAATTTTTTCAATATTTTCAGATTCAAAGTTTTTTGTGTCAAACTGAATCCAAGGTTAAATGCCACACTAGTATTTTCAGAAAATGTGAGTGATGGAGGTTGACGATGTACCTGTGTTAAACATGTGTTGTATGCTGAGCCTGTATAAAAATAGTGCAAATGTAATATAATCTATAGTGAAGTATAATATACAAAGTAAAAACTTGACCTAGGCCATGATCAAAACCACTTTTTTCATCTAAATGATTGTTTCCTCATTATAATACTGAGTTCCCTCATTTCACAGTTTATCTATAGGACATGTGGCTGTGACCTGCACAACCAGGGTTTGTTGTGAACTCAACACACCTTTCTGGGACATATAATCTTTGGTGTAGTATCTCTAATTCCACAGATTATGTAAAATGTGGAATAATTAATGTTTGATCTTTGCTGATAATCATAAAGCATGTATTGCTACAAATGATGCACAAAGATGTGAATAGGTGGTTTTTCACTATTCTTGCCAGATCCTTTATTATGAGTCTGAGGTTGAGGATATCTATTACTTAGTCAAAAAAGATGATTGCACTCTAGCTGGTGAGGACCTGGTCATCCCTGCAATAGCTTGCTTAAGACAATCATAATTTTATATGAAGGTGTTTGCAAGGGCAGTGAGACACCGAAAAAAAATCTTCAGGAGTCTGCTGTGCTTGGACTGTTGTTTACTTTGTCCTCCCTTCTGAGTGGGCTGGTAAAATAAATATGTGGGTTGGTTAATCCACTGCTGTAGTTCTTGTGCAGATAGTACATCTCTCATCAGTGCTACTAAACTCATTTCCAAACCTCTGCACTATTGCTAAGCACATAATAAGTATTGCCCTTGCCCACAGCTTTCTACTGCCACTTTGGGATACTTGGAATATAAATGCACTGAATGAAAACTGATACTTAATATTTAAGATCCTTTAAAGAAAGGAACTACACGAATGTTAAGCATCATTATTAAGCAATAACAACTGAGTTGCAGGCCATTAACCCAGTCAGTCATTAATCCCAGAGAAGTCTCCTATGCTGAACTTCTACTGTTAATGGTTCAAGCACTGTACAAAGCAAAGAATCGATCTCCCAGGTATATTGACTCCTTAGTGGGTGCTGCTGTTATTGTAGTGCTTGCTATAATTAAGGTGAATATTATCTTGTTCTCACTGCAGCACTACTGATAGCCAGTAAAGGAGGGAAAGAAATTTCTAAGTGTTAAATCATAACATGAGAAATATCTGCAGCCTCCATGCCCTAAGGAAAGCTGCAGCAAATGAGTCTCTCTCCCCGAAGATGGGGACTTGGGCAAAGTACCAGAGGTTCTTTGCAGAGCAGTTCCCTGCTGGGAATGCTTTCCTGCCTCACAGTCCTCTCTCCCTGCAAGCACAAGGCATACACTGCCTACCCTGGTCTAAAGGGTAGACACTTGAGAGACAAGTGTCCTCAATGAGATGCTCTGGGCCACAACCTTTCCAGCAGCAGGACTTCCCAGCTTGAGGAGGAGGGGGCCAAAGTGTCACATGCACCACCCAGACATCTGGACAGAATGCCACACCTCTGTTTCCGAGTCAGGACCAGGAAGGGACAGATGATGAGGTACAGCAGGCAAGCTCTCCTTTTGGATGAGGTTGCAGGCAGGGCTTTATTGCTGAGGACAAGACTTATGTAGCAGAGAGGAAAGAGGAGGCAGCCTCAGCACAATTACCTGCCAAGGACCTTCCATGAACAGCTACAGCTCAGAGCACTACATCTCCTCTGTTTGCAGGGCTGGCTGCAATTGAGCTTGTGCACACTGCACTTTCCTGACCATGCATTTCCTTAAACCACTCCTCTTTTGTTTAGGATAGTCTTTCATTTCTGTCTCCCTGCTAAACTATCAATTTTAGTTGCAATATGTTTATATCATCTGTCGTTCTTTAGGAAAAAATGTTCTCAAAGACAATCTTGAAACAAGTTTGTGCAATCTTTAACATTATTTTTGATGTCAATATTTAAAAATGAGGGAAGTAAAACACTTCACTTGCCATTTTTCACTTCCATGAAAAGGAGATCAATTTGTGCCATTCTTTGTGCCGTAGTGAAAGCAAGATGCTTTTTGTTTCCTCAGCCTTTCATTAAAGGGCTTGACAGGACCTCCTCTGGAGTCTCACACTGTCAGCAGGGTGGGCCTTCCCCCTGACAATTTGCTTGACCCAAGTACAGTTCAGCTGAGGAAAGGAGCGGGTTATTCAATGACAGTACCCTTATTTTGACATTTTTCAACTTCAGTGCTGACAGAGGGCCAGGGAGGTTGGGAGAGGAGCTGGCATGGCAGGTCAGCCCCTGGCCAGGGGTCACTGATGCTCCCACAAGTCCCTGCACACGTGGACAGGGTCACTTCCCACAAAGGACAGAAACTGGGAGCTGTCCAAAAGGCACAACCATCCACCAACAATTCATTGCACGTATTCACCTGTCTAATTCTCATCTTGGAATGCTTGTCTTTTGTCAAAGAAGCCCATGCTCATGAAACAATTGGTACCATAATTACAAAGTTTTCACTAGTAGTTTTAAGTCCAGAAAAAAAAATGGTGAAATGTTTTGAATAGTGTCAATTATTGTCTTTAGCATAATTTTAATAGTAGTTGTATAATGTTTTTTTTCATTTAAACCAACTTGTGACTAGAAATTCGGGTAGGAAATGCTGTTTTGTGAAAATTGAATGAATAAGAGTATCAGCTAATGGTCATGTACTCTTATTTCCTTCATCACCAAAGTATCTTTATAGATTTTAAGTGTATAACTTGTGCTAGAAATCAAAGGATAGCCTCATTAATCCCAGTAAACTTTTTAATTTTGACTAGCAAATGAAGCATTAATAGTTTAAAGTCTATCCAAATGTCAATGGCATGATTATAGAATATGATGATTTATTATGAGCTTGTTGACTATAATAATTGGTGCATTTTCTGATGAGATTATTGATTTTTCAAGATTGTTCTCAGGGGCCTCATTGAAAATCTTTCAAGGCCAGTGGTGTTAACAGTGATGGGCTACAGTGAGTTTCAATTTAATGTATTCCTTTACTTAACTCTCTTGGTAATTTACACTTGAGCAGATATGACAGATCTTCTGGCAACATTTATGTGAATATAAGATATATTAAATAATATGTAACATTTCAAACCTTCTTGGATCAGTTTCCATGGAGACCAAAGGCATCCACTGGAAATTAAAATATGGAGAATCTCACCTTATGGGATGGTAATATTTGATATAAATTTTTGAAATCTTGTTTCAGGAGGTAGGAGTTCATATGCTTGGTTAATTAGAGCAATATTAATCCTGTATGCATGATCTTCTGAAAAAAATTCAGAAGCAAATTAAACACTTTTTAAAAATAATACAATATTTTTTGAGATTTGTCCTAAAAAGATTAAATTCATCCTGTTACTGAACAATAAGCAAATAATCAGGCTTAATGCAGAGATTTCTGTAAAAAATGGATGGAATGGGATCCAGTTTTCATTGGTAGCTTGGAAAACGTGGAAGAGAGGCAGCATCCTGCACAAACTCCAGCTGAGATGTTCCTGATGGCAGCTGAGTGAGCACAGGCTGCCCAAGGGGTGTAGATGTAAAAACTCCTTCCTTTGGTCCTTCCTCCACTCTGTTCACTTTATTTCTATTACAAAGGAATGATTTCTGTAATGGCAGACAACTCTACTCCAGTTTTACGCTGTGATCCAGTCATATACTGCCCCAAACTATCTCATGCTGAAGTGATGCCCTGGAAATCCAGGCATGCACAAATTTGTCCTGAAATGAACATATCTTAACAGAAAAAAAAACCACCAAAAAAACCCATTGCCTGGCATACATGAAATAATGTTATTAACCAGCGAGGGGAATTTAGGCCCAGGTTTTTTGTTTAGAATGAATACATTGTGCTTAGACTGCTGTGCAGGGAATTGCCTTAGAGGGGGACCTATCCCCCAGGGGCAGATTTCCATTTTGTTAGTCAGCTGCAGAAGACTGAAATGCCCAACCTAATCTCTGATATCAAGTCTGTGTTTGTATTACTTTAGTTCACATTCAACTATCAGAAATGATGTGTCACAAGCAGCGGGCCTGAAGAGAACAATATCCAAACACTTCTAAATTGTTTTGATTAACAAAAGGATGTGAGGAAAGTACCTCAAGAACTTTGAAACAAAGAACAAGAACAAGACAATAAGAACAAGAAAAAGAGAATAAATGACTATAAAAATTTTTTTTCTGCTGTGGATGAAGAGTTTACTTGGGGAGAAAAGGAAAATCTGTCTTCTATTTTTTTATCAAGATTAATAGACATAACAACTATGATGTCTAATGTCTGGCCCACAGTGGAAATACTGTGTAATCACCAGAATATGATTCTGTGGTCAGGAGATCAAATAAGGGCAAACTGATAGCGATAATTATAGTCATTTATTTCATTCTTTGAGAGATTGCTGCAAGAAGGGAAAAAACGCTAATTAAATATAAAAAAACAGATGGCAAAGTGACCTTTGCAAAGGTCAACACTGGAAAAATCTTAGCTCTGAATTATCTAAGTGGATTAGACACATGCAATTTATCTGAGAGAATTAAAAAATAAAAATAAAACCCTCTTGATATTCAGAAGAAGATAATGAACAACATTGCTAAAAGGAAGCAAACAGTACTAATAGCAGGAGATGAAAGATCACTCAGGTTGGCTTCCAATTACAGGCTCATTAAATTCCAGTCTGATTCAGAAAGTACATATGTGTGTAGAACCTGCTTTATGGCAATATAATTTTGATAGAATCTATATTTGATTAACTAGGAGAGAAAATACACTTGTCCTTTTCACCTGCAAGTTGCCTTTTAGATTCCAAAAGCCTGAACTCAGTTATAGAGGTTGGGGCCAAAGCATCTCACCTCCTTTCAGTCTCCTTCAGCAAAATTCCAGGGTTTTTGTCTTCTGCCTACACAGATCATCATCCTTCTCAGAATTTTTTTTGAACGATATGTGCTTCCTTCTGAATGAAATTATAAACAAACCCAACAAAACAAATCAGAAATCTATGTGGGTTATTGCAATGTCTTCCATCTCTAATGCTTTAAATTATTGTAGTTCACTCCCAGAAAAAAATATTTCCTGGTTAATGGCATTAATATTGCTAGCACCATTTTCTTAGCTGCACAGCAGTAGGTAGAAATTTTTGAGTTAAAAAAGAAAAATTTTCTTAGTGATAAACAGGAGGAAAAGAAATCTTGATTTGTCAATCTATTCTGAGATCTTAAGAAACTCACTGAGCCTTCAAGTTATGTTTGTATAGAATTTTCAAGCTTTTTTTTTCCAGTGTTATGAAACTGGAAATTTGTGCCTCTTCAATTTGATTTTATTTGAAAGAAATCGGTTGTCTAATATTTTTTCTGCAAATGCCACTAAAGGCCATGAGGCAAAAGAAGATAAACATTGCAGAAGTTCCTACAAGGATGTTGGTATTTGCCACACTAACTTTGTATTTTTTATGGACCCCAAATGCATTAGTAGGAGCTTCAGGAGCTGGTGCAAGTGCAGCTGGCTGCTGTTTTTGCACTCTTGAGGCTCTCCTTTTCCTTTTGCAAGGACTGCTCCAACAGTTGCATAACAAATATATGCTGGTATGTTTCTCTGCAATCAGAGGAGCAGGCAGCAACCTCTCCTTTCATAATCATGAGGGCTTTATTTGAGCTGCTTTATGTCTTCATGAAGAAAAGGGCTTTTTCCTCCCAAAAACTTCTCTTGTCTGTGAAACAATCCCTGAATTTTAAAGAAATGGCAGCTGTGAAAGTATTGGTCAGACATTGTAAAGAAACAAATATTCCAGATATTCTGGTTTTCTCTGATATTACAGATGTCTCATCAATTATAGGGGAGGGTAGCACTGGGAGAATCTCTTATGCTTTTTATGGATTACATGGACTTTCTGTATAAAATATAATTCCAATTAGCAATTAATACTGGAAAAGGAGTTCTCATTTATCTTATTCAAAAGTACCCCAGAAAGAATTGATTTTATATTTTTCACATGATGCTGGTAGTCTGGCAGCACCATCTGAAATGAATTATGCTGCTAGGAGTGTGGTTTTGAAAGTCAGATAATATCAAACATCAACCTCTTTTATCTCAGCAGTAGCACTGGAAAAACAACTGTCTTGGTATCTAACTTCTGTGACTGAACCTGGCCAACCCTCATCACCAGCTGCTGTGACTCATTTTGTTGTAAATGTAAAGGATTTTTTGTATGGATGAAAAAATTAAACGATGATATGTGGAGATAAGAGGAAAGAGCAATACATTTTTGCTGATGCATATTTGTTAAGTAACATAGTTTGAAGTGAAGGGTATATTGGTCTCTTTGTCACATCTAAATTATTAGAGCAAAAAGCAGTGGAAGAGTGGGAGCAGTCTGGGGAGCATTGGTTTGGTTTTGCTTTAAGATAAGCAAATACAGAGCTTGGATTTATTTTCTTTTCAGAAAAATAAGAAATAAAGAGAAAAAGAAAAAGAAATCTGCATCTTATTTCATTTATTTGAGAATAATACGTCAAATTCTGCTGTAACCTAATATATATGGGCCCTGCCACAGAGCTTTATTAGGACCTCTGAAGTCTTCTATATGGAATAATTTGTAGAATCAGAGCCTTAGACTTCTGCTTTTCTTTTGATATTGAATACAAGGGTTCAAGATGAAGATTTACATTACCAAATGCTATTTTTTGCATTACTTTATTGTAATACATGATAAAACTTTCTAGTCTCCACCTAGTATGCTAGCTGGTTTTTAACATAGCTCTGTGTTTCTAAAATATGCCTGAAAAGGACTATGGCTTGGCTCTATTTAGCAAATGTGTAGGAGCAAAGCAAGGATTATGAAAATATCAAAAAGAGAACTTGTTGTAGTCTAGGAAAACATTTATTAAATTCAACAGGAGCCTTGTCAGCCTTACTCAGAACAACAGTTCTTACACTGAAAGAGGAATGGTTGTACAGGAAAATATTTAAGAAGGCTTACACTTATAATGGAATAGTTTTCTGTCAAGAAATGCTGCTCTGTTGAAGGATGTTGTAGGAGCAGGTTTGTTTCAGCGTGATGCAGAAATAAAGTGTATTAATTTCAAGTGTATTGAGCCTGAAATACCCAGCAGTATTCAAATCCCTGTTTCCAAGCCATGAGGTTGGGAAGTTGCTGTTGCACAGTAGAAAGAAGAAATAGCATTCAAAGGGCCTAATTCTTTCAAATTTGATTTAAAAAGCTACACTTCTCTCTTGCTGCTTAAAGTAATTGGTCCCTTTCTCTTATTCTGCTCCATTTGGGAAGGGCAGCAACTTTGTTTGGCCTCACTGAAGTGACTTAAGGTGCAGCCTCCAGCCTAGGGCTCCTGAGAGCCCCTGGCTGAGAGTCCCCAGCACTGATCCCCCCTCCACTCACACTTGAGAAGATCTGAGTCATTCAGTTTCCTGGCTTTGCCCTCATGTCCTAAGGGCAGGAGATTTCTTGGTTATTGCTCCAAAGCTGCCTTTTCCTCCTCTCCCTACAAACACTCTGGCAGTGACTTCCAAAGAACTTTGCTGCATTCTGATTTCAGGCTGTGCCTTGAGGTCCTGCAGAGCAAGATCCCTTCTCTGGATACAGACACTCGGGTCTAAATTACAGACAGCCTTCGAGCCACTTCCTTACTTTCACCTACAGCACAACTTCTCTTACTTTCCTCCTGCCTTTCTATTCCTGCCTCTCTCTTCCTTCTTCCCTTCTTCCCTCCTTTCCCTTCCCTTCTGTCACATATTCTGTGACTTTGAGCTAGCTCTTAGATATCTTAAAAGCCTCTGAGTTTAGGAGCACTGTGCTCAGTGGGGCCAGAAATTTACTCCCAGGATGCAGAATTAACCCAAAGTCTTTATTTCCTATTCTTTTTTCTTTCATTGTACCTAGAGGTCACTTTCTGACAGTCAAATCCCAGACCATGGACCGATGCATTAAGATTTTAAGGCACAAGTGATCGTTGTGTGAAAAGTGAGTAATGGATATGAGATTATTTTGAAAGATGACTTAAAATAAAATAAACTCAAACCCAATAATTTCTGGCAAAAAAAAAAAATGGGGGCTAAGAGGGAAGGACCATGTTCTCAGGTGACTGCAAAAGTTTCTGAATGTTAACATTCAGAACTGCAGCAGTTGAATAGTTCCCCGCTGAAAAAATATTTTCTTACAAGAACTTGGGTAGAGCACACAAAAGATTGGTTTCAGTAAATATAATTCTGCTCTGGAGGAGAAGCATTCCTCAAGGACACAACTCAGATGGGTGTTGAAAACCGATCTGATTTGCATGAAAATCAGTATGTGCTTGTTAGTGGTGGTGGTCTTTGGCTTTTTATAAACAGTACCAGAAATCAAATGCCTGCATTGATATTCCCAGTCAAAATGGTTTTTAGAAATATTACTAAAACAGCAGACAACATAGGAAAAAACTCCAAAAGTGTACAGACATGAAAGTAAACGTGATTTTGTTCTGAAGAATTAAAAGTGGAAAAACTGGAAATGAGAAGCAAATTAAATTTTTCATATTCTTGATATTAGGTTGTTTCACATCTCATTTTCTTTATGATTCTGTTTTCTTTTTTTAGCATGGTTTGTTTGTTTGTTTGTTTGTTTGTTTGTTTGTTTGGGTTTTTGGGGAGTTGTGTGACAAAAAAAAGGTGTTCTCTTTGGTGAGAAAACTTTAAAATTGCAGTCATTTGAAAAAGTGAATGTTGGTAATAGACACCTAAAAGCAACTTGTATGAGCAATAGTTTTGGGAAACCCCAGGAAACACCTAACTGTTGTGCTGCAAACAACGTTTGCAGCACAACAGTTCCCTATAACCTCAGAAATTTAGGTTCTCTGTGGATTTAAAAAAATCTTGATTTGAATCCTGACGAAAATAAACATTGGAATACTCTTCTAATCTAAAATTACTTTTCACAATGAAATCTCAGGACACTACACAGTGTTTTAAATAGATAGATTGGGCAGAGAGATCTATATAATATAAAAGTATAAAAAAGGTATGAATAGAAAAAATCTGTTTCAAGACAAAAACCACGTGATGGAGCAAGATATTTGCAATGCTCAGCCAACAACTGTGGGACTGCTCATACCAAAATCTGTCGTACATAGACCCCTTTATGGACCATTCTTGGTGCCCTGCCTGAAGTAATCCTGCATCTCTCTTGAAATGAGCACTTGTCCTTTAAAGTGGCCGTGGTGCTGTGGTGCCTGGGCACAAGGGGAGTGAGACTTTCCCGTTATAGTCCTCTCTAAACTGCATTTCTTGGGATCAGCTTTGGCCTGTACGTAGCAACAGTGCCTCTATGCATTTTTTTAAAGCTCTTCTTTAGCAAGTAAATTTACAGTAATGTCAAATAATGTCTGCTCAATGGGGACATTAGTTAATGCTCCATTTATCTCTTTGTGAGGTCTCAGATGTCTCCACTGAGGTGTTGAAATGAGACAGGAAAGTGGTAGTTACTACCAGTCCTTTTCTGAAGGACATGCAATAGCTGTCAGAATACATTCTCACTGAGCAGCTGGAATTTTTATTTTTCCTTGTGTGTCCATGTACTTTCCAAAGGGTTTGGGATTTATGTATCTTGGCATGCTTCCTTGGACACAGCCAGCTATGTTGAATCTTAATGTGGAAACGGAATTTGCACTTCTGAAAGACCCTACATAAATATCAGCATAAGGAGTGAGCATCACATGAGGTAAAACATCCCTAAAATGGGCTGGTCAAGTATTCAAAAGGGAAAGTCTGACAAATATCACTTGAAGTGAAGGACATAGGCATAATTTAGCTCACTGTCATAAGCACTTGTAAAATTTACTGTGAAAGCTGCAATTTCCTGAGAGAATATCTTTACCTCTGTTTTTCTGGGGCACCCATATTGTCATCAATTAGACCTGAACTCATATATGCCAAAATATAATTGCTAGAGTGAGCTGTGGAAAAATGATGACAGTGGCAGATTTGCTGTTGCAGTTCTGGAATATTTCCCATTTTCTAACCAAAGAAGCTTACTGACCCAAAACTATGTTAAAAAACAACAAGTTTCCTACATGCCTTTCCCACAGTGTGCCAGCTAAGTTAATGTTTGAACAAAATCATCCCTAGTCTCAAGGCTTGTTTTATGTTTTCCTCACTAGACAAAAAAAAAAAAAAAAAGAAATAGCACCCAAATCTGCAGGGGGGGTGACTATACTTCTCTTAGAATGAATGCAGAATTCTTGGTGCATGCACTATCACATTGTCATGTTGAAAATATTCCTTTAATCTCATTTATGTGGGGTATTATGGGTAGTCTGTGTTTCATTGCTTCTGACTGCAATCCCTTTATGGGAGGGACTCTCTTACCCAGTAGAGTGTCTAAACAATATATAATAAACAGTATATAGCTTGGCTTTTGGGTATCATTACCATTAGCATGGATTAGTGGCACAGTTAGGTTGTATGGTGAGTGGATTGTTTCCGAAGCCTTATCATATGCAAGATTAATCATTAACATTCACTCTTTAATCTGCTTTACTGCATACAAGTAACTCTCTTTCTCCTTGTACTGTTTTTTCCTCATTATCTTAATTCTCTTGATGCTTAGTACTCTATAAATGCCAGGTTTGAGTGGATCTTACTCCATTCTGATGCTTGGTTTTACCTTTGAAGCTTTACTGGGGGCTTGGGTGTCCAAGAGGACCCAAGTGGGCTCAAGAAGCTTGTTTGCAGCTCAGTGAATGTCATTGTTAATGCCTCAATCTGCTGAAGTTAGAGCAAGAATTTTGCCATTTGTTGGGATAAGTTTCTATACTTCCTAATGAAATGTGCTAAACTAGAATTAAATATTACAAATTTATTACCAGGAAGTGCAACTAGCAGGAATGTATGCTTGGATTTTCTGATATATTTAGTATTTATTATTGAATATTACTCTGCATCTGTTCAGACTCTCTATAGTAACAGGCAGTTCTTCCCATAGAAATGTTATAGGGATCCTGAAATAACAAATGCTAACAAATGTTGAATTATGATGTAGCTTCAGTGTACATAATTCATCTTTGCTGATCGATTTTCATTCCCCCCATGAAATTAGAAACATGAATTCTTCTGAAGGACTGAAGGAGCTGCAATATCTAACATCACATTGATATACTCTGCACCTCATGGTGAGAGATTTCAACACTGCTTCTCTAGTGAACAACCAGTAAAATATTCCTTTAATGCACATGATTTTATGTAGCTTCCATCCCAACTCTACTCTCCTTTCCACCCACTCCCATCAGCACCTGGACTAAAAATATTTCCCTCCTGTCATTTTTAGTGGTTTATATTTGTAGATCATCAGCTAAATATGAGGATAAAAGCATCTTCATGAAATCTGTCACCACTACTACTGGTACTAGTGTGTGAGAACAGTTCCTGTAGTGACCAAGGACTAAAAGAGACATTAAAGAAACTGCCAGTACCTATTTTTGTACACATTCATTTGTGTGCACTTGCAAAGCTTTCATAGGTCTTAGAGTACTTCTGGGCCATAAGAAGTAATATCCCAGTTCAGTTTTATGCCGAAAGAATCCAAAGCACAATCATGCTCCAGATCATTCTGCAGCTAAGTGACAGAACTGGGAATATTTACCATGAAAGCAGATTGTTTGCTATGAATGTGCTACCAGAGACTTGCTTGTTGCATTAAGAAACTTCTTAAAACACACCATGTGGTAAGATCTCTGTAGCTTGAAGGCCCATTTTTTCAAAAATGACTCACAATTCTGTGCTACAAATCATGATAGGAGTGTTTAAAATCACTGATTCATGTACTGATAGTAATGTAGTGACAAGAACACAGAGCAGAGTGGGATTTCACAGCAGCTCTTGGTACACTGCTGCAAGCTGGAAAATGTCCTTGGTGACTGTAACTACATGGGAATATGCATCTGAGTCACAGAGGTTTAAACCTGCAGTTTATCTATCTCAAAATTGAAACACCCTTTTAGGTGTACAGGCTTCCCTTTAGGAGCTCTGGACACAAAAGGTGATTAACTCCTTCAATGGATTTATATCTTAGATCCATCCCATCATATTTGCCTTTTTGGCTTTTCACCTAATGGGCTCTCCAAATATCAGAATAGGTGCCCACGTGTCTTGTACCACCTAAACTGAAAACCTCAGTCTGCCAACATCTAGTCAGCTCCCACCTGGAGTACCTGGAGTTCATGGCATGTAAATTTGTTTTTCAGCCTTCAAAACTCTGACCTGGATATCTCATCATGTTAAAGAGCAGCTTGGAGTCTCTTCCCAGTCTTGTCAGAATCAATAACATAGATCTCTCATGCTGTGCAAGGCTTTGAAATGAGAAAATATGCCCTTAGTGAGAGTTATGGACAAGCTGGTGCAAAATGCAAGGAAAGAGGAACTAATACTAATATTTGCTTAAAACTCTGGGTATTTGCAAACTTATTGGAAGATTTGTACTGCAGTTCTTCCTCAAATGATTGTTTTGGTAAAACTTGTATAAAGGTCAAAATTCAAGAAACCAAACTGTACCATAAGTCCAAAATTCTGTAGTCAATAAAATAGAAAGGGTTGTGTGGTACTTACAAAGTTTAAATAAATGTATTTACCAGAATTGATCAATTTAATCTTCTCAGAGGCAGTACAGGATAAGTCTGATTTGTTATCTTGGAAGGGTGACATTTCTGTCTTTTTAGCAAAGTCTTGATCCTACAGAGTCGATAGGACTTTGGCTCCTTTCTGTTTCTGCCCTTAGCCTAGCAGTTCCCATTCAAATAGGATATTAAAAATGTTTGGAAAGAGGACATTCAAATCCAATTACCTTGTGGAATGATTACATTTCCCACAAACTTGCTGTGTCTCCTCTTTTGTATATTTCTTTATTTTATATTGGTTCACAAATAAAACCAAGGTAATTGTGATATCATATTGGAATTAAAATAGAAAACCTATATATATTTGGGTATTATTAACACATTTAATTGAATAAATCAAAACTACATTTGCCAAACCAATGATAGCTTTTGTTTTAGGGAAGATTTCTGGTCTAATTCTAAAAGGAGCCTGTGTTCACTAATAAAATGTAACACTACAAAGATAGAAATTATCTGGAAAGCAGTAGACTGCTTTTACAACTAAGTTATCAGCACATAATACTGAAGAAATTGGTTCATGGCTCTTTTTAGTGCTTCAAAAAATGAAACCTACAGGTTAATACATCTTGTACCTTTCTGCAGAAGTTTCATATAAATTCAAGTGCTCTAATTTTGAATGACATTTGTGGGGACCAGTGCCAGAAGAGGAATATATCTTCTTTGTATAACTTTGTATCCACAGTTATTTTCTGCTTTTCAAATGTTATTCCTATCACAAATTAAAGGAAATTAATTATAGGTTGCACTGCTTTTGTTTGGTTTTGGTGGATGTTAATTATATTATTTAATACACAACTAAGAAGGGCTTAGCTGGCCTGACAATCAAAGATGACCTGGCAATGAGGACTTGATTCAAAACTACTTGGTACAGTATGGTATTTGTAATTCAGAATGATGTCTTCATTATTAGCCTTGATACCTGGGGTTTGATACCTAATTAAGATCATCCTTGCTTTCCATTCTTTTGATGCCTAGTACTGGAAAGTGCTCCCTGGAACTGGTGTCATTTTGGAAGATAGATGGAATTCCTGCACCACCCCTTTGATTAGGCTTCTGACCTATCAGTTGTTCTCCAAGGCACTATAAATAATCAACATCTTTTTCAGTTTGTAAAAAGACCTCCCCATATGCTCCTCTGTAGCTGTCTGTTGAATTTCAGCAGCACTGCAGTGCTTTGAGCTGGCAATCCAAACATCTTCATTTAGAAACAAAACACCATACGGTATAATCAACTCCCCATACTAATTTTCTCCACTGCAGTATCATTAAAGAAATATTGTAGCATAAAGAGTAAACTGAAATATTCTTGGCCAATGAGAAGGCCAACAGCCTTCTGCAGTTGAAGATATTTTTTACTTATTTTGCTACTGTAATGTCTGAATTCTTCACAGTCTGAATATATTCTCCTAACACGTTCTTGTCTCCCTTTGGGCAGGATGTGAGTTACAGAAATTCATGTCTGAGGAACCAAGCACTGCAGACTCTCATCACTGCCCCAAAGGGCTCTCTAACTCTCCAGAGGAGCTAGAAACTGAACCTGAAAACTGAAACTTCCAGCCAAGTGCAGATAGCCAGAGGATTGCTACCCCTGCTATGGAGTGAATTGTTACGACCTGGAACCATTTTACTTCTGCAAAACTTCTGCTGTGCTAAGGTTTAGACAGGAGCCAGTGATTTGGATCATGCACAAGTAGGTGGAAGATAATCCAGATACTTTTCATTTGGGCTTACATCTTGACTAAGTATAATCTGGCAATTAATGTCATATTAATGCTTTCAACACTTCTTCTGTGTTTGGGACTTCTTCCCTTCCAAGAATAATTCGAATGTTGGAAGCTGAAACATTTGGGGTATTTTGTGACTTGTTACTATTGAATATGTTTAGTAATTTGCGAGTTAGGGAGTCCTTAAAGCTCATGCTCAGAATAGGAATTTTTTTTCTATTTGTCTTTTATTAAATGTTACTGAATCCCCCCAAAAGAGGGTGAGGAGGGGACCCTCTTCAAAAATTGGCTGATGCAGACCAGCACAACCAATACTGAAAGTGCTTGTCACAAGAGCTTTGTTTAAATGGCTGAGTCAAAGGGTGCTGAGCTCTTTGCTTTTTGAGCAAAACAGTAAATCTCACATGTCTGAGATTTGTCATGAGGGGTCCCCCCTCTCTCTCCTTAACACTGGAAGCTGATGTAGGAAAAATGCAAACTCCTGCAGGGTATTAACATGGCTTTTTAATCTGTCTCCCTCTGCTGTGAACCAACATTAGCATTAGAAGCAAAGAAAACAGGATGGTGTTTCTACTTTGGGAAGCTCAGCTGAGATTGTGCTGAACAGAGGCTACAGAAAATGGTTTTTGGAGAAAGGCATGCTTTAAAATAGTCTGAGAGCTAAATTAATAGGTCAGTTCTAACAGCCTTCCCAATATAATTGCCATTTATATTTCCTGCCAGACACTGTATAGACAAAGAGAAAATGATCAAAGTAATTCTTGCTGGTGCCAGACTGCTGTTACTGTCATTAATTGTTTTTCAACATTACACACGTCACTGCCTCAGCTCGGGTCAAATTAGGAGAAAGATGCAAAAAATCAGGATGGAAACCCCTTTTTATTTATCAATCATCTAGTTTTGACATCTGTAGAAGTATAGAAACTGTTTAAAAGAAAAAAAAATGCTTAAATGACAGCCTCTGAATGACTACTGCAAGAAAAATTGAAAATAGCTTTGATGCAATAATTTCCTTATTACTCAAGCACTGCAGAGCTTGATAGTTTAAAAAGACTTGCATATATAGCTCTCAGCTCTACAGGAGAAAACACCTCATGCTCTTTATAAATGAATCAGGAAAACAAAGAAATATTAATCCTCAAAATGCTAAAGCTCCAGACATTTGAAAGTCAAACTGAGCACCACTGAGATCTCTATGCACTCAAAAATTCAAACCTATTACAGGTGTTGGGGAAGATATAAAAAAAAAAGTGGGGTAGAGGTTGATTTTGGGATTGTTTTCTTTTATTTTTGCATGACAAGTTGTCAGAGATTGTTCTGAACAGTTTTGTCACTGAATTTGTGTTTAAAGTTGGAATGGTGTCTGTAAATGCTGGGAACCACTGGCTCCCAGTTCAGTATTTAGCCCCACAGTATGAACACATATTAAAGCACACTGAAAGCATTGACTGGCTAGGAAAACAAAAAAAAACAAAACCAAAAACAAAAACAACAAAAAAAGGAAGTTTCTTTTGCAGTCCAGAAATTGATGGAAGAGAAAGATACAGAGATATACTAGGAGAAATGTATTTTGTATCATGTATTTTAAAGCCTAGATGAGATTGTAGTTGTGAGATTTCACAGGCTTCTCATAGTCAATTTTCATGGGGAGAAGGGATTGTTGATGGATGGTGTTGAACCATAATTACTTTTGTATTTATACAGACAGAAGATTTTTTTTGTCTGGTCTGGTCTCTGAGAACACACTGGCACCAGGGAAGAACCAAAGACCAAAACTTCAAGCTACCCTTCGGAATTTCAGCTAAACCAAACGTGCTCTGATTATTTTTATCCAAATCTCACCCAAATATTGCCTGGATTTGCAGTAATGTCTACCCATTCAAAACCCAGGCCTTTGAAGCTCATTCATTAAAAAAGAATCCTTGTAGCACATCCTGGGACAAGGAAAGGTAAGAAAACTAGTGGGAATAATTTTTGTGCCTTTCCTGTCAGTTTGTTGAATATATTCCACTTTTCTAACTTGCAAAACATGCTGTTGCCCCTAAATGGTAATGGCTTTTCCATAACAAGAGCATAAAGCCTATGTTCACTTTATTGATCTGTCTAAGGTTTCAGATATGGACATATAATGAGTTCATTATATCAAACTGATTCCAAGTAAGTATCACTAATGTGTTTCTGAGAATATTTTCCATGTGGTGTTTTCTTCTGACAAGATTAATTCCTTTTAATTTTACAGCAAGAGCTATACAATAGATTTGTAATGGCACTGGTGTTTGTGAAAAGTTAATTTCTAAATTACAAGCTTCAAGTATGGCAAAGGACATCTGTGTAATTTTCCAGCAAGCAAGCTGATACGACTGAGTTCAACCTGGCAAATCAGAGAAAAGAGAAATATGTATGTTTTAAACATCAACTGGTATCCACTTAGGAATGACTCTTTATTTGATTCATATAGAAAAATGTAACACAAATTGAATCAATCGTGAATACATTTCAGAAAAGATGCCAACTTACAGGAAAAACATTTTAATTATGTGTTTCTTTGCAGCTATTCATAAAGATATGATCAGGATGTTAGCACTGAAACTTGATTCACAAAACTGTACTTCCAGTCCAGTCTTCCACTGAAATGAGAAACAAATCAAAGATATTAGATTTTTATACTGAATAGTACATTATTTTATAATTCTTAATCTGCCTTGAATAAAGATGTGAAAAGTCCAGGGGCCTGTTCTTAATAATAGAAAAATCTCCCGCTATATGGAGGGAGACTTGAAATTAGATCCAAAATTTATTTATGAAGAAATGCTGTGCAAGTTACTAACTACAGGTCCCATCTATGGAAATCTGGAAAACTGAACTGAGAGAAAATATCTGGGCAAATATTTAAAACTACAGAAAATCTATCCAATTAAAGATGCATGTCCTAATCCCACAAGCCTACAGGAAAATATATCTGCTTATTCAAATAGACTCTATTAAATTCCAATAAATTAAAATATCTGTAACCTGTTTATTCATTTGCCTCATTGTTTTCTGGTGCTCTAAGTCTAGATCATACATATTTGGCTATATTTGCAAAGGTTTATTGTCTCCCAAAACTGGAAAGTGGTGAAATTAATTCACCAGGTGTTTTGCTTTGGTTTCATTTGATTCTTTTGTTTACAATGAGAAAAATAAGAAAGCCAGGTAATAATGAAGAGTCAATCCATGCACTGCAGGAGCAGGGTATTTGCCAACTCAATACTTTTTAAAAGAAAAAAATTGACATTTTTCTTCAGGCTAAGGAGTTGGGGGGGGGGGGTTTACATAATACTTAGAACCAAATTGCCTTTTCAAAATAGGGAGGAAATCTATTTCCTGTGGTACAATTCATGACAAAACTCCTATTCCAAATTCTAAAACACTGGATGATAAAAGACTTGCAGAATCAGGATGCAGCATTTCTGGGGAATGAAAAAAATCCATAATATCCTGAATACTTGTTTCCAGAAAACATTTCATTTATTTACCTTCAAAACTCTCCCTTCTGTGAACCTTCCTAAATCAGTGATGTGGCAGAGAAAAGAAACAAATAAGAAAATAAACAAATCTGAATGTAACGAACAACCATTGCTAAGGAAGGACTTCAGACACTCCCTGGTTTCATCCAGTGCTTGGAGAAACTGAAATATATGTCCCATTTATCCAGACCAGGCAATGGTCCTGGAACATGCTGAGTTTTGAAAGACAGTGTGGTTGAGTGTCAGTTGTAAAAGTTTCCTTATTTATTATTTAATCGGTACCTGAGTGGTTAAGCAATAGATGATCAAGAGTTATGTGTAGCTGTAATTGGTATTCACAGAGACATAATTTTGAAATAAAAGCTTGCAGGATAACTAGAAGTAGATGGGATGGCCAATAATGGCCAATATGATCTCTGTTATTCCTGAACTACGTCCCCAAATTCTTTCTGAATATAGCTTTCCAAGTGGTGTAAATAACAGAATGTAAATAATTCCTATACCATATAATGGATAAATGGTCTTTCTCAATTGTATATTTAACATGAATGAATGAAATTCATTGAAATGAAATGAAAATATTCCCTGGAGCATTTTCTGCTTGCTAGGCATTTTCTACGAGTGGGTTTTATACAAAATGGTTTCATTTCAACCAGATTAAATGCTGATATTCTGTTATATGGATCAATACATGTAACTGTTAGAATATTTTAGCTTTCTGGCACAAATTTTGCCCATTATTCATTTTATTACCATCTTTCTGGGAATATATTCTAAGATCTGCTTAAAATTCCTGTGATAACCATGGCTGTGTATTTTAACAGAGCAGCAGGCTTTTGACAGTAGGTGTAGTATGGTGGTATAAAAAAAAAACGAGAATTGGCTGAGGGTGGGGAAAGCTAAATGGGTCATTTCTCTAACTCTGATGTTACAGATGTGCTTGGTAGTGCATTTTTTTTCCCCAGATGATCCCATCCCTTCTATCCCTCATGAGCTAAATCTGCATCTCAGAATTGCAGAATCTCTCTAAATTTTGGGCTCCCATTGGTGGGAATTTGAGTGAGGAGGAGTTAGCAAAAAGATTTAGGACTTCCTCACCTCTCAAAAAAGTAGAGGGAAATTGGCCTCTTCACCTGTAGTTTTCTACCTGCAATTCAGCTGAAGTTGGAATAGTTCCCATATTGCCTCTCTCTTTGCTAGTACAATTGTGCACGTGTGCTTATTATTTTGCTACTGCACATTTTCTTTCAACATTATCTTTCTTCCTCTCCTTTTGCTTTAAATTTATGTTTATCTAATTTTAAAAGTACATACAGAGCTGTCCACAATTATCTGCCGTCCTCCTTTGCTGATGAAATTGGGCATGTTCTGGAAATAGAAATATAAAACTGAATCTGAGAAACAGTTCAAGTACAGAGCTGTGCAGGATTTCTGACAGAATTTTTGCACAAAATAATGCTGTTCTAATGAAAGGTGTGAGTGCTGTGATTCTAGAATATCAAAAGTTCATCTCTCTCTGAAATATCATTTAAAAATTAAATACACACACTGACTGGCAAAATTCAGGCTATATTTGAAGGAGAGAGTGTGCTTTGTGGAGAGCAATGTACACAACAACAAGCAAATTCAAGGCAACTTCATGCAATTTATTATAATTGTTTGGTTGTTTGGTAATGGCTGGTATACCTACACATGGTTGTACCAAAAATGTACAGAATTTGTAGTGGAAAGTTTGTAGTGGAAAGTTTTTCTGTCTATCTGATATAGTAGTTTGAGGTCCAAAGTGAAATTACAAACATTGCCTTAAATGCAGAAACCCAGTAAGTGACTGACTGTTCTATTTCTTTCTGGTTAAACAGAAACCTGTCACCCCACGGGTACCTCCCTGTGGGGACGCGCAGCTGCCACCCAGCACGAAATGCACTGCTGTGTCCTTGCCTGAAAACTGGCAGGCTCTCAGCACTGCAGGTCCCAGTGAAGCCAAAGTTGCATTAAAGGTCAGGAAACCTGAGGAGGTAAAGCTTCTACCTTTGAGCATTTGAATCCATCACTGTGTGCTTGGGTCCCTAAACCACTGACATCTTCCTCTGAGGCTTTAGTGCTTTTAATTTTTTGTGCGCCCACAAGTTTTGGAGAATTCCCACTAAGCATTGTTATGTTGTTGCAGGCCAGCTCCCAGGCCGCTTTTGAAAACAAGTGGTTTCTGCCTTTCTAGTATACTTTCTAGTATAATCTTAATAGATAAGATTAACTTTTTGTCATGAATAAGTGCACACTCCAATAGGCAATATTTGTGTTGAAACAGAAAAAAAAAGCCTCTGGATGCATATTTACTTAAAGAACACTTCCTAAGTTCTTGTGCATCAAAAATATTTCAGATTAACATTTTCAATATAAATGTGATTTGAGAGAAAATATTTGCCTCATGAAGGCCTACTTCATCAAGGAATGTAACTTTACATGCAACAGTGCAAGAATGACACCAGTGAGCTGTTCCAAAGCACGAAATCAGCCACTTGCATTTCATGTTCTTTTGGAGAAAGGCATGATTTAAACAGAATTTCATCTCCTGCATGATAATTATGACCAAGTGGGAGAAAAGTTCCCATTCTCAAACTTTGGAAACAAATCCTGGTCTCAAATTCCACTGTGCATGTTGTTAAGGACAAAGCCCCACTCCTACTGAAATCAGCAGGAACCAGCTCAGACAGTGCAATTGAGGGGGTTGTCTTTCCCTATAATTCAGGGGGAGTGAAATTAGTGACAACAGATGTGGCTGAACAGCATTATATTATTGTCTTATAACCACATGATTCTAGAAGTTCAGTGAATCACTCTATTAAATTACATACATGTTATGATTTTGTCTTTATTATTTCAATAAAGGAACCAATTTAGGCTGTAATTATGGTGCTTTAAAGGCTGTTATTTTTTGGCCTCTTTAATAAGCAATTTTTGTCTTTTAGGAATAATGACCATATATTTTCTAATACGAAAACATGAAATACTTTTTATATAAAGAACTGATCTTCCTCAAGCACATAGGCACAACTTCCAGTTATGCAAATGAATGACAACTTCAAAACAAAAATGAGTCACATTAGTCTAAAAAAGGAACATGGTATATGTATAATGCACAGAGACACAAAGTATCTTGGAAAAGTGACTTTGATCTTTAAATGATGTAACTGATCTACTTTGTTTTGTATACAGGAAACATGAGTGCCTAGCCATGTACTAATGTGAAAATTATAGTTTATTTTCAAATATATGTACATTTTGTATGTGTGTGCACTTGTACACACACATTATGTACATGGTGTGAATGTGTATCTGTCATACACATCTGTAAAACTTTTTTCTAACTGAAACAAATGCACTGTGAAGAAAACTTGTTATGGGTTGAAAGGAACTACCAAGTGATAGGCTGGCAAAATTCAACAGAGTGATCAGCCTAGCAGCTAAGCAAAAATGATTACAGTGGAACAGTTTAGAGATTATCATTTGCTCAGCTCTGTGTCTCGTGATACAGAGTGGAGGGAAGGGCTGTGCTTGCACTGGACATCTCTAGGATGCCTAGCCAAAATAAAAAAATGGTACCTAAAGTGCAAGAATTGGGCAGGAGGGAAAATACTTGAAAAATCTGCTCTTCCTCTAGCCTTCTAACAAGCTTGTTATCTTGGATTAACCTGTCCCTGAAGTCTTCAGGGATTGTCTTAAATAAATAGATGCAATGTCTAGCCATTAATTACCTGCCTATTTTCAAACCAAGCTGAGCAGTGTTTGAATGCACATTATAGGTTTCTGACTTTAATTGAAAACAAATGTGGGTAAACAATGAAACCAAATGTTTATCAAGTGCCTATTTCCTGACAATCAAGAGATATGGTAATTGCAGCAGTACAAGGGCTGTTTATCAAGATGCTTCATTGTTGAGTGTTTACGTACATCTCCTCCCATAAAACACAAGCAGTGCTGGCAACAGTGGAAAAAATGTCCCTCCTGAGGCCAGCAAGGTAGGGCAGCAGTGGTAAAAATGTTCCTCTAGAGGCCAGCGAGACAGTCTGTTCCATAAGGCCTTGTTGAAGAGATGTGATTGGAAAAATGCTCCAGACTGGTCTCAGGGAAGTGGTTTCAGAGACTGGAAAAGTAAAAGAGTAGTGGGAGGAAATTAGGGAGGAAATTTTTTATATGTTAATAAATGTAGATAAAATACCTTTTAATAAGAAAAAATCTATGTAAAGCTCCCCAAAGGACTTATGGCCATATTTTTAGACACACACTCAGGTGTAAACCACAGAACTCAGGAGGCCCCTAGGGCAGATGTTTCAGGAGAATATTTCATGTCAAAAGGGAAAGCTGGCCAAGATGCACTGGGTGGGGCTTTTACAGGTAGACAGCTACAGTTTAGGGGAAAAATGCTCTATTTTAAAGCTTGGATATTTCAATACAGGAGTTGGAGCTCTTTCCAAAATCTTTTTCTCAATGCATCACTGCAGAGAGATTTGCTGAAAGCAGACAAATACATGATTAGGTAACAGGAAAACAAGCTGGATGACAGGTAATGTACTTTGATAAGTGAGTGTGTCAGAAGAAATCACTGTGCATAAAGCTGTGGCAGAACTGTGTTAGGTCTTCACTAAGATCCTGTTTCTTTAAGAATTAGACTGTGATAATTAAAAGGCTGCAGCATTTTAGTGTCTCTTACATAGAAGCTATGCTGGGATAAATGTACCTGATGTAGGTGTGCTTATCTGTGTGCATGAAGCAAAAAATCATTATGCAGGTTTGAAATGTCCTTTCAGTGGCTTAATGACATTCAGCAAATAATTGTTGATCTGACATTGCTTTAAAAACTAAAAAAAAATAAATAAAAGGATTGACCCAGTAAATATAATTCTTTCAAGAAACATTCCCACTCTAGACTAGACATCACTAGTCATCCTTTTGTCTCTTTCCTCCCCATACACTTAAAAATGTTGCAGTTCTCTGGTTCCTGAAGTTTTTCAATTAATTTCTTTACATTCTAGATGTGGAACAACATCTGTTCCTTTTATTTCTTCTCCCATCTCAGGAAATACGTTTGGTTTACAACCAGAGAATTAATTCTGCTCTTACCTTTACAAGTATCACTCACACAATCCTTTGATGTCAAACCAGTGGCTCTCATATCTAACTGACTGCAAAGCTAGAAGGTGGATTGACTTTTTAAAATTTCTTAGCCAATCCTATATTTTTTCTTTTTTATTTATTTATTTTTCATATAGTTATAGAGACCGGGTGTTCAACCGACATAAAACTATCGCGTTCCATTCTTCCTCCATGTTTCTTCATTATTTTATACCTAATGAAGATTTAGCCCTGCTGTTGTGGAAGAACAGAAGCTAATGTGATTCTGTTTGTTAACCTGCTTGAGCATGCAGCAGCAGCACTGATGGTATTAGCAGAAACGAGCACACCTTGGGAATAGCAGTTTTTACTTAATTACTGCTATATGACCAGCTGGGAAAACTCAGTTTGTTTTTATTAAACGCCTGAAAGTTCTGTGCATGTGAGGAATGCTTAGGTGCCTGGTAACACATACAGTGCAAACAGTAGGTCATATTGTGCAGGGGAATAAATACACAAACACCAAAACACACAAAAAGGGTGAAAAGCAGCCTGCCAGAACAAGTGCTATGGCACTAAAGCCATGGGGTAACCCACGCTTTGTACCCAGCTAAGAAGAGTTACATGAATTAAGGACTTCAAAAAACACTGTGAGATAATCCTCTAATATAAGTTACCAATTGTCCATTGTCTCTGCCTGAGAGTGGTTTTTGTTAGGATTTCTACAACTTCTCTAAACTGTCTTAGAAAATACTGTTTCTTACCAAATATTTGTTGCTAATTCTTGTGTCCTGTGCAGGTCACTTCTATGTGGTGCTTGTTGAGCTCTTCCAGCCATCCCTGAAATACTGTGGGCAGTGTCAATTTTTCAAGACATCCAAACATCCAGAAGCTTGGTAACGTATTCTAGCAGTAGGCCTTGCAAAGCTGGGGATACACATCTGGGTGCCTGTGTGATCTACAGGTCCCACAGAAATAGAAGTCTATTTTAGAGAGAAGCAATTCTTTTCTTGTTGCTGTGGCCAACTCACGTGATCTTTAATGTGCTCTTCAGACAAGGGAGGGATACTTTTCCATGGACAAATGGATGCACAGATTCTCTTCTAGGATACTATGAGCTGAGCTGCAGTGGCTGAAATGTGCATTGTTTGCTATTTAATGCCTCCCAAATCCAACATGACAGAGGTAACAGAGGGAATTTCTGCACTTACAAATATCTACATTAATTTATAAAGCTTCATGTAATGTACCTTTTCTATAAATATCTATTACTACCATCATTATTAGCTTTATACTTTTCATTGTTTTTCTGAAACTTGTGGGACAATAAATTTCTCAGTTTAAAGCAAAGTCAATAGAAGTTCATTTTAGTGACAGACCTATTTTTCTATTTTTAAAAAGAACTCCACTGTCTTTCCTCTATCATCTTTGTCAAAGCATTTATTTGTATGTCATTCTCATTGTGTTGAAACAGTTAAAAAAGCTGCATTGGTAACTTGCTACAACTATTAAGAAAGACAAAGCTATGATTCCCCCACTTAACATTCTCCACAAAATTTTTTGAAATATTTTCATGACCAGGATTGACGACATTTAAACACCATCTTTCTTGTGGTCTTTCATGTGGAGAACTGTGGTTTCTCTTTGATAATAAAAAAGTTAAACGAGCTGAATTTAAAGCAGGCTCAGCTCTGACCATGACTTACTGTAATTGTTTCAAACACCTTGATTTAAGATAACTTGCCTGAGAGCAATGCAATATAAATGGCAATACTTTACTTTTTGATAGTAAGTTCACTTTAGCTTATGACTATCTGAATAAGCTAGATATGGTTTTATATGGTCACTGAAATATAAGTGCTGAGGTGAAAGATCACAAACATGAGCAAACATCTGGTGTCAGGAGCAGAGCTGTGCTGAGACTGGGTAGTTTCCTTTGCTCTGCCAGAGCTCTCATTCTCTCTGTGCAATCTGTTTATTTCTTAATTTTGCAGAATGTAGCCAGGATTTCTAAAAGATTTCAAGAAACAAGAACTAAATTGATCATATTAATTTCTGGGGCAGAAGGTAAATAATAAGTAACTTTCTTAGTGACTTTTATGTTCTGCAGAGTCCATTAGAAAAGGTTCTAATAGGGACAGCTAGATCAGCTCTAGTTTGTGGTCTGAGGTTCTAACAGGAAAACACACCTGGATTTGGGATGTCTTGGAAAGTTGTAAATTCATGGGGAATATTTGCTCTGTCAGACCTGTTTGGAAAGAACTTTTCACTTGTCAATTATGCCAGCTTCCCCAAGGCTCCAGCTGCACAGGGACAATGAGAATCTGTCCCTTTGTCCTCTGCTCCTTCAGAGGAGTTGTAGGTGCTTCCTGGGACCTGCTACAGCTCCCAGAGATGGTTGTTCCTTGACTCAGAGGTTCTGACACATATTCATCTGAGTTGTATAGGTCCAGTGGTCCAATGGAATAAGGCCATTGGAATATAGCTATAAATCTTTTTTTTACTCTTGGATGATCTGACTTCAAGAAGCCTTTGGACAAGACTCTCAATGCACATGGTGTGACTCTTGGGGACGTCCTGGGCAGGGCCAGGGGTTGGACTCGATGATCCTTGTGGGTCCCTTCCAGCTCAGCTGATTCTGTGATTCTGTGAGCCCACAGCAGAGGAGGATTCCATTCATGTTAAATTCTGGCTCAAAAGAAGACAACACCAACAGGGATAAAACTTGGAGTTTCTGAATCAAAATTTTGTTGGTTTTGGCTACAAAATAGGAACAAAATTAATCTGAAATTTGATTAGACATAGCAGCATGTGGTTAAAATGCTAATAATCAGTAAAGAGAACTTACAGACTAGTGCAAAACCAAGGAAAAGCATGTTCTAATGATGCTAGTTCCCAAGTTTTGCTATAGCCTGCTAATAGTTTCTTGCTTATATCAGAGTTTCTTTCATGATATTGGGAAGCTAAGAAATTCTTTGGTACCACTTCATTTTTTCTTCGTGTAGGTCAGTTTAAGTGCAGAATCTCTTTTATTTGAAGCCTTATGGAAGAGGAGATTGCAGGATTGGCACTAACGTTTGCTGACTTTGTGCTGCTATGGCTCTGTGGTCCTCTAGGAGATGAGTGTTCACAGGTATTCAGAAGTCTCTCTCTCTTGTTAACACTCTCACTGTTGGTATTTTAAACCACTTTGGCAAATCAGACCTTTCAAGTGACGTTTAGAGCAGCATTAGAAAGAGCTTTCATTAAACAAAAACCTAATCAGCAGCAGAGTTTCTGGCTTACTTTTACATTCTGAAGCGTGTGAAAAGTATGGTATCTGAAAAAATTAAGTTTGTCTTCAATCCAGGACTGGTTTTGGGGTTCACCAATCTGAATAGTGGGTAACACATCCCACATTAATTATTGCCATTAGGAAAATGTTGTTTGCAGTATTTTACAACAGAAAATAAACTCAGGGACAGATAACAGTGCCAAGTTTATTAGTTGACTATATGGAAAAAACAAAGCTACAGCTTTGTCAAAATTATTAATAGAGTTACACACACCTCTGTGCATCTGGTTCAGGTAAAACAGTGGCACAATGAATAATTGAGGTTTTGTCTACCATAAAAATTCAATGTGTTTAAAGTGCTGACTCTTCATTTTCCTTCAAACATCACATTTCCTCTTAGGTGATGTAATTTGTCATTAAATAAAAAAAAGAGACAAAGATCTGAAAAGGGTGCCATATATTTTTGCTATTCTAGGTCTGGTGCATAGACAGACTTGAAAAAATTAGCATTTTGTTTTGAGTATAATGCCAACACTTTTTAAACAAATAAAGACTAACAAAAAATTGTAATATTTTGAACCCTTTTTTGGATCTTTTTTTTTGCTTAGTGACAGTATGAAACAGCAGCAGTCTTGGCTGTTCTTATTGACTGAGGTTTATTTATGACATATGCTTGGGTGTTGTTTATTTCTATCTGTAAGCACTTTGTCCTTCTTATATATCTTAAAATTTGCAACCATGTTTCCTTAAGGTATAAATCAGAATATAAGACTGTTCTTTGTGAATTTAACTAACCTGCAAATTCACACAATGAATTGCTTCTTCTTGAGGTGGTATTCATGGGGTTTTTTAAAATATATTCAACAAGGAACAATCTAATTTGTTGCAGAGTAACAAATGTGTTTATTTACTTGTCATGATACACCTTACTGACTCTGAAAGCTTCTTAAGCTTTAAAAGACTTATTTTTGTTTTGCTGAAATCCTAATAATTATTTTCATAGATTCTCAAGAGCTTACAAGATCAGGATCTGTTTAAGAGTCTCAGTCACTGTGCTCTTTTAAACTGTTTGCTTTGTTAAGCTTGGGGTTGGTTAATTTTCTCATCTTATTTCCTTTACTCAGCTTTATTTCTTTTTTTTTTTTTAAACAACATTTCTACTACATGCTAGCATTGCTGTCATAGACGTTAAAGCCTTCAAAGTGTGATTTTGCTCCTGGAAGAGCTTTCTGACATTTGCAGGTTGGAATGCTGTGCTGTTTTTGATGCTGAGCATGTTCTGAAAAGCAATCACAAGAAAAGTATTTGCCAAATGGCGTGTTGGAACTACAAATCTTCAAGCACCTTGTGCCTGTGAGAACTTGCCAAAACCTTTCTGATTAATTTGCTGAAGCATTTTGTTCCTGCTATCTCAGCAAATATTTACCTTGCAGGAGTCCCTGGTGTTCTGGCACAGCTGTTGGGGATCTCTGTGAAGTTTGAACGTGTTTCCACTTTTACTTCTGCAAATGCTGCAGAGTAAGCAGGCACTTAGATACTGTAAGATGTTGTATTTTTGAAAGTTTTTCTCTGTTTCTCCAAGTTTTATAGGCCTTGTTGTTTAGGTCTTGTATAAACCAGTTTCAGGCTCAACTTTGCAATAGCAGAGGAGCTGAATTCCTGATTCAGCATGGCTCCATACCTGCTGAGTGCTGGTGTCCTGAAAATTGCTGATAAAGGTTAGCCACTTGCTATAGTGGTACCTAGTAACACGTTATTCATTATTGGTTTGCCTTTTCTTCTGAGAAAGCTTGCTTATCTCTTGTTCTCACTTTCCAAAAGAATAGCCTGCATAGGGAAATCAAATTGCCTAACAGCTAGCTCTTCCAAGGAATAAACTAATTACCGTTGTAATTGATTTCTGCAATTGTCTGAAACAGTTAGGTGTGCTCAGGTCCACATTGTGTGCAGGGCTTGGCACAGCTGTGTGATCAGCATTCTCACCATGGTGAGCTGGATTCTATTCCCTGGGCACTGTATTTCCATTGGATTCTGTGCCCACACTGCCCTGAGGGCTCAGTTTCACAGTGATGCCCTTCTGAAACACTTGTCGTGATGCAAAAACCACTGGTTATCAATTTCACTGTGCCACAGGAATCACTGAGTGCCATGGCAGGATCCTTCTTCTCAAGGAGCACTGGGAGCTTGATTGTTATGAACCAGGAATGACACAACAGCCAGGCATGTTCCTTTAAAGGTTCCACTTTAGATTTTGGAAAAAAAAAAAAAAGAAAAATCCATATTGTGATATAAAGGAAGTATTACAAATTGTCCTTAGAAAACACCTCAGCAAAAAAAAAAAAAACACCTTGTTTTTTCTTATACAACTTCAAAAATATTTTTAATAGGAGAGGAATAATTTTTAAAATCAACGTTTCTTACATTGGCCAGACAATCTCAGAAAACCTTAGCAATGCAGTGCATTTCTTTTACTATCAAAATCTGGACACTTAGTAAAATTGTAGTTTGAAAGGGACAAAGAACTTCAGAATATGATCCCACATGTACCTCTTACATAAATATCTGCCTTTGGTTCCTCAAAACCATGCTATACAACTGCAAAAATTAGCTTTCATTGATATTATTATTGATAATATTGCCTACTCTTGTGTTCCTTTCCTTGATAGTAAGAAAGGGATTTTATGTTGTTTTATTAGCTTTATGTTGAGTAGCCTTCCAGCTGATTTTAAGGGCAGCTGTGTGTTTGATCCATGTAGCACAATTTCAGGACGTATAAAGTAATAGGTGTGAGCATTGCCAGAACGAAAGTAAATCTGAACTGTGTGGATGTTATTTTCTCACTTAGATTGAAAACAAAATTTTTAGAAGAGCATTTGTGTCTGTGTTTGTGTGTGCATAGGTTCAAATTCATATCACCTAATTACAATCCAGTTAAAAGAATGGAATTCTGCGGGATTAAGCTCCTTGGGACAGTAGTTTATGTGTGAAATGTGGAACACCCTGACCACATTAGTGACAAAACCAAACTCTGAAATGAGATCACAGACAAAGACACCTCAGCCCTTTGATATTTTCACTAGGTTCTTCAGTAGTTAGCATCCCTAAAGTAATGCAATTGTCTGAGTTTCTTCTTGCTAAGACAGTTTTTCCCAATTACAGGCCAGAATTTGGACCCTCAGCTGTGATTGAGACACAGCTGTAAGATTAATTTTATATCATGACTTTTAATCTTTTCTCAATGTGGTCAACACACACAAAAAGAAAATCTTATTGCTGCTGACTAGCAAAATACTGCAATGGGAGTACAGTTTCAATACTTAGGGGGTCTTTCAAATTATGGTTAGTAAGTATTGTGGAAAAACCCTTAACAACTCTTTTTCTGAGTTTAGTTACTGTTCTATTTTCAAACAGACTGGAAAGAGTTGTGGTACTGGTGATTTATTGTGATTCCTCAAATTCGTACAAAATGGAAGGGTTCAGTTTTGATATTCCTATGCTTTTGCAGAGAGAAGAATTTTTTTTCCTGTGTGCTGGATGTACAAGGGATCCATGATGTAAATTCATGCTTCTTCTCAATCCATACAGAAACAAAACACCAAGTGCTGTGTGTTAAACACTGCAGAAAAAAGGCTGCTTGGACCCTTCCCCAAAAAAATGATAATTGCCTTCAAACTGTAGCAGCTCAGACAGGGTGTCCATTAGGCTTAAAATGGCTCATTTGGTAAATTTTTTTAAGTTTTATGTCCTAAGGAATTTGAAGGGTTGACAGATTTATAAAGTGCCGGGATGCAACCAATGCCACAAATTTGTTCAACTCATAGCAAGCCTGTACTTGAATATGGCAGCAAGTAAAAGGGATAGAAATTTCTGGTCATGTTTATTATTTGTATTACAGGAGTGCCTAGAGGCTCTGATTGGGAATGGCATCCTTTATGCTGGCGGCTGTGCACATCTACATGAAGCTAATCTCTGCTTGAAAGACCATGCAGTATGAGGCAACAAACAAAATAAACAGGAACAAGGGTAAAGAGAAATTTAAAGGATTAGGAACTGGGAAACAATAAGTACATGTGTCTGTACAGGATCTCTATACAGTTCCTCTTATTTCTCCTAAAATCATAATTGTACTGAAGCAACATGCAGTGGGAAAAAAAAAAAAGATTTTTTTCTGAACCAACATGCCTGTAAGAAATAATTTAACTCCTCATTCTGATACAGTCTTTCTGTTATGCTTTGGAAGACAGAGAATTTGAATTGTAATGGGAAGAAAATATAGATAAATATCCCACGAAAAGTAAAAATTACTTTCAGAATGTCACATTCTTCAGATTTGGATAGTAAAGAATTATAGAAACTTTGATGTAGTTGCTATGAGTAATAAGTTTATTTAACTTTAAATCAGTCTTCAGTGGATGAATTGAAAAGTATGGTGCATGATGGGATTAGCAAAACTGGATTTGAAAATGAAATTCCACTCACTATGAGAGAGAATTTATAGGCATAGAAAGAAATGAAAAATAGCAATGATTGGAAGACCAATAATATAACATTAATTTAAAGTGTGGTGAGTGGAAATGAAATGTATTCAATATGAATTTTCTGAGTTTATGCAGTTCCTGTTTAGGAAAAGGAGAGTTCTGTACCTCCAGTAATAAAGATTTCTACAGATTGAAAGACACCAGAGTTCTCATCAAAATAAGATAGATATTGAGATCAGACAAGAGTGAAGGGATACAGCAATTGACTCATAAGACTAAATTTAAAAAGTAGTAATTTGAAGAGAAGGGATAATATATTATGAAAATACGCTAAAATCAATGAGAATTTTTAATTTCAAGGAATGTATATTTATATTAGCTTTCAATGGGGAGGTGAGTTTATTCGTATATATGAATCTATCTGTCTATCCATCCATCTATCCATACAGGAAAGTTATACTCAAGAAAATCACTCCAGTTGATAAAAATAACTGTTGGGAATACCTGCCAAGCAGACAAATGTTTCTGCTGAAGAGGTCAAAAATATTTTGTCACAACACTCTCTACTGGGAGGAGTAATGAGGTAGTAAAATGTGGTATAAAACAGCAAATCACAACACTCTTCATAGAAATTTTACTCTCATTTCAGGGTTCAAGGGATTCCAAAGAAAAATATAGTTTTGAAACCCATGAAGAATGTTAGAAAACCATTAAATAACTTCTTAAGATTCTGTAACCTAGGACTAAACACCTGATTCTTGACACAGTTATGTTGTGATAGATGTGGGAAATTGTAGTTTCTGCCATTGGGTTTATAATGTAGACCTTTGTGGAATAATGTAAGTGGTTTGTCCTGTATCTGAGGGAGAGACAGAAGCTCTAAATGCCTCAAGTTTACCCTTCCTTAATAGCCAGAATAGATTCTTGGTTGCATTTATGGGCAAATGCCTGAGTTTGAAAAATCAGATATCTTCAAAAGGCAATTACATTCCTAAATCAACTAGTTGATATAACTGGAATGAGGGGATGAATCAAAGTGTGTATGATTATTTTAAATCTAGTGTGGTGATTTGCAGTTCACATTTTATACTGGGGTTCTACCTTTACCTGCTACTCAAAGTCAGAATTAAATTATCCTTTATTTACTACTAAGTTTAGGTAAGATAAGAGACATTGTGAAATAATAATCATGCCTTGAAAAAGTTTGGGATTTTCCCCCATTTAATAGTGAGGCAATGCTCCTATGTTTTTATATATATTTGTATATATTTTCCCAATAGTTTTAATCAAGGCCTGCTGCGGATGTTTCACGAAGCCAATAGCAGCACTAAAGAGGATATTTCACAGAGACTCCCTTCCCTCTTCTCTCCGTGAGGAGATAAACAGCCATGTGGTTGCAGTAAATGTCAGTGGGAGTTTTGTAATGTATTCCCTCTCAATGTCCTTTGAAGAGTATTACCAGTTCCCAAGCTACTCCAAAGTCACTACAATTTATCAACTCATTGCTGCAATTTTAGATCTTCAGTGTAGCTTTGAGCAGTAAAAATTCAATGGGTTCACCTAGAATCCTCTGTTGTCACCACGATGGGAAATGTGCCCTGCTGGGAAGGACTGCCCACCTGCCCTTGTACTGCACTGTAAAGATGGATTGCTGCTGAAGCACCTTCTCACTCGAGGGATCAGGAACCCCCTGTTAGACTCTGCTGCCTGGAGTCTGAGCATTTGTGCATTGGTGGAAATTAACACACAGTCAGATCATACAAATTTACACAAAGCTTTCCTGCAAACTGCCTTCCTAAACTCCTGAATCTTTGGGTGCTATCTTGGTCCTAACTGATGAGGTTCAGAGATTAATTTCTCCCTCCAATGCCCCACGTGACCAATTGGAGGTGTCTCTGTTGAAGACAGCTGTTACACTCCTTTGTATTTTCGGCAAGCAGATGTCCCAGGTGATGGAACAGGAGAGTTAATAACTCCTTCAAACCAATCTAGTGCTTAGTCTGATCCAAGAATTAATTTCTATTTGTGAGGGCTCTCTGTGTGCTGAAACAGCCTCTGGTCACTTCCCAAAACTTTTCTGTTATTGTGACAGAGAGTGACATTCACATCTTCCATGACTTGGCTCTTTAGTGTGGAGATGGGTCATTTTTCTTCCTCTGGCTAGATTATGTTAATGAGTTTTCTAAACATGGCCCTCGTTGTGACCATCTGCACCCTGGAGGCACTTGGGGTGGTTGCACTGGCTTATCACCAAGAGGATGCAAAAAATCACATTGGAGTGCTTTGGCTAAAGCTGAAAACTCATGCCACTTTCCTGTTTACTTTATGATCCTTCATTGCAGGGTGAGGATTAGTTTGCATTTGCCGCTTCCTTCAGCTGCACATGAAAATAGCAAACAATTTTTATCACATGCCCAAGGCAACCACTTGGTGTGTGACTGACCCACAGCTTCAGAGCAGTAGCAGCTCTTTTTGCAGAATATCATCGTTATCCACCTTCCATAAATATATGCTGGCTACAACCATCATGTTCTGATCTTTGCTTCTTAAATTTCAAAGCAGAAAGAAGTGGTTTTGTAAGGAGTATTTTTTTGGTGGCATATGGGAACATAGGAAATGGAAGAGAGGAGATTTCTGTCATTGTCAGTTGAACTACCTCACTATAATCCTCGTCCGTGAGGAATTTGAGGAGGTAGTAGCCCACTCAGGGCCACTGGCACCTGGACCCAAAGCTCAGCCCTTTCCCTGTGAAACAAAACTCACCACCCCAGGTTCCTGGTGTCAGTGTGCAGGAGGTGCTTAGCACAACCAGAGCAGACCAAGCTGTAGGTGGTGGCAAATTGGGTCAGGGTGACATCTTTGCCCCTGGCAATTGGGCCACAAGTGCCTCACATTATAAAGGGCAAGGCATCGTATTCTGTGACAGTCCTCTGAGTAACAAGCAGGAAAATGACTCATCAGAAGTGGACACAGAAATGCACTATGCCAGAGCCCAGGGAAATAAAAACATGCTGATATATTTTAGATACACCTACTGTGCATAACAGACCATTATCTAAACCACTTAATAAAGGGTGATGAAATTATGGCCCTCAGCTCCTAACACAGTCTTCTACATCTCCAGTTAAATGAATAACAAATTCATTTGAAAGCCATTGGATTAGCAATTCAGATTATACTTTACAACAAATGAAAATACTGACATTTAGACACATCTAGCAACAGGCACCTTAAGTTCTACAAATAAATTGCAGCCTTCTCTATAATTAATAGCATTTACATCTAGAACATTTCCCTTGTAGAAGGATACTGCTTTGATTTACCAGCTGTGTAGCACAGTTCTGGACATGGGAAATAGGAATGACCCCTCAGGTCACCTGAGCCCTCTGTTCTGCTGGAGCAGGTTTTGTAGCAGGGTCCCTTCACACACCACTGAACTGCAGCCACTTACACTGTCACTGGGCAATTAATCTGCCATACACCCACCCATCATATCACTAGCCTAAAAAAGGGCACATTAAAGTGTGGGAAAATCAGTATGTCCTTGAAATTACCTCTGACCTTGACAGTTTGATAGGCAGATAACCTGCTGAGAGAAGCCACTTTATAATTGCTTTCATACACTCTACATGAGCTGAGAATCCAGCTAAGAGAATTTAGGGGGTTATAGGACAACCAGAGGTCATTTTTACTAGAAGAAACCAAACGGAATGTGCTTTCTACAACATGAGTGTACTTTGGCTTGTTTCTTTTTCAGACTAATATATTCAGTTTTTAGTCCAAAAAGGAATTGCCAAGCCTGATACAAGCTGTTTAATAGAAGTTATTAATTCTTGAATTATCTGTGTTCATTCATAACAGACAACAGCAAAATTGAGTTGATCATAATTATTGCAAAATACTATAGGAAATTATGGTATATTCTATAAATATTCATTATTATCAGTACCTCATAGCTAGGATTTTCATTTAGATGGAATAAAAACTGACTGAACAGCCAGGCCCAGAGTATGGTGATCCTCAGTGCAAAGTCTTTGCTACTGCCAGGTTCTTGTCAGGCTTTTTTTTCTATTTCACAGGGCATATGTTAGATGATTTTTTTTTAATTTTAAGATCAGAATAATAAAAGACTGTGTATGGTGTAGCATAGTATAAAAATGTCATGGGAATGTTTTTAATTAATGCAATATGGTTTTGGTCTTCCTGTGATCATTGGCCATTTTTCTGGGATTTCTAGACATCTGCAGTTCCATCAGAACTCCCTTCTGCTCTCAGGACCCTCTTGATAATTCAGGAATCTTGGGCAAATGACCAAAGTCTTCCAATTCCATCTGGCACCATTTCTGGAGAGAAAAGTGGACTTAAAAGCCCACATATATGGTAACCCTAATATTTCTAAATTAAGTGGAGCAGAAGTTAAAGCAAGAATGATTTTTAGGATTATTAGTCACTGCTCCTTAAAAATCTGGTCTTTTACGTTTCTTAAAACTTGCCTAGTGGAGATAACAGATGAAAACAGAATACAGGTTTACTGTTTACCTCATTTGCAATTACACTTTATTAATACAATGGGAACCCCAGTGGGGAATTAAGAGTGCATTTCATTAAAATATTATCACTTCAGAATTATGAGATAAAATATTCTCTAATATTCAGTGATATAAAATATAATTTTCTGATATATTTTCTTTGGTTTAAAACAAAGAATACATCTTTTCCAATTTTGATGTTTACTGATAGATGTCAAGGACTTAAAAATTATTCATGATGAAAGAAGGGTTTCTTGGGGAAATTGTGTAGAAGACATGGAGGAAATGTGAAGGATATTACTGAACAGAGGAGGCTTTTTAAGTCTGTTTAAGCAGTGTGCAGTAACATGTCAGCATTCCCCAGTATGGGTCAAAGTCACAGCAGTGCTGTTCTTGCTGTGCTGCTGGGGATGGCAGTGAAGGTGCATCATCACTGGGTTGCAATCAACCCTCATCCTCAATCAAAATACAATTAACTTTTCACATCTGTTGCACATGTAAAAAAAACAAAACCACAAAAACGAGAGAAAGAGAGCAAGGCATCCTCATTTAATGCAATAAAAGGCAGCAGAATGGGCAGATCTGCTGATAATGCTTTATAAATTAGGAATGGAAAAAAGTGGTTAAACCAGGGGAACCACTGTTCTGACAGGAAAATGAGCAACAGGGGATCAGGATCTGGAGTCTCCTGAGCAATCTTCAGGATAGCATTTCAGTGCATGTTCCTGAAGCAGGAACTTAAAATCAATTCCTGAAGTCAGAGGAGTGGAAGAGAGGATGTGAGCTTTCATCTGTGAGAGGTAGCTGTACAAAAGAGAGGGAAGCCAGTGGTAGCATTTAATTTCTATGAATGATAAGGTCTCTAGTCCCTACTTATCACTGAGTTTGCTGCTTATCAGGACCTGAGAGGCAGACGTAGTCTGTCCTAAAGGCATGGTAACCCTGATGCACCTGGGTATTTTGGAATGTCACAGTTGTGGTTTTACAGGCCTCCCTCTCACAGCACTTGCAGTGAGCAGTTATTTGCTACCTGCAGCTCTCTGGTGTGCCAGTGCTTTGTGCCTCTTCATATGCCATTGCAATCACATTTCAAGATCTTATGTTCTTTAAAAACACATTTTTTTTAAAGATCACATCACCTCTGGGTTAGACCTCTAGGACTGTATTTCTCTCTGCTTCTGACAATACATTCTTTTTGCTCTGGGAAGTGCAAGCTGACACAGTTGATCTAAACACAATGTAATCCTTTGATTTCATAAAACTTGAGCAATATTAGAAGTGCCCACACGATCCCTCATAGGATTGCAGTCAGGAGGGGAAATTGCAAGGAGCAATTGTGTGCAGCTCAGGGCTTTGACTGATCATGGCAGGCCACTGCAGAGTGTGCTGTTTGTCTTGACCTCACAGCACTCCTGCTCTTCCATCAAGGCTGAAAACTTGCTAGTTCCCAGGTACACCATAATTCTAAATTTAGCAACGTGTCTCTGAACCTAAATGGGAGGTGGGAGCAGTTGTGCATGAAGTGGGAGGCTTCATGATGGGGCAGCTTGTGGCAGGCTAATAGAGTCATGATGGAACAACTGCTCTAAAAGTCACACAGGCTACACAGCGACAAAAAGGCATTATTTCATCTCTAAGAATTGTGCTCTGTCCAAAATAGCACCAAAAATGTGCTTTGATCTCTTCCCTGGGGAGCAGCTTTGGTGATTCCAGTATGTGCCTCTATCCCTCTTTATCTGTAATGAATCAATAATGCAGCAGGCTTCCACTGGCCATTCTGCTGGCCTGAAAGCCATTCCTCAGGTGAGATACGTAAAGAATTTATGTCCCTTCTGTAAAAGAGGGAGAGCTGAATTTCTAGGCCATCATATTCTGTCTTCCAAGTTTTCATGCTCTTCTCTTCTTGTTTAAACTTCACAGGGTATTAGTTGAGATTTTATGCTAAACTCTTCTGATTTTGTTACAGATATGGCAAAACAGCTGCAGTGCTGCTTTCTGGAGGCAAGTGCATTTCATTAGTGATAGAGTGACCCAAATAGATCCACTGGCTGTCACACAGGAGCTTAACAAGTTTCTTGTGTAGTGATTAAGAAACTGCCTGCCCCTTCATCTAAGGCTTACATTATTTCTTTTTCTAAAGTGTTTAAAAATAATGAATTCCTCCAAAATGTGTTTATCAATAGCAAGTCTAAAGCAATTTGAGGAAAATGTGAGACATTTCAGCAATCACCAAAGCTTTTTACAACTTACATGAATTATTTTCCAAATTAAATATATGGAAAAATCTCCTTCTACTTTTGCTATTTTGATAGTGCTGAAAATCAATTGCTCTTAATCATTTTTAATTTGCACTTAAAAGCACTTACACTTAAAAGCAATTTTAAGTACCCAAGTACAGCTGTCCACGAGTTACCCCCTCCAGACACCTGCACAGGTCACAGATGTACCATATACTGGAAAGCCAAGGTGAACAAAGCTGAACAAAACATCTGCAACACATCGAGAAATGTCCCAGTGCCCAGCATTAGCCTCTAAGTACTAGTTAGTCTTACTTCAAGTAACAATGTGCTTTGTTTGTTGCAAGATGCAATTCAATTGTCTAAAGACTTCCAGGATTCTTCAAAGAGCACCCCCTCATTTGTAATTCAAAACATATTTGAGCAGTAGCTCAAAACCTATCATAACTGTTTCTTAAAGAAGATAAGCATTTATGGAACATCTTTCTTTTACTTCAAGAAATTAACAGTACAGAGCATTGAATATATTTGCCTTTTGGTTATTTCATGTTGTTTGATTATGTAGAATTTCATGATCACATCTCAGTCAAACAGGAATATGATTTAAAAAGGACATTGGAGGCAACATATATACAGACATGGATGGTGACAAAGAATCCCTGGTAGAACGACTACTAAAGACTGAATTTAAGGAAGGCCAAGACATTATGTTAATAAACCACTGAGGAGCATCCAGCATCAGAAACCCTACAGAGAAATATTGCTTCCCCTCCAACACACTGGAATGTGATACTGTATGACACAAAAAGTAGCCTCTAAGGAATACTACATTCTAAATATATTCTTGACACCAATGCACAACTACTTCAATCTGTAAATTTAGTTACTTTTTTTTGTTTGTTTATTTCTCTGCTAGAGGGCATTGTGCTTGAATGCGAATTGAAGTAACTTCTAAAGCTTCTATTCATGTATGCTGTTGATATCTTTTTTGCTACCATGATCTAGTAATAGACTTTTATCTTTTATTGGTTATTGTTGGTAGTAGCTTCATATTTGCATTTTGTGTTTTCTCTTGAAACAATAAAAAGCAATAAGAAAAATCTTGTATCTGAATTTAATTTCCTCTTCTCGCCTATTAATATTCATGTTTCATGCCATGCATGAGCATTAAAGAGAAAATCCTCTTGGCTATGTGCAGTGAGACTTAAAGAAAGATCAAGGAAGATTCACTTCATGAGATTCTGCTTTGGTCATACAGAAGGGCAAAGTTAAGGATGCAGTAGCATGTCTTTCTGGCAGGAAGTCTGTTTTAAATTGTGTCAAATGCTATTCCAATACAAGAATGCCTCCATACTGCTGTTGCTAATTAAAAAAAAAAGAGAAGGCTGGTTACTGGAGATCCTGCTGATCAAGGGGAAAACCAGACAGGACTGCAAGGAGCAAAATAGCTATTTAGTGAGTTCCATGCTATGGAAAATGATGTTGGCTCTTGGGTAATGCAGGAGGCAGTGCCTCAGCAGAGGCAGCAGGAAGGAGGAGAGAGCAGGCCAGGAGGGGGGACAGGAATGGCCAAAGGGACGAGCCAGCTTGCTGCAGCTCAGAGCTGCAGTCACTGAGCTGGCTGAAGCATCCGCATTGCACAGATGTGTAGGCAGAAAATCAGTTTTATATAACCATTTTTAAATTTATGTTCTGTCTCCCCCAGTAATCACCTGTTATCTGATTAAGAAGTTAATTATTCGATTTTATATTTGAATAAAAAACTGTTGGTGTTTTCTTTTCAATGCAAAAGCTTTCTGGCCTCTGGGGAGTTCCTCTGCCTAGACTTAGAGGAGAAGGTCTGGGCAGATCCACTGCAAAGCTCTGACTGCTTCAAAGTCTTATCAAAGAGACTTTACAGCTCTTTCACTGAGCGAGGCAGTAGCAGTGAACTCTCTCGGGTATATTATATGGAGGTTTCTTCTGTATTTCTGGCCTAAATATGTTAATGATTCAGATGGCAGCTATCTGTCAGAATACCTGTATTAGGAACACAGGTATTAAGTTTCTTAAGGTCTCTGATATTATATTTGAATAGCAGAATACTCAACAAAATCTTTGTGGGGAAAGTGAAGATTTCCCTGCTCAACCCTTCCTGAATATGTTTCCATTCTGCTCTTATTCAACATGATGCCTGCTACTATTACTTCATTTAAACTCTCTTCAGCAAATTCCATTAGTTTCACCAGCTCTGACAAAGCCAAGGTGAGGTGCAAGCATTTTTCTGACATCCTATTTCAAGCAATTTCCTCTTTGTCATCTTTTTCCTCTCATTCACAAGGTCTCCTTTCCTGAGAGGCACACACTGGTGAGCCAGTCCCTGAATAATACTTGGCACAGCCAACAATCACACACGAGCTGGCTAATCTTAGGGCCTGTTTCTTTTGAAAGAAGTGTGCTTGTTTTAGATAGAACTTTCTGAGTGGGAAATGAAGTGAGAACTTATTTTTACCCCTTATTTCCTGCTCCCTCCAGCGTGCCCCTAGCCCTCCTTCTTTTGGTGCTCAGTGGGTCTGTGTGTGTGCTCCTGCCATGCACCACTGTGTTAGTGAGGCAGAAACCAGTGCAGTCCCCAAAAGTACCAAAGGAGGATGTTCTGCTGGGGAGAGCTGAGTAGCTTGAAAAGCCAGGACAACCATCTACTCAGAGGTTTAGATTGTAGCAGATAATTCTCAGTTTACACGCTAAAAATACACTACAAAGGGCTATAATTCGCGTGCTGGACTTCTGGTTGATTTAGTTAAATCAGTCTTTTCCTTGCAGCTTTTCTGAAAGTACTTGTAGAAAATGAGAGACTGAGGATTTCTTGTTAGGTATTGCCCCCTACAGATAAACTGGATGATGACAACAACCCGAGTGTAGAAGGGAGAACATGTGACTGTACTGCAGACCAGCACAAGTTCAGTTTTTACTGATTTAAAAGTTGTCTTCTTAAAAACCATGTTGTCTACGCCAATGAGGTTTTATCTTATTTTTTTTTATTTTATTTTTAAATTTAAGTCTGGTCATACAAAAAAGCAAAACTTGAAAACAAAGAAAAGCAAGCAAACCAACATGTAAGACTGTGATGATTTTCAGTCTAGCAATGGCAAGACATCTTGAATGCTGCCAGGTTGCTTAAAACCTTTTCCTCCATCACAAATAGAAAATGTTAAATCATCTCTTCAACTTCTCATTAAATCTAGGCAAACCAATATCCACTAACATTTTATTCTAACATAAAGGAGAATTGAAAACAAACAAACAAAGCTTGTTTGACAGGGAAAATCATCATGCATGAAAATTTGTCATTGAGACAACTTTTAACATTCTTATCCTACATTCCTACTGTAAGAATATAAAGGAGTAAATTAAGCACAAGAATGTGGACACTCACAGATGCTCACATATGTAGAAACCCACTTTTTATAAACCTGATGAAGACCCAAAAAAACTATTTTGTTTTCTGTGAGCTAAAGGTTTGATGAAATAACATCAAAGAGTTGCTTTCTTATTTCTTTTTTTTTTTTTTTAATATGAGTAGATTATACCACCCATTTATGAGCGTTCAGTGAGTGGGCTGTGAATTTTACACCAGTATCACTTTCAAACAGGTAACATGGAATCACAGAAAATGTCCTGTAAGTGACAATAGTTGGGTTGAGGATAACCAACCTCCCTTAAGACCCCTTGGCAGTTGGGAGGGTAAGGATCCAGAAATCCTTGTGAAATTCCTACAAATACTGTCTCTGTTGTAGCATAAGAGCTATTCAGATAGGAAAAATGCAGAGTGTCAAGCCCTGGATGAGACTGGGTAGGAGGAGGAGAGTTAATGACTGGTTTTGAAAATCCCAGCCTTGAAGCAATCTGCAATCACAAGAACTGTATTTGTCTAAATTAAAGAGCTACTTATGCAGTCTCCTGATCATGGAAATTGCTATATGCACATGATTTTCTCTCTGGAAAGTGTTGAAAAGAGCCTGACATACAGACTGCTGAAATAAAATAAGGAATTTTAACCAAAAAATGGGAAAATGTAACAAGTTAAGTAATTATTCTATGTTCCTGACAACATGTTAACTAATTACCAATTACCAATAAATACAAATCTAGCTTCTGGTTATTACAAGACAATTTGAAAGACATATACCTCCTCATTTGAAATTCATGGGAGGAATTTCATATCAAGTTAGAAATTATCTTTAATGTATTCATCGTATACCATTATAAAACACATAATCACGGGAAGGACTACTGAGTGTTTTACTCGGTCTGTACTCTTTTAAAGAGGTAAAAGGATTATGTTTATTCTGTTGAGATCTTTTTCTCTCTGAAAGGATGCATTGGAACTTCTATTAACATGAATACTGTTCTTTTTTATTACAGAGGGAAGATAAAGGGCATGGCTGGAAATCTTGCAAGAAGGAGGAAAGAAACACTGGCCCTACTTCCTTTTAATGGAGGCATCAGTGCCTGAGGCTCTTTCTCCTGGGTTATCTGCAGTGACTGCTGAACAGCACCACTCCAGGCCTATTTACCTTTTTCTGGAATTTCCAGGAAATTCACAGCCTGCAGACATCCTAAACAATCAGGCACCGTGCTATATGGCAAATATGAAACACAGAATGTTACGCTGCAAAAGATTATTTTTTTTTAATCTGCTAATTTTTGGTGCCTGTGGAAAGAATTAGACTCTCAGTGAATAAGACAGCGTGATTATCTTTAGACTGAGCATTCTGTATGGCAGATGTCAACAGCTACACTAAGTGATTCAGAAAGGAAAATTCTATCTGATATAATTAAACTGAAATTTTGTTGTAGAAGGGATCACACTTTTTATTTCTGGGTTGAAAATGATTGTGAGGATGAGAGTGAGGGAGGATATAACTCTGCCAGAGGGATAAATCTGCACCTACTCCATGATGTGGTTGGGGTAGGAAATAGTTGCACAAACTGTGAGACATGCAAAAAGGCCTGCAAGTCAAATCTGGTTTAGATCTTCTTTGCATCAATTTGAGTAGCTATTTATTTTATACTGGAGAAATGTAATGACAAAGGAAATTTGGGTCCTATTCTCTTTGAGAGATTTTATTTCTTCTGCAGGAACTCCATCCTTCCCACCCTTTTTCTCATGCCATGTCTGTCTTATCTATGGAAGTGGTAAAAAGCTCCAAAAGTTTTGCTTCCCACTTCTCACAGAAACAAACACAGAGGGCAAGAGAGCCTCTAGGTGGTACTGTGCTATAAAAAATAATTAGGAACAGCGAGAAAAAAACACGCTCACTTCTTATTTGCAGTTCAAGATTTCACTTGGATTGCAAAGATAATATTTACAGAAGAGAGCTCTTTTCTGTCAGGTGAAATTCACTCCAACAATTCAAAAAAAACTTCTGTGCTTTAGCTCTGTCAAACTTCATTGCTTTGCTATTTCCACCTTTCTAACTGAGCTCTGCAGGTTCCTATTGTATAGCCATTTTCACAGAGTTTATATGCTTAACACTACTAGATCATAATTTCATTGAAGATTGATTCTTGCCTGGTTATAGCAGAAACCCCTCTGCCAAATTTGATAAATTGCTGTCACATTACTTAGGATATAGCCAAACATCTTACAGGAGAAGCAGAACACTAGATTTCTTGTAGAGGTCTTTCCAGAACACATATATCAGAGCCAAAATGTGGTGCAAATCTTAGTGTAGAACAAGATAAATGTTTGAGGTGACATGCAATTTGCAGTCAACAGCAAAGGAAAGAACAAGTCATTCTATAAGAACTGAGTTCTTTTTCAGAAAGTAATTACAAACTAAAATAGATGAAAATAAAATAGATAAAACTGAAATTACTTTATTTTTTTAAGAGGAAAAGAGGCCAAGGTTTTGATACAAGAAACACTATCCCTTAGCTGCCTGGTGGATGCACGCAGGCACAAATTTCACCCTAGCATAAGTATGTTGTTGCTTCTCTCCTACAGGTGAAGAGAGTCACTCCATTCATGACACATGGCAAGGATCTGCTGCTCCTGACACATCTTGGTCTTTTTTTTTTTTCAGCTCTTTCGATTTGTTTTATTCCTTTCTCTTCCTCTGCACTGTGAGAGCTCTTCTCCTCCTCTTCTTTTCCCCCTTTCAACGTGTTCTGCCCCTCTTGACCCTGATGCCACTCTGTCTTTTGTGCCAGAGGCTGCAATGATAGAGCTGAACACTGATTATGGACCCTATCTTCTTTACTCTTGTCAGAACTCCTGTCAGAAGCAGTGGCTTAAGATAAACTTAGGGTGGATTAAGATAATGGGAGATACAATCCAGGTAAAGAGGTACCACAGAAATATTTTCTCATTTGGTTGAGTCTGCTGTGGAATTAAATCTGAAACAGCTACCAGGCTTATATTCTCCTATCCAGAAAGCCATTACCTGGTCTCCTCATGCAAACAAAAGAGGAGATGAGGAGCATGGTCAGTGGGAATTTTTAGCCTGTTTGTCACTCTCACTTTTCAGCCTTCTGATGTTTTCATTCTTGTGATGGAGTTTCTCACACTGTTTTTTGTAAACATGCACATGTTTTTCTAACTGTCCTTTTTGTTTTTCATTCCTTCTCCTGGGAGGAGAAAGGTTTGATAGACTTTGTCATTGACCAGTGTAGTTAGAGAGGTAGTAACTTCACCTTCCAATCGATGGTCATTCCCAGAACTCTGTATAATGTGAAAACCAAAATAAAGTTTCTCTCTTCTTTGCCTTCTCTCGGGTGTGGCTGCGTTTGTCTCTGCGTTTCGTGTTGCTCGATAAAGTGACACCTGCTCACCAAGAGTGCCCAGCAGACAGATTGTAGTAAAGCTAAAGCCTTCTTTTACTTTCTGAACTGTGTTTTTTACCAGTAAAATCAAACAGAAGTAAAAAACACTTCTCCATACTGCAGCCTTTTTGGTGGTAGGATTTCTTACATAAAACTCTGCAGTCTTATGTTCTGTATCCCTCAGAATAGGAACAGAATATTATAGGAACAGAATAACAGAATATTAGTTCTGTTAAATAATCTGATCAGACCTATTATTATAATTATACTTATTAATATGTACTTTAGACTAGATTGATTAGCATATGATACTATATGATACAGAGTCTGTTTCATGGCAGTAATGTATCATGTGACCTATTTTTTTAATCACAGTTTTAGTGATCCCATCTATCAGGTAAAATGTGGGTTTGAAAGATGTGAAATGGAATGCAAAAACCCACCATTTAGGTTATATAATTCATTCTGGCAAGGCCAAAGAATCTGTGTACAAATGTCATTTCAAAGCAAGTAATTAGCTTAATCCAATCATCCTATTTCATTACTTAATAACTTATCCTCAGAACAACAGGTCACTGCATTAACAAAATGGCAGAGGAACAATTCATGAAGAGCATTTATACTGTGCCTTGGTGAATTGCTGATGAGTTTTTGTCTAAGTTTTTGGCCAAGTTTTTGGCCTCTACTTTATAAAAAGTAGATCAAAATTCCCAAAGACAAGAGATCTGCCTCACCTGAGGAGTGTATAGTCCATAACAAAAATCGTGTAAATGAAAATGGCATGTTTTCTCTCAAATGTTTTTTCTTTTCAACTTTTATTCCTGTGTGCCTGTAATTGAAGTAGATGTACACGTTTTGTCTGATGGATATTTGTTGCTGTAAAGTGACAGTTACTCAGTCAAGCATTATTAAGAGAATGCCTTTTAACTGTACAAAGAACAGATCAAAAGGCTGGCTGGCCCAGCCATCAGAAAGCAGTTATCAGAAAAAAAAAAAGCTGTCACAGTTTTAAAAAATAAACTGTACTTATTTGACCTCCCAACCCTATTTCTCAACTGGTTAAAAGTTTTTACAAATAATGGTAAACTGACAATGCCCAATTAGGGCACCTACAGGCCACAAAGGTGATTAAAGGGTTGGAGCACCTCTGCTACAAGGAAAGACTGAGGGAGTTGGAATTACTCATCCTGGAGAAGAAAAGGACTTCCAGCACCTAAAGGGAGCCTACAAGAAAGACAGAGAGAGACTTTGTACATGAGTATGTAGTGACAGGACAAGGCAGAATGGCTTCAGACTGGCAGAGGGCAGATTTGGGTTGGATGTTGGGAAGAAACTCTTTACTGGGAAGCTGGGGAGGCCCTGGCACAGGAGCCCAGAGCTGTGGCTGCCCCATTTTTGGAAATGTTCTGGTTCTGGTTGGATGGGGATTTGAAGTGGTTTAGGATTGTTTTGCCCCAAAACAACGTGGAAAAATTGATCAGCTTTGGAAATAAAGAATTATTTTAGGTTCCCAAAATGCATTTCAGGCTTTATTTTTAAACATTTTCACTTTAAAAAGGTTATCTTTAGTGCTCTTGAGCTATTACCTGTAATGAGGGCTAGCAATCAGTGATTAGTCCAAAATTACCTAGAAATACCTCTTTCCATTGAAAAATAAGTAAGAAAAAAAAAAAATGTATGCCATTTAAAACAAACCCATATAATCAGCACACAGTTTTGGCTTTAAAATGGAAAAAAAAAAAATCTGTTTACAAACCTACACAAATCTGTTTACAAACCCCACAAATACAAACCAACTAGTTTCCATTTATTTAATGAAGTTCAAATTTGAAGATTACTTAGGTAATTAAAAAAAAAAAAAAAAAAAAAAA
>VXAX01001320.1:1332968-1395068 GCA_013399835.1 Leptocoma aspasia | reverse complement strand
AAAAACAACCAAAAAAACCCAAACACAAAAAGAAACCCCAAAAAAAAAACACCAAAAAACACAGAGGAAAAAAAAAAAAAAAACCAAACCAAAAGGTGTTGCCGTGAAGGGTTTGCAGCCTGCAGTCCGTGTTCTGTGCCGTCTGTCCATGCCATGCCTGCTGTGGCTGGCTCAGCACTGAGCTGCCTGCCCCAGGAGAGGGCAGAGCAGGAACACGGAAAAACTCCGTGTGAGCCCATCACAGCCCATTCCTGTACAGGATTAAGACTGCTTGGTAAAGAATAGAAACGTCCAGTTATTTTAGGGTTTTTAGTCGATTCTAAGTGACTGGCGTGCAGACTGCCTCCCTGTATTTTAGCACTGAAGTGCTGGAAAATTTTGAGTTCCTAGTGATTTTCTGTGTAGGGTTGCTCTAAGAAACACAGGTTTGCAGTAGTTCCAAAGTAACTTTTTTGTGAGTAACTCATGTTTTGGGGGCTTTTGTTAGGCTTCAGTATTTTTGTGAAATAGTGAATCAATGAGAAAAACAAAAGAAATTGTTGAAACTTAAAGCCTGTGCTTTAAATGTTTGCTCTTCCTCATGTCTAAAACAGTATCACATCAGAGCTTCGTATGTTGTTCTACATATATATATATACACACACATATATATAATCTGGACAGCTCTATAGGCTTGTCTGGGAATAATGAAGTCTCTCATTTGCAAGATTTTCTGTTTTTCAGGGTTACATCTTCACAGAGCAATGGTGTTTAAGTTGGTCAGCACGGACACAGATACAATGAAGGAAATTGAGACCCCCATATCCAAGCCAATGCTCATTCTGCTTTGTGGGTGGCAAAAAATGATAAACAGAAGATAAATCAGCAGACTTGGCAGAGCAAAAAAGAGAGTGTACAGAAGTTCCTGTACATCTGAGATCCCCTTACCTGTATACAGCACATGGTGCAAACACACACAGACTTAGAAAGGCACTTTGGCACTCATTTAGTCAAGATACTTTGGGTTAAATTTCCCTTTCTCTTAATTTTTTTTCAAGGAATAAAACCTATGACTGCAATGTATTTATTCTATGTTTACACCTGGTAGCAAAGCAGGTAACTAGCCTTTGAATTTATGCTTTATCCAGCAGCCAAGTGTCACAGCTGAGGAGGTGGATGGGGTTTTTGCTGCAATCTACTCCATACCGTGGCCTTTGTTTGTCGAGGTCAATGTGCTGAGCTGGGGAAAGGCCCTTTAACAGAAATACAGCCCTTGCTAATGAGCCCCACATAATCAAGAATGGTTCTTGGCTTGCTTGTTTGGGTTATCCTCTCCCTTGCTGATTATCTAGTTCAAGCTTCACCAAGTCTGAGTTTCTGTGTTTAAACCTGATATATGTGCACTGCCCAGTGAAACACATCCCAGGATGTCCTGGGTGACACTGGGGGACGAGCTCAGGTGAGACACTTCGTTGAGCCATGCTGACATTTTGTCTATTTCCTGTATGAACTAATTCATCAATGTGTGAATTTTGTCTCATCCCTGTATTTATCCTCACTTCAGGACAGAGTTGTAAGTCCACTGTGCATTTCCTAACACGCTTCTTGTAAAATCCATCTGCTAGAGCTCGCTGTAACAACCTAAAGAATTTATGAATGAATTAATCACTGTACAGTGAATAGCCCATTACTTGTTTGGCTGGTCTGAGGCCAGCGTGCTCAGCCGTTTGCAGGATAAAGCATTACTGATAAATGTCACCTTGTTATACATCTTGGTCTAATTTACAGGTGTTTGCAGGCCATTTGTCTTACCAAGAGAGGTATTTTTCTTCTGGATACCAAATAGCTTCTTAAGGCAACATTACTGCACTAAACTCTTGGGATGTTTTTCTAATGAAACCTGCAAGGGATAAATAACATTAAAATATGATCTCAGAGATTAAACAACTGGAAATAATAGTTGATAAATTTGTCTTCAGGAAAAAAAAAAAGTTAACTACTAAAAAGCTTGAAAATACATGGTTTTCAGTGTATTTAAATGCAAAATATTTAAAGATATAAAAATATTTTATTTTTAGATGGTTGAAAAGGCAAGGCCCATGTTTTTTATTTGAAATTCTCCTTTATGTTGAACTGAGAAACACATATAAATAAAACTGTTGATATTATAAGAAACATTTCAACATTAAAAATTTATATGGCTCCTTCTACGGTAACCTCTAGATTAGATTTCAGGGGTAGGTGGTTTTTTACCCTTGAATGTTTTGAAGTTTAAAATCATATTGTAATTTTACATGAACTTTTACTGGAAGAAACCTCAAAAAGCTTGATGTCATAAGAACACAGTTTTCTGCTAAGATACATTTAAGTTCATTTTTTCCAAGAAAAGCTGTAGAACTATAGAATATAGAATATAACATTATACATAAGGATTATAATTTAAAAAAAATCTTTAAAATGATAAAGATGGGAATAATTAAAGGATAAATTAAAAACAAATAGAAATTTTATTTTTTTTAATTGAAGTTCAAGGCTTTCTAGAAAAACCTATTCCATCCATTTCATTATAATCTACACTTATTCCCACTCGATTTTTCTTTAAGACTATGAAAAAAATTTCAAACATATATCAACTCATCACACAGAACTATCAAAGTAACACTTAATCTTGCTTCATAGCCAAAAAAAAATTGCCAGAGCCAAGGTTAACCCTTAATATTGATCTTCTGCAGCAGAGTCCCACCATAAAGGCATCCATTAAGTTCTAAAAAGTTCAATCAATAAGCACATAACAGGAAGGGTCACTCCTAGGTGTCAGTATTTCTAAGTTTTATGTGCCATTCCATGAAGAAAGCCAATTTGGGATGTGCATGTCCCTGTATTGCATTTCTTGCATCGATTCATGGCAGGAGGTTGGATCCTGCCCTACCCAAGGTTTGATTGCAGAGTTCCCCCACACAAAGGACTGAAAGATGATGTGGGATATTTTTAATACACACGCAGGCATCATGTGTACTGTGTCTTGTCCAGCTGATAAATCTGGGCAGCATTTTCTTCACAGTATTGTACTTTATATTATCAATTCACTCTAGATTTGTATAGATTTAGGCAGATGTTTTCAATTCTTGTTCACATAAATGGGAAAGAGGTTGGGTATACCTATGAAATATTTAAATATTTGTTTAAAAGTGCACAAGAATAGTTGAAGACAGAAGGGTATTTTCCAGTCAAAATTTAAAAATCATCTAATACTGTCTATACAATAATAGATTAGTCAGATTCCACTAAAAAGAAAAATTAAATTCCACTTGCTCTATTTCAGCTTTAAACTTTACCTGTTTCCCTGGAAGACTAGCCAATTTCTGACTTGTCATCAATTTTTAAGAGTTCACTAGGAAGAAATAGAGTTTATAATGAGATTATGAACAGTCACTTAATGATAGACTCCATAAAAAATGGGTATGGGAGGTTATATGACAAACTGTTGAGGCCAAGCTCTAATCAATACACACACAGTGAGCCTGAGGATGTGACTTGTGGCTGAGCACCTGGAGATTGCAAGCCCCTGGATTGTGATGGGCTGATCTCTGCTCACTGCCTTTAATAAACCTGGAATAAAGTCATGGTAAATCCTCAGGGCTAAAGCTCCCGAGGAGCCCATGCAAGAATGAATGCAGCTTCATGGGCAGAGTTCACTTTGCTCTGGCTGTGCTGCTGGTGCTGTGTAAAAGCATCCACTGCATGGCCTTCAGCAGTGCAAAGCCCACCTTCACCCCTAAAATTCCTCTTGACCTATAGATACAAGGTTATGAGGTAAAAATTATTATGGTCAGACTCTTCCCTTTCCCTTGTGCATTTAATTGCTTCTCGGGATGCATGACTTCTCTGAAAGCGCAGCCCTGGCTGCAAAACTGAGGATGAGTGGCTGATGACACAAATGAAACAGTAATTCTTATGCAAGCAGTATTCTGGACAAAAAGTGAGTATTTGTGCAGGGCAGTTTCATGAAAGTCTGTCAGCACTCTGGTTTTTGTGCATCTGCCTAAATGTCTTCTCATGAAGTGTGTATTTAAACCCTTTGCTGAGCTAGCATATCAACAACAAAATGTTTTCTTGGAACTGAAAACCAAGGGGACCGAAATTCTCTAGGAACACTAGCAAAATTCCATCTACCTGCCTTAGACAAGCCAGTAGAGCCCCCTGGTTTAGGGGTTCTTGTTGCTATGACATATTATAAGTTTCTCTGTGTGTAAGCCTTCTGATCTATTTTCCCATGGGAGAACATCCTTTTACTGTTCTTTTACTCTGTGTAAGCTTTCTGTAAACAATATCTGTGTCTGTTCTTCAAGGACATTTTAGAATTCCTCGGCCTCCTCCTTGAGAGTGGGAGAAGGAGCTGAAAACTGTAATCTGTCTGATATTGTAAGCATTCGGGACATTGCTTGGATGAAGCAGCAGCAGGAGCATGGAGAATGCTCTCTGCTGAGCAGATATAGAAAACAAGGACATTTTAGAATTCCTCGGCCTCCTCCTTGAGAGTGGGAGAAGGAGCTGAAAACTGTAATCTGTCTGATATTGTGAGCATTCGGGACACATTGCTTGGACGAAGCAGCAGCAGGAGCATGGAGAATGCTCTCTGCTGAGCAGATATAGAAAAATACTAGAATTATGGAGTCATTTTAATAAATCATATTTAGCCTTCTGATTTATTGTCAAGAGTCCTTCAATGTATGGACCACGATGATAGGTTCTGAGTTCCAATTATGTGATACTGGATTTTGCATTGTAGAAGTTTCACTGCCATGGGACAAACAAATGCCCCAAACTCTGAGTACTTTGCACACCTTAGAGCACTGGGCAGTGAGCTGATGGTAGCCACACCATCTCTGATGGACAAACGAGTCTGTGTGGGGCTGCAGCAGCTGTAATTAGCGGGACTATCTGTAATTAGCAGGACTATCTGGTGTCAGCAGCAATTACCAGTCACATCTTCAAGGATCTCCCCCTGGCTCCATTATGCTCCCCTGGCTTCCTCTTACAGCTACTAGATTAATTTCTTAGTCTGCCTTCTTTTATCTTTGGAGAAGTAAAACTTTGTCTTGCCCAGAGAACTGAGTAGCCTTGAGATGAATATGACCTGACAAGTATTACTTGAGTGTTGTAAAACCTAAATGTACAATGCCCAAGACAAGTGAGTATTATTAGCTGAAAAGTATTGTGTGTGGAAATGCTAATAACTGGGGTCAGTATTTAAAAATCATAACTAGGGATGAAATACTGGATTCAGGAGCATAATTTACTGCTGAGTGAAACATCACCTGCACTCCATTCTAATTAGCTGGATTACACGACTGCAGTTTACATGGCAAGGATAAAAAAACCATTAATCACTCCTATGAAAACCTTTAGTACAATCAGCACTCATGAAAGTCAAACAAGTGGTCAATAAAGTTGTTATTATTATTATGGGTTTTGGTGGTGGTTTGTTAGTTTATTTGGGTTTGTTTGTTTGTTTTTTTAATGAGAAGATGTGTGGGAAGGACTACAGGTTGTAACGGTATTTTTAGAATCCTTTTACACCTCTTCAGTCTAAACTATTGACCCCTGCCCTGATATTTACCCCTCATTCTTGTGTGCCCTGCAGACTGAACCACATGGGCATACAAATGTGCAGGTATATATGAGTCCATTACTCAAAATAAGTATAAATAGGTGAAATAGTCCCTGCAATAGAGAACAAGTCCCCAAGAGCATTATTGCTAAGATTGTGCAATGAAAATAAAATCAGAATATCTGCTTAACCTCCCTGTTTATTCATGCTGGCCACTTTTTGCAGTAAAATGCAGATACATTTCCACAGCTAGAAGCAACAGAAATAAGAAAGCACTCTGGTAGTCACTGCGTCATACAACTAAAGCAACTATCTAAAAATAAGATAAAAGTCATAAAGTTCTAAAACTGTGTAAGGGCAGAGCATCATAGTCAGTGAACTGAGAACTGTGCAAAGCCACTGGTTCTGTCTGTATGGTAGGAAAACTATCATAACTATTAGCCCAAAATAAATTTGTATAAGATAAGGAAAGTTTCTGACCAATTTCCTGCTGCTTATCTGCACATTTTGGCTCTGTCAAACACATCTTTTGGTTTGTGCATGTTTGGACATTTCTGAGTTTTCTTTTCCAGAATCTTCATTCTCAATTTCAGTTTCTTATTCAGCTTTTATTCTTCCTAAAACCCTCATCTAGCTTTACTTACTTTTTTTACTGTAAAGGTGTAAGTTTGATCTTTATCCCTTAAAGACTTGGATATCAAAGGAGCTTCTATTCAGTTTGATATATATGAAAAAGACCAAGATGCCTTCCAGGCAAGTGGTCATAATCAGAAAGCTATCAGGGCCCAGCTCTTGGTGGTGAGCAGGATATCTGAAAGAAAATCCTCCCAAATGGATTTCACTCAGCTTCTGTAAACCAAACCAGTGTAAGTACAAAAAGAGCACAAGCTATGGGCTCAAGTATGTCATTTCTGCAAGTTTCAATTGCAGAATGCTAATTAGTGCATTCTTTACCATGCTGGGCAATAAATTTATTATTTGTTGGATAATCATAACTTCTTTGCTAGATTTCCTCGATGTCTTCTCTTAGGTTTTATTGTAATTTATTTTAGACACTGCACTTTGCATAAGTTTGGTGGAAAATTCAGAAACTTATTATTAGGTCCCTAACAATCAAGGTAAAACCACTTTTTCTTGCTATATATCTCATGTTGGGATCCACAAAAAAAAAAATAAAAAAGAAAAAATCCAAATATGGTTAAACTTTTTTAACATGGTAAAAGATTGGCATTTCTTAAGTATATTACTAAATGCCTAAGAGAGGTTTCTAGCAACTATTTCAAGATAAAGTGATTGACAAATCTGCAGCTGTGTGATGAACTTCCTTTGTATGGGGAGCATTCTGCTTTTCTCACAGTCATTGGATTTATACTGGTGTCAGTGTGATCAGAACTGGATCCCAATTAACATTGTCAGGGGTATTTTATCAGAGGGATGGAGTAGGAAAGCTCAGCTGAGTCCTATTGACTGTGGCCTGTTAAATGGACAGAGATTTTTGCTGAATGAATGTTTCACACTCTGTACTGCACATCATTAGTTAATGGCTCAGCATGTGCTAAGACTGAGAATAACAGCTCCGCACTGGATGCTCAGAAGACAAGGTTTATTTTCAAATACCTGAGGTAGGATTCAAACCACAGCCCAAGAGAACAACAATTTCACCACTACTGTCACCCCATCGTGCCACACGAAACTCAGAGACAGAGCGCAGTTACACTCGAGAAAAGGCAAGGAAGAGAGAAACTTTATTTTGGTTTTCACATTATATAGAGTTCTGGAAACGACCATCGATTGGAAGGTGAAGTTACATCTTCTCCAGCCACGCTGGTCAGTGACAAAGTTCATCAAACTTTTCTCCTCCCAGGAGAAAGAATGAAAAACAAAAAGACAGTTAGACAAATGTGCATGTTTACAAAAGCAGTGTGAGAAACTCCATCACAAGAATGAAAACATCAGAAGGCTGAAAAGTGAGAGTGACACCACTACTCCACAAGTGGGGTTTTTCCTGCCAGCAGATTTAAACAACAGTTAGGTGTGTTCCATACAACCCTTCCGTGCCCTCTGGCCTCGTGTTTCAGCACAGAACCCATGCGTGCTCTCCAGGGATCACAGCTGTCCCTGTACAAACCTGAACCCATATTCTTCAAAGATTCCCACTTTCCCAGCCAATTGTTTTTGTTGTAGTAAATTCAGCAGTAACTGCAGCCCATTTAAAATCATTTTAGCTAAACATATATTACTGCTTCTACAAGCAGAGCCTGAAATTTTCAGAAGTGCTCTCCTCTCTTTTCAGTGCCAGGGGGAACGGAAGGTAAAATATAGTGCTTTAAAAGTAAGCCTCTTCCATCTGGTGAGCTAGCCTTAGACCTACTTCAGTCTGCCAGGAATAGCCTAAAATTGTTTCTATTTTTCATCTGCAGTTAAAACACTAACAGGCATAATGAGAACAGGGGCTTTTATAAAATTACTGACTGCCAGGATGATGAATTTATTCTCTTCTGTTAAAATGAGGCTGTGTTTTAGGTTTGATGTCGTCCTATGCAGTTTGGCTATTACTCCGCTTTTAAAGAAGCTAAATGAACTTTTTCTTAATACTCAAGAGCATTATTCCTGCTGCTATATTTCAGGTTCTCACAGAATTTTCATTATAATACTTTATTTTTAAGAGCCTGTGACTTCACTGAAAAAATCCTCCAGGCAAAAAAAAGGATCAGAGAGTCTCAGTTTGGGAGTAAGTCAAGAATGGCTTATTTAAGTTGATTAAAAAAACATAGTATGAATTTTGATGAATTTTTTCAAGGTATTATTTTTTACATATTTAAAAAAAAATGACTTTCAGAATTATTCTTTGTGACTAGATCAGCTCTCAGTCTTTAAGCAAGCATGAAAGATTTGATTTGTGTTTAGCAGTGCAATCCAGAGCTATTAAATCAGTGTCTATTAAACCTGGAGTTTTCTAAACTCATGATCTTTTAATGCTGACGGGTTTTGGGATTTGGGTTTCTCTGAGGGTTTTTATGGTTTGGGTCGGGTTTTGTTTATTTTTTTTAAGGTATATTTAAATGTGCCTGTGTGATTATATACTTCACCATTTTGTTGCATAAACTGTAAGTCTATTTATATTGTACCAAAACACAGCACATCAAGTCCATGACCTCACAGCTAAAATCCCCATTAAAACCAGGATACCCAAGCAGGCTGCATCTCCTGTCCCCTCCTCCTCTTTCCAGGAATGGTGATGACAGGACATGTTAGGGGCTCTGGTACTTGTGGGGGAGGGATGATATTTAGCTTTGGAAGAAAAGGAGATCTCAGTGGTTACAGGTGACCCCAGTGACAGCCAGACAGGACCAGCTTTGATGCCTTTTCCTGCACGGATTTGCTTCAGGATCTCTCCTTGGCAACATACATTTTTCCATGGTTTTCTTCCACATTTCTGTATTAGTTTCTGCTATGAGGAGCTCTTTGGCTAAATATGAAATAAATGTAGTTTTTAATTGGAGCTCTGAGGATGCAGTGGGCTGCAGCCGTGCCAGCCCTGGAAAGATGCTGTGTGACCTTGCTGATGTGCAGCAGTTCACTGGCAGAGGACAGCTATAACTTGCTTCAGTTTCCCAGCCCCAGGGCTTTAAAGGGTTAGTGAAGATGAATGGAGTTGTCTTGCTAAGCCATTTGCTCTTTTTTCTTTCACTTAAGAGGCAAAACCATGCTTTCTAAGGGAATACAATTGTTCTTTCCTTGAACTGTGAATATTCTTCATGCTTACTCTTGTGTAGGACATGTTTGATCTTACTGAGGTCCGTGTGGGCAGTGTGGAATATTGCTGGGTTAAATGCATTAACACTCATATCATATTCATGTTAATTTGTTGGGCTTTTTAAAGTGTTGTATCTGCTTACATGTGTGCCCTCATTTTCAAACCACACAGACAGCTGCGTGTGCGGGCTGTGCAGACTTCTATCAATGGCTCTGTGGAGGTCAATGATGCAAAACCTAAGGAGTAATCATTCAGTGTAAGGCCTTTACGATGAAGCTTCACCACTGTTTATCATCCTTACAGCAAATCTATTTCTAGGTATTGAAGCCTGAAGTGGAGATTTTCAGGATTAATATAGGCAATGAAAAAAAGTGCATGTGTTTACATTGCTGAACAATAATAGTCCAGTTCCAAAAAGCAACAATAAATTAAAATAAGAATATCCTTGTTATGGATCAAATTCTACTTTTCTGTGCAGATCTGCATTTAAAAATCAGGTGATAAGACAGCTAAAATCCATTTTATTTAATGTGCCTTTTGGAGTTCCAGAGTAGACAAAAATATCCATGTAAACACTGCAGTTAGGTACTTCATAAAATTGTTCTGCTGATACACATCAAAGCACATGAGGCTGTCCAATATCACCTTAGCAGCAGGCCTGCTGGAGATGTTTAATTCTGTCACTATCCTTCTGCACAGTTTGGGGAAATCAGTTAATAAACAGAATATGTTAAAATATAGTTCTTTCTCCCAGCCTGCAGAGTGTTATTTTGTTTTAAAGTTATACCTGTAAGAATCAAAGAGTTCAATGGCTGCAATTCATGTAATCATTTAACTCCTCTAATATTAATTGAAGCTCACCTTATATAGAATCTTGAATTCTTGCATAGAAAAAAATGTGACAAAAGAGGAACTCCTTACCTCAGGGCTCCTTGCTATGGGCACATCATTTACAGGAATGACTTGTGCTGTGAATAATACTGGAGAAATGAAAGGGACAAATGGAAGGGGAACTCCAGGGTCACCTGTAGTGCCACATCTACAAAGTCACATGATGCAGCCCCCCAGTGCCTCAGCATCTTTCTGTTGAACTGTGCATCACTCCTATGGTTAATGTGCCACAACTGTTTCATCTAAACAGACAGAGAAAGTGTTTGATTGCCTCTGCCTCATTTATCCATTTTGTTCTCTGAATTTCTGAGTTTTTTGTAGCTTAATACAGGCAGCATGGTCAACATATAAAAATCTGAGTGTCATTTTAGGAATGTCCTTTTACTTCATCCAGAATAAACATTAATTTTAGCAAGGAGATTTTTACTTCAGTAAATAATATGCAGACTTTATAATCTCTGTTTTGTATATTTAAGTGTTAAGAAAAGTTTGGATTTAAAATATGTAGAAGCCTAGTTGAAGCTGGATAATACAGTCAAGGAGAATGGAAATAGCCCAAGATTCAATTAAATTCAGATAGTTTTCACTGGAAAAATTCTCTTCCTATTGGCAAGGGGCAGTCAGACAGTTAACTGGTAGCTTTTTCAAATCAGTAACATTGCACAATTCTCGTTAGGAGAGAGTGATGAGCAAAGTGATATAATAAATAAGGATATCTTTTGTTGGCCAAGACAAGCTCTGCAGGGACTGGTGTAGGACTCAGGGACTCAAATAATTATCAGAGTAAATTAAATAAGAAATAATGTGGATATGCTTCATGCGGTTGCAGCAGAAAATTCAATTAAATTTAAAGTTTAAAATGAAAGTTGCAGTTTTCAGTGGCTAGATCTAATGGAAATGTAGGCTTCCTGAGTGATAATCTTCCTTTGCTAGTGAAGGGCATTGTGATATAAGAACACCAGCTTTTAATATTTTTTTTCATTATTGTTATTTTAAAGCTTCCAAGATAACAAATTGGTACAATGCTTGGGGTTATTTTCCCTATGTTGATAAAAAAATTGGAGATACATAAATTTTATCCATATTGACAATGTCTGAAGGAAATGAATTTCTGAAGGTGATGACATTGCTACAGACTAAAAGGCAGATGAGAGGAAGAGGAAGGAGTTTGAATTGTAGCTGAGAACATAATTGTAGAGAACAGCCCTAGAAGGTTCTAATCTAAAGGGATCGTTGTCACTATTGTTTTCTTACATGCTTTATTTTTTGTGCTTTCCTGTATAAAGGGTTTAGGACTCCTCAGCTTCAAAGTACTTATATTTGCCTCAGTTTTTAAAATTTTGAAGGTTACCCATGGAAATTTTTGATATGTGTTTGCTTAAGCATAAAATTAGGTTTTGAATTTTCCATGAAATGGGAAAATCAGTCTGAAAGAACTGAATCATTGAATACTATTTCCAGTTTCCTGGTTTGGAATATTTTTATTGAACACTGTATTCAGGTGTTCAGTTTTGAATATTTTATTCAAACATAACATGATGAAATGCATTGTCCTGATATAACATTTTACAAAATGAATATAGAACGATATGGTTTTTATATTGGACAGTAAGCTTACTGAAATAAAGTCTGTGAACTTTCAGATTTAATTTCTGTATGTCTACTAAAACAGTCTTGAAGGAATATCTGACAGCTGTGCAAGATCAGGTGCTAGCAATTATTTGTTAGGTGTGAGAGAAAGTAATTCACTTGAGTTTGTGTGGGAGAGGCCTCCAATTAAGATCCTTAAAAGAGACCATTCTTTCCTGAATTTCAAGAGGCAGTACAGGTGCAGCAGGTTGCCTACATTGCCTTTTTTTTTTTTCCCCCATACCTGTGCATAGTGCTTTTTATTGCCACTGGATGCTGTTCTTTTAGAATGAGTCAGTATTTCAAACATTAAACCTGTCTCCTGGAAATAGGATATGCAGAAGAGATAAACCATCTCAGGCCTACTTTATAGCAGGTTAAAGATAGTAATTTGTGTGTATCCTCATAGTCCTCAGTCTTCAAAGTACTCCCTCCTGGTGAGTAAAATATAAATGACTTAGAAGATATTATTTGATGTGTTTTGACACTGCCTGTTTAAGGCATCATATGATGATTGATAAGTTAGGTAATACAAAACAACACTTTCAAAGTAAATGTCTAGCATTGTCTTTTAAATTTGTATTACATTGCTGATATTTTCTAAGCAATTTTTAGCACTCAGTCCACAGGAGCTATTTCTTTTCTCAGGTTTAATGTGTGTTCAAGAGGAAATATGCTAAAAAAGATTAAAAAAAAGGAGCTTCTCATGTATACATGCCTTGTGGAATCCTAAATGCATGACACAAAAAATTCCAAGAAGGTGATTTTACTAGAATTTATGTGGTTTTTTCCTCACTTTAAAGCATCTGCTCTCAGATGAATCAGCTGTGAAAAAGGCTGAATCCTATGCATGGCTTATCTGCATTAAAAAAGTGACTTAAGTATTTAGCTTTATTTAAACTTCTCCTTAGTGTCCTACTTTTAATTCAGACTCTCCAGTTATGGTCCAAACCCACTTTAGGCAAAAAAGGACCAAGACAGCTAAAAGTACAGATTTTGAGATAGTGCAAGCCCATTGTGCTTTGACAATATTCAGCATTCATGTGTTCATTATTACCCTTAAAGAGATTTTTTTAATTGATGGAGCTTTATTTGTCAAGTGCTGAAATGTAATTTTTGTAAATAAGTGACCAATTCTTGCTTTTGTTGCTTCTTCTGTTGCCAAGTTGTGATTGCACTTCTTCCGTTCTTTGCACCCAACTTGGTCTTTGGTTTCGCTTTCAAAATCAGGTAGAAGGCCAAAGAAATATACAAAAATATTTGAGTAGCACTGTGATCTTTTGTGGAACAACAACTTACAAAGTCTGTCTTGGACATTCTTTTAATTAGGAGAAAATAGAAAAGGAAATCCCTTAGATTTTCATTGTGCTTATTTGCCACTTAACTGATAAACTGTTTCAATCGAGACAAGGTCTGTGGGTTTATTTGGGGGAAACAAATAAGAACTTTTGAGGGGTAGGATTTTGTACCTCAGTGCAAAAGTTGGAGAATGCTATGGAGCAGACAGAATTACTGAAGCATATAATAGGCAAAAATTTTCTGAGGGGAAGCAATTGCTTAAAATCTAAGAAGCAGATAGTATCACAAAAGAGTTATTTTTCCTAATATTTTTTCAATCATATTAATTGTAATTATTGCCATATAAAGACTGAATCCTGTTAGAAGGTGTTCCTAATGTTTCTTGATTATTAATCACACAGTATCATTGCTAGGTAGTCCAAAGAATGTATTCTCCCTGGGAGTCTGTGCTGGAATTTTCAAACCATTAATACTATTTAACTGCTGCAGGCCTCTCTGGCTTCCCACTGAGGCAGATTGTCTGTCAGGGAAGTTTTTTCTGATTTATTCTTTTGTTGGTGCTGGTGACTTAGAAGTGCCTTTGTGTCTGAAACTGGTCTATTATGTGCTTAGAGAATTTTCATGATGTCAAAGAAAAAGCAAGTACCGAAGAAAATGGCTCCTATTTTTCTCTACAAGGTCCTTTTCTATTGATTGGATGTTGGCATATTTTTGCACTCTGTGATCTAGTTTTGTGGTTGTCCATTCTTCCATGACTAGACAGCTTTTCATCTATGAATCTATCATCTGTTAAAAAATATCATTAATAAGAAAAAGCAGTGGTATTCTTTTTAATTTCTTTTGGTAAGACACTAGAAGAAGTACTGAAAAAATTATTTTTCTCTTCTACAGAGAAGCTGAAGTACAGTTTCTCAGTGACTTGCAACTGAATATGAACTAAAGCAGCTAAGGTGGAACTGGTTAGGAAAAACTTCATTGAATATTTGTAAGGAATATATTCCATTGGCTGTGTAATAAAGCAAGATGAGAGTAGAAAAGGCCTTAACTACAGCAGTGTATTAGATAATCAAACATTGGGAAGGTACTCAATGCACTGGGAAGGGAAAGAAGCACAAAAGACAAGTCATTGCAAAACTTAAGTTGTCTTAACAACCTTAGTTGCTTTTGTTTTCACTAAGATATAATTTCATCTTTATGTTGATGAAACTTCAATATCTAAGTCAAATCTTATTTCTGTCAAATGCAGATTATATAATTGACTCAGAAAAGAGCCAGAAGGCAAGTATTATGTCAATGTGAAATCTTAATGGTAGGAAATTGATAATTTGGAATTGAATAAAAATGGTTTTTGTTTCTGTTAATTTTATTGTCTTGCAAATGATCACTACAAATGTCCCTAGCTAAAATTGTAAATTAATTGTTCTCAGGAACATTTAACATTCTAATTCTTCTAATTTATTTTGTAAGTGAAAGTACGTTTATGACTTGTGGGGAACTAAAAGCCTCATTTCCATTCTTAAATGAAATTAACTGAATCTCTTCCAATTGTAAACTACTTACTGTGCTTATTTTGAAATGGCCACATTTTAGCATATTAAAATGTTAATAACTCACATGAACCAAAAATAATTAAATTAATCTTGGCAAATGTTGAGGGCTTGTCAAGGGTTCATCTTGTAAGAATTATTCTGACAGTATTTCAAAATACTGCTGATCCAAATAATGAAGTCATTGGTGGGAAACTGTAGTCAATTTTTGATTTCACATGTTGAAGTTTATTTTCAATATATTAAATTGTAAAGTGTTTGCACATACAAGGAGAACAGATCAGCTGTTCAGGTAGTGTAGTCTCTGCAGCTTCCTTAGGGTGTGTGGAAGGATGGTGATTCATGGCAGCTTTGGTTGTGAAGTATTTTATCTAAACTTGCACTAGACCAAGGCCCCCTTACCTTCTCTTACAATCAGCCTGAAGGACAAATGCATTTTTCTGGTTTATATCCTTGCAGAAAATTATCTAGTCAAAACATAAATAGTAGGTAAGTATTTTTGTGGTAATAAGACTATCAATTAGCTTACAGCATGAGCTTTCAGGTCAAGTTGAATTTTCCTGTCTCTTAGAGGGATATTAAAATCCCTGGAGCTTAAGTTATTTTTTCCTTTCTGTCTTTTCTCTAGCTGAGCTCTCACCTCCTGAGGTGTGTGGCAGTGGCACAAATGCACAGGTTTCTAAAGGGAAGGGGGCTGTGGTATCTTGTTTATGAATGCAGGTATCTCAAGGATGAGATTTGTAGGAAAAGCTGAATAAAAATTTTCATTTTTTTTTTCTCCCCCCCCCCCGACAAAATTTTTTTATGGGGAGAGCTGTAAATTCTTGTGGTGATTAACTCCTCTATGATATTACTTTATGGAATTTGCTCTAGAACTGTGTCAGCACAGTTTTTCCTTTTTCTTAGAAGGAATGAGTGCAGAGAATGGCGTCAGAAATTGTGAATTATCTCAGTGTCATGAAGAGTCTCAGACTAGTTTGCTGGAAGAGAATTACCTGATTGTCTGTATTCTGGTCTCCAAAGCCTGAAAAGTTTGAGATCATGCTTTCTAGATGGAAGTCAATAGGAGTGAATGTGGTGCTTTGATTTCTTTCCTTTCAATGGAAGTTTCTGAAGGAGTTCTGGAATGTGTTTAGTGTTTTGATTCCTGAAGGAGATGTGGAATTTAATAATCTGTGAACCTGTAAATAACTATGCAATAATTATGAAGAAAAGCAATTCCAATCTCTCCAGGACTGTCTTAATAGAGGAAATGCTGCCTCAAATATCAGCTGCAAAAAGCTGATTTAAGAATATTGTTCTAGAAATAATTTGAAACAAATTACTCTTTTCCGAAGTCAAGGCACTTTACAGTGATTCTTATGCTCAATCCCACATTGTGTTCATGGTGGCATTTCATGTGGGAAAGAACTTGTCAAGCTTTGCTCGTTCCAAGCAGTGCATTCCCAGTGACTCCATTACAGCAGCTTCTGCAGCTGCTTACAACACACATGACTCCTCAGGGAGGGTCAATGCAACCTCCTTTGGCCAGGGTATTCTGAAATCTGGGTTGGGAGAGTTGATTAATCATAACAGATTATTCTTTAGGAATGCTACCAGTGTGCACACTCTCAAACACTGCCTCTGTGTTAATAAAAAGCCATTTTGTGAAGACCCTGTGTTGAAAAGAAGTATAGACATTTAAGTCAAAAATTACTGGTTTCCTAGCAAACAGTTTTATCTCTTTATCAGTTATTTATGGGAGGGAGGGCTCCTTTGTGCCCCGTTCCTCCTGCAGAAACTGAAAAATAACTTTACTGTGAATTTTTCTGTGATGATTTGTAATAGGACAATGTTAAGTGCTGTCACAGAATCTGCCTTCAGGCAGATTGTAAATACTCTTACTTTCTGCAGACTTTTGTGAATCCTAATAACAGTGATCCGAGCCATGGAGCTACTCCTTCTCCTCCAGTTTTCTTTCAGTGGCATTCCCTCTAATTTTTGTAATACATATTGGAAAATGTAACGTACAGACATTGAATTTTGAAGATGTTCTAAATCTCTTTCTGCTACTTCATTCTCTGATGACTTAAATTTCACATAGGACCTATAGACCTCAGTAGTGATCACTTGGCCTTTCCAGATATAATTTGGGATTGTGCTGGTGCTTTTAATCATTTGCTCATTTCTTCTCATCTCCTACCAGAATTTGAATCTCTGTTACCAAAGTCAAAGGTCACATAGAAAATAACTAAGTACACAAAGCTGCGAGTACTTCTGAGGAGCACTTGTACTATTCACTCAGATCATTCAGCATCAGGCAGGATGAGAAGAGATGGAAACAACTTTTTGAACTCATGAGCATACAAACACCATTACAGCTGAGTTTGACTTTCAACTTTAGTAGCTATATTCTTACATTATTTTTCTCATCCTGATAAAACGGCCACTTTTTCACATTAAAAAGAGTAGTGGAAGGTAATGTATTTAATTTACCTTCATAAGACCTTCCTTTCAGGCCTTTCACTGAATATATATTTTTGAAAGGAATAAATTGTTCAGACTTGCACATTTTATGGATGTTTTTCTTGAGCACATTGCTGTTAGGTCTGCCTTGCATTTCATTAAGCTCCAGGAAGAGAATTTGGTCTACAAGGAAATATGTAATTGTCCATATCAGCTGAGCAGCACAATTGCAATGAATGGCTTTAGAAGCCTTTCCTTAGGTGAGTGATGAAGTGTCAGAAGCTGGACAATAGTTCTCCCAGAGGTTTCAAATGGCATGCAATCAAATCTTTAATAATGCTTGAAAATGAGCAAACAAAGACACACAAACCAGTAGGAGAGTTGTTAAAAAATTATGCCAGTCACAGAATTATCTTTGTTGTACAGACATTCAAGACAGCTACAGTATGTACATTTTAATCATTTTTCTTCATTTAGCAAGCTGCAGATTCTACAGGTGTAACCTAAGACAATGAGTTGTTCTGTATACTTGGAGGGGATACAAATTTATAAGGTCAGAGGCAGAAGATGAATCCAAGCAGAGAGCAGATGCAGTGGGCCAAGAATAGGCAGCATGGGAGAGCTCCCTATTAGAATCTAATATATCCAACAAGTTCTGTGTTTTGTGCTGACTGACACAATGGTGAAAAGGTTGATGGGACTTGAAAGCAAGCTAGTAATACATAAAATCTGCTTAGTCCTAGTTTTGGGTAATAATCTGGCAAGATGATTTCAGTGCACAAGTTAGCATGAATATGCTGTTCTCTTAAGGGTCAAATTATCTTTATGTAATGTAGAATTACACAAAAAATGAAATAATAGAACTTTTGCTACAGTTGGTCCTCTGGCACCACATTTTGATGTATTGTTCATCATAATACCATGCCTGATAAATGGTTTCATAGAAACCAAATAGGCTTTTTTCTGTGGAATGCCATGACTAATTTGTCTCTGACTAGTTTGGCAGAACACATTATAAAATATTGATGTGGATAGCCTAGCTCCTTCCTCACAAATAGAGCAAGGTTTTACAGTGAATTATTTTGAATTAAAAAATGTTATTTTACCTATGAATTTTAAAGGTCAAAATATGTGTCAGGGAAGGTTGTGCTGATTGACAAATTGGGAGGTCATGGAAAGCAGGGAAGTAAGAAAGGAGATATATCCATTAGAGGAGGAGGCAGAAGAAGTGGGCAAGGAAAAGGACTGTGGTGGGTTGACCATGGCTGACCACGAAACCACTCTGTCTCTCCTTCCTCAGCTGAGCAGGGGAGAGAAAATTTGCTGAAAGGTATTTTGTTTTGTCCTTGTACTGTGTTTATGTGGCAAGGTTTTGCACTGGAGGGGCTGCAGCGTAGACGTGAGCACAGCCTGGGGGAGGAACTCATTGGGAGCAGCCCTGAGAAGGACCTGGGGGTGCTGCTGGACACGAGGCTCTACACGAGCCATCAGCATGTGCTGGTAGCCCAGGGAGCCAGCCTTTGCTGGGCTGCAGACAAAGCAGGGGCAGTGGGTCATGAGAGGGGACTCTTCCCTGTCCCCTGCTCTGCTGGGGGACACCCACGGTGCTGCCTCAGCCCAGGCACCCCCAGCATGAGAAGGACATGGACTTGTTGCTGTGGGCTCTGTTTGTCACTTGATTTTCAGTGTAAACAAAGGAAGGGAAGCAGAAGAGCTGTCTCTTTTTTTCAGTCAGAAGCTCCACCAGCAGAGGTAATGAGGTGTGAGCTCTTAGCCTCAGCATGGTCTCAGATTCCTCCTTACTCTGAGCTCCATTTTTCCTTTATCCACAGCGTGGTGTCTTGCTTTTCCACCGCTCCCATTCAGCTCTATTGTGTGATTTAAACACCCACAAGGTGTGCTTGTTCACCTTTCCTCAGATGTAGCACCAGGCAGCTCTGCTCACACTGCAGGTACCAAAGCAGTCAGGTGACACAGATGTTTCCAGTTTTGCTGTGGGCACTCTGGGTCATCATTTGACAATTTCCCAATTTCCCAATTCTCCTAATTACCAGGTGCTGTTACAGATAGGGGTGATTAGTGGGTGGACAACATGGAGAGTGCTTTCAGAAGCAATACACCGAAACATTACTGCTCCAGATGTCCTTCAGGCTTGGGTGATGTCTGAAAATGCAAAACCTGCGGGTGGAAATGTGAAAAATTATATTCTGTGCTGTGGATCTCCAAAGGCCATACAATTCCTCTCTTTTTCTTTTCTTTTCTGTTCCTTTAGCATACTATATAGGCTTCTGTAAGTACAGGTTGCACTGCAATATTGGTATTTGCCCACCAAATGTGATGTCTATTTTAAGTCCAAGCACCATGGACCCAAATTTTCCAATCACCTTTCCAGTACAGTTAAAGTGAATAAAAATCAAGCAACAGAGTTTGGGTCTTGTTGCACAGCTGCAAGTGACCAAACAGGAGTCAAACTGCAACCAGTTTGGGAACAATCTATGACCTCCAAGTAATTCCATTTTATGACAAATAATCCATGTGGTTAATTTTCAATTATGTAGTTTATTTGCTTTTTATGTAATGCAATCATAGACATGCAGTGTATTTGTCAAATCTGAATAAATGATTTCAAATGAGACACTAAAATCCATTATTAATTACATTATAATTCTCAAATCAGATTCTGCTTTGTGGCTGGTCAAAAATACAGTTTCATTACAAGATTACAAACCTTTTAAAATTAAGTAGCAACAGGCATCCATAGATGCACAAGCTAGCACTAATGCAGTTAAAGATGTATGATCACTAAACAATATCTTCAGAGGAATATAACTTGACCACAAAGCTCTATCTTGTTTTATATTCCATAGAACTGAATCTTAGACACAAGATGAACTTAGTTGGTTTGGTCTTGTTTGGTTTTTTTTTTTTTTTTTGTAAAATAGGAAATACATTTTCCAGAATTTTATCTTTTAATTTGAGGAGTTGAATCCACAAATATTTAGCTCATGTTTTCTGGTTGAACTATCTTAACTTTTTCTTTCTCTTGTCAGTTTTAGTGATTAGTATGAGGAGATCCAAAATGAGCAGCCAGGACATAATAAAATCCTGTACTGGTTTCTTAACTCTGCATCTGTCTATTATTGTTTCAGATGAAGACTTTAGTATTGCCCTCTTTTAGGAATATTGAAAAAAGGCTTCTTGTTGTCAATAGGAAAATCAATGACATTCATGTAGAGAAGTCTCCTAATTTTCCTTTTGTATTTCTGTTCATTTTTTAGTATTAAAGTGATTGAATAATACTAGCCCAAATCTTGATTGTTTTTCTTTCTCCATTAAATCATATGATACCTGAACTGAATAAAAAGCTTGTGTTCTCTACAGGCGATGACTTTGAAATAACATTTACTTTGAATCTCCCAGGATGATGCAATAGAATCTGGATTTGTTGCTCACACTTGATACAATTGTAAATCATTTTTAAATCATTGAAAATTTGAGTCGGGCTATTACTATACTCCTTTATAAATTTTTAAGTTGTATATATCAAGAAATGTGGTAATGTAGGAGGCAACCAAAGAACAATTGAAAATAGGCACAATGTCAGAAATAAAGGGTAGGAGTATTAAAAAAATATAAAAATTTAAAAAAAAAAAATCTTTCCTAGATGGAGTGGAGTTGGGTGACTGGGCTGGAAACCCAGAGATGGGCTTAGTTGAATGAAGCCATAATTTGACTAAAGCAAGAAAGAAAAGACTCCTAGATTGAATTAAAAAGCTTTTTCTTTTCTCTCAATAATCTTTTTAAAGTGTTCCTCTGTGGTCTGCTACGTTCAGTAATCTCTGGCTTTGCTCATCCAGTCTGTCACAGGTTATAAATAAGGTGCTGCTGGGTTATGGGATGGTGATGCTGGGGTGTCCCCTCAGTGAGATCCAGGGTTAGCAGGGCAACCACTGCAATGGGGAAGCCACAGAGGGTGGCAGACCCTGCAGAGTTTGTCATTTTGTCAACATCCTGCGCTCTATCCTAAACACCCTGAGTCACTCAGGGAAGCCCAGTGGTAATCCCACCTTTCCTGCCTGTTTGCAGGTAGGCTGAGGTTGTTTAGAAAATTTCCTGTGCTCTGCTTATGTTACTAAGTACTTTCTACTGCCCAGGACTGACAGAGGAAAAGCTCCAAAATTCTGTCTCATTCAGGTAAAATCATGCCTGCTCTTGAATGATTTAGGAAGGCAGTGCAAGGGTCATTGGCTAATCCTTTTCCCATTTCCCCCTAATAAAGTGCCTGAGCAGTGATCTCTGCACAGGCACTCTTGCTGTTGTGTCACTTGGACTGTGCTAAGAATTTTATCAAATACCAACACTTGATTTTGTCTATTAGTGATCAGATCCTGACAAAAATAATTACTAACTTGGCGAAGGGGATTAAACCCCTTTGAACAAAATGAATATTTAGGCAGTGTCTCTGTGCTGTACTAACCTTCAGCTCCCTCAAATGAAACAAAACCTCACCTGGTACATCTGTGTTCCCTCCATGCTGCCAGTGGGACAGGCTACTTTAACCCAAGGAGAAGATAAATTACTCTGACTGCTTTAGAACCTGCTCGTTTCATCTCAGCCACAAGGAAGTTTAGTTCTCTTATGGATACTTAATTTTCCCTGACAACAAACACTGGGAGGTTACTTTGCTCTATGGCACAAATATCCTTTCTTCTCCATAACGTTTCTTAAAGTAACAGCTTACCTTAAAATTTTCACTGGTTTGCTAAATTTTATTTACTTCCTGTGAAGTTTTGTTTACTTCCTGTGAGATGAAGTCAGCAAAACAGAGAATTTTTGGAGTTACCTAAACAACTACTCTCTTAGAAGTGCAGTTCTGACCAAGGTAGAATGTTTCTTCTTGATATAATCATTGATTATTTCTCTCTCCCCAGCTGGAAAAAACAACTTGAAAGTTGAAAGACATGACATATTCTAGAAGCAAGAGGGAAAAAACAAATACAGTTGTAATTGATGTCCATCTGAAGAACCCAGCTAGAGCACTTTGTCTATATCCTGGAAAGCTTTAAATTTAATGTAACATGATTTACAGGAATTGTCTTGCCTCCAGTTTACCGAACATGTCACCCTTCCTAATGCATTTCTTTGATTTGATGATTCTTTTCAGATCCTTTCTCCTGATAGAGAAATCATATCTTGAACCTGTTTGGTCTTTTTTTTTTCCAAATTTCTCAGCATTGACAGAGCTGGTGTAATCATATTATCTGTGGTTATGCTGTTGTGGGTTTTTTAAAACATGTAATAGATAAATGGGGAACACATAGAAGTAAAGTTCCTGTTTCTCTGACTATGGTTAATAATTTTATGCATGGGCTAAAATTTAGACTTATAAACCAAGGTGATTGCTGTTCAAAAACCAAAACCAACAGGCAAGTTAAAAAAAACAAATGGCCTAGTGGCTGGGGCAAAGTGTCTGAATTCAGAGACATCTGCTGCTGCCTGAATCTATTTATTCTTGATGATATTTCAGATTTTTTTTAAATCAGTGAGATCATTTAAAGGCAGTTTTCACTGAGCATGAGTAGGAGGATGTGGCCATATGACCTGATGATGGAAAGTTCTTCTCTCAAGCTTTTTAATTGATTTTTTTTTAGATCTTTGAGTTTTTTCCTAAAGTAAAGATTTGGGGTGCCTATTTTTTTTTTCCGCTTTGAATTTAAAGATTCTGGGATGCATTTAGAGGATATACAGCTGTTAAGTGAGAGTAACAAACTTTTGAAACATAAGGAAATTAAGTAAAGCAATAATAGAAGGTGAGGAGGAGGAAAATAAAATACCTCACAGAAAAACAATCCAAGTTTGGGAAGACAACTCACTTTTAGGACTCCTTTAAAATCTTTTCTAGGTTTTATAGATCTTTGAAAGTCTTTGAAAAACCCAGCCTTCATGGACTGAGGAATATTGAATACAGTAATGAAGGGGGGAAAAGCTTGCCAGGAGCCACTTTCTCTGTATATAGGCAGAAGGTGCTGATGGGTAAATCCTGCCTCAAGATACCTCATTGACTGTGTGGAGAACAGAGAGGGATTTTGGCTTGCATGAGCTTTAGTAATCCGAGCAGATCAAGACACTGAAGCAGTTGTCCAGGTTGCCAGTGTAAGATCTGTTCCCAGGCTTTTCCATCTCTGTGGCTCTGGTTACCCCAGCTGGCACAAACCCCCCAAAATTACGTAGAAGCTTATGGTGTAGGCAGATACCTGAGTTAACTGTCCCAGTGCTCAGTGGGGTTTTGGGGCATTTTTTTTGTGCCTATCAAAAAGGTCTTTCTCATACAGTCAAACTTCATTTTTTTTTGAGGGCTGGGCGTGGTGTTTGGGTATGATTTTTGCCTCTGGCTTATCAAAGCAACGTACTAAAATCAGGATTCCTGAGGAAATTGCCATCCTCTGGAGGCTGAGGTATGAATCACCACAACTGTATGGAAGGCACTGAAGGGATACTGAGCACGTGCATTTTATTGGTCTGGGCAGAGCATCTCACCATTACAGTTGCACTGTTTTGAACTTAATTTTATGTTTGAAGCTGGCTGGGGTAGTTTTCAGTGACCTCATATTTCATCAGAGAGCAAGTTTCAGCAATCATTTGCACGTTGGGAGAAGGATCATTGTGTCTCATTTGGCACATAATCTTTCATCCTTTCTGTTGTCTACCTGCTGAGTGCACTGAATAAACCTAAAAGCAATTTAATAGCTATTGATGATGTGATGTCAAGCCGGCCTCAGGGAGAAAGGCTTCTATTTTCCAGGCTAACCAGCTCGCCTTCGTGCCACTTGGCAGCACATGTACAATGTGTCACGTCACATTTCCAAACTCTTGGTGGCAGATCTAGCTGTGCTCCTCCTACAGTCGTGTCAGCCCTCCTTGTCTGAACCCACACTGCATTAGGTATGATAGCTCAGACGAGCCATTTCACAAAAAGGAATTTTCTTCCAGCTGCGATAACAAATTCATAGGTCTGTGGTAACCATCTACAGCACTTGAGATAACAATACCCCCCACCTGAACAAATTATCCAGCCTTCAAACCTTTACCTGTAACAAAAGACTTAGGTTGTGGCCTTTTTAGACCTGCTGTGTCGAGGTTTAAGGGGATCCTACACAGCCCAGCTCCTCTGAAAGCATCACAGAAAGAGGACTCTGTCAGCTGGCTTACAGTAAAGACCATGCCATTAAAAATGGAAGTGTACACAGCTGTCTCTCTTTGTGAAGAATAATGTACTACAAAATGAATGACCTGGAACAACGGAGGTTCTGGTACCTGAGTGAAAATCCAGAAGACTGAACTGGGTGGTTCTTGCTGATCAGTCCCCTGTTCCAATATATATTCATTCCATGATTGCATTCAGCCTAGAAATTGAAAAATTTTGTAACAGATGGACTTGAAAATTGGAGTTCCATTGTATTTTTCTAGGTCATACAAGGAATGTGGCTAATGAACTTGTGACTCACTTGCATTTATTGGAAGGTCATAGCAAAATTGAGTCTCCTGAACTGACAAGGTGGTAACCCATTTTGTGAGACAAATTATTTTTCATTCCTTGAGTATGCATTAAATGACCATTAATCATGATAAAATCTTTATGTATTAATGGAGCTGTGCTGCATAATTTTGGAAGATTTTGAATTTATTCTAACATTCAGCGTCCACCATAAAATATCTAAGCTAATGTTAGTGACTTCTGCACACAGAAGATGCAGTAATATTTCTGCTTTGCTTATAAAATAAGCTCTGTTTTTACAAAGATAAAACAAAATGCTGCTTATTATTTTAGGATAAAACTGTAGACAGTAGCATGAATAATATACCACTGAAAGACTGGAATAACAATACAGCCAAATGAAGTTTACATGGATAGTAATTTTCCATTTCCTTCTAACTAGGAATTTTTTCATTGTCAATACCCTGGACCATTTTTTTTTCTTTTTTTTTTTAATTTTTTGACAACTTTGAAACATTTTAGAGATAACTGCAAAGGTTGCAGATTAGATGGTCTTAATTAAAAGAAAATTTAAACAGCCTTCTAAGGGAGGCAAAATCTACCATCTTAGGTGTGTTGCTATTAAAAGGTCAGAATTTATCCACATATCTTGCAGTAGATTATCAGGAGTATTTCTGTTCTTTTAGATGTTAATTTCTTTTGAATACACAGTCAAATACTGTCTTATCATAGGATGCCACAGTGTGGTAGCTGCTGGTAAATGCTGCGGGTTTAATAATAACTTTTTAAAAAGTGCTTTAATATGTTTGTTTGTTATCTTGAAATTTAAATGTTACCGTCCTTTTTCCAAAACAGACCTCTTTTTCTGAGAGTGAGTTTTAAGCCTTTTCACTATGCTTGTTTGGGACAAATGTTGCTAGGCTGCCTTTCCATGGTGTTATAATGTTATTTACAGATGCACAAGTTGAGCATAAAATCCTGCTATTAGGTGGGAGGGCAGAGTTCAGCTATATACTAAAGCAGACTCTCTCCCACACCAGGAGTCACTCTGAAATGGATTATAGATTGAAAAAAAAAAAAAAGAAGGAATTGCAATCTGAATGATGTTTAGGCAATCAGTAAGGAGCCTTTCATAGTCACAGTGGACCTTACGGTGCTGAAGGAGCAGTTGAGGCACAGAGGGGACAATACCAGTAAATCAGACACTGTGCATCTGCTTTATAGGAACAGTATACAGATATAAATATATCACTGTACTTGTGGGAATTTAAAACTGCAAAAGTTACAGTGCAAGAAGCTTGCAAGAGTCTCCTTGTCTTTGCTTCCCCACAAGGATTTTCTGCTCTGGTTATGTTGATGCTGATACTTTTTTTCTGTTGCAGAGAGATTAAAAAAAAAAAAAATTAGGGCAAGAAAAAACAAAGTAAGAAGGTTTTTTATATCCTTCTGGTTGATAGACGTTTAAGGATATAGAGTTATTTTATTTATTAGCCTGTCAATCTGTTTTCTGTGTTTAGAATTCCTTACTTTGTGGTTATGGTCTGTTACCCTGACTGATCACTTTGATCTCAGGACATGGATAGTGGAGAGAAATGAAACAGTGCTTTGTCAAGAGAATCATCTCCTGCTTCTTCAGGAGATGGAAAGCATGTGATAGTTTGTGGCTCAAGTGCTGCAGATGAGAATGGCACTATCCCTACCATAACTGATGATGATAAGTCAGGTTTATCCTTTTATTGCTCCTCTGAAGCTAGCAGTAATACAGTTTGAAAGAACCTTTTTCATTCCCTAAGGCTCTGGCAGGATAACAGAAGCCAAATTCTGTTCTGCCTACCCTCTGTACCTGGGACAGCTCCTTAACTGTGAACCAGAGGTTTTATTGGGCTGCTCTTTGCAAGCAGAGCTGTTTTCCTTCCAATGAAACAACTGGGGAGACTGCTTGAATTAAATCTTGGTATGAAACTCAACTCAATGCTTTGTGTGTTTGACTAAGACCTCACAGGGAGTTTCACCAAGGCAGACCTGTTCCATTGCCCCCAAGATTTTAAGTCTAGGCCAACATAACATGTTGTCTACCTTGTGGGGTTTTTGTGAGTTTGGCATTTTGTGGTGGGTTTTTGTTGTAGGCTTTTTCCCCCTCATTTTCTCTCTTCTGCTTCCTACACAGCTTGTCAGTGTTTTGCAAGGAGCAAGACAAAAAAGTGGAAGAATAAACTGAATGTCTTCTCAACACAATAAAAGCGAGTGACAGTCACTGACTGAGAATTAGAACTAAAAATACTCTTCTCTCTTCTGAAGGTGAATCTTTGAGATAAGAGTAATTTTGCTAATAAAAACCCCCTGATGTCTCATTTCAATAGACTCAATGCAGCACATTCTGGCAGGCGTTCCCACTCCCATGTAGGTTTTGGTTTTGCTTAGAAAAAACATCAAGCATAGTTGAACACTTGTGAGCAAAATATTTCTGCCAGTTCAGCCTTTTTTTCTGGTTTTTTTGGTTGTCATTGCTTCAGGCAAGTTGGCAATACATGGTAGAGGTGAGCAACTATTTTAACAGCCCAAAATGTGGAAATGTGGTGTAGTTTGTTCTACTGACTTACAGCTGTGGCAATTGACCCAGCAGTAACCACACGCAAAGATGAACATCAGTGCCTCCTCTGAAATATGGCAGTTTTGAAGACAGGTGTGCAGAGGGGCTGTATGCCAAGAGAGACACGCACAATTCTAGGGTCCAGTTGTTAATTTTAATAAACTTAGCTATGATCTGGAAGGAAGTGACTTGCTTATTTGTTATTCTCTTTTTATTTGACACCCAAAAAAAGTCCTTCAGGAGGCATTACATTATTTTTTTTTCTTTTGTCCCAAGAAAGCTTAATTTGATGCAAGAGATAAAAAAGTTGAGAAGAAATAACTTTGAAAAACAAAAGGGGAATAGTAATTAAGGGCAGATTTCCAAAAAGTATTTAAACAACTAGAGATGCAGTTACACTTACAAAAGAAAATGTGGCAGCTGGTTGTGCTGGGATGTACACAGCTGAGACAAGATGGGTGATTGCTTTCAGGAGCTTGGTTGGGTTTTTTTGTTGTTGTTGTTGTTGTTTTTGTTGTTTTTGTTTGGGTTTTTTTGCTATTCAGTGCATAAATACTTTTTCTGTGGGGGAAAAAGAAATGTTGTGGGTTGGGGAGACTTCAGAACCTAATTCTGTTTATAGAGACTGTTCCTGACCTGAGATACACAGGTCTTAGATTAGACCCAATGTAGCCACAAGGTCTAAGATATAGATATAGTGCAAAAATGAAAGTTCTTTGAAGTTCAAGCATGTTGGTTGCCATTTCTCAAGCCAGGCAGAGCTCTGAATGCTTTAGAAGAAAGAATCAGCCCTGGCTCTGGAGTACACAAATTGTACCATGAATATTCTTTCCCATTCACTGAGCCCCATCCACTCCTATCCTGTAAAGAAAACACATTGTGATTCCACAGCTTTCTTTGAGAACCTCAACACCCTTAGACTTTTGATTATCAATTCCCAGCTGAATATCAAGGAAAAAAGAAAATAAAGCTAAAATTCCTGCACAATGTAATGTGTTTAAGACATGCTGCCAGCCACACTTCTGCTGTTGAAGCTGTCTACTCTTAGCAATTGCTTAATCACATATTCAAGTTTTAGTATATTGTTTTATTTGTGATGAATGGGCAAATGGTAAAGATACCAGCTGGGAAGAGGATAAATTTCCTGGAGAGCTGAAATATTTTTATTTTTAAAAATACCTTTAAAAAGTAATTTATTTTATTGTTTAGGAACATAAGTGAGAGAAAAATCTTAGGAACATTATTTCTGTAAGACACTTTCCATCAAGAAAAAGAACAAAATACTGTGACAATCTTCCAAACTAATTATATTCCAGTTTGTGCCTTGGACCTTTAAAGACCCATATCTCTTTATTTTGCTGTTGTATAGAATTTCAGCAGTAACTCTTACCAGTGTGGTTGTGATAAAATATAACAGGATGTGCTTACTGACTTCATGCAGATATCTGGGTTTTCTAGCCTTAATAATGTCTCAGGAGACTGCTTTTTCAAGGTAAAGCATTCTCATGTATGACTTTTCAATTAATTTTTTTTATTGCACCAAGTTTACAGGACTTTGTCTCACATAATCTTCTAAATGGTTTCACGTTTATTGTAGCAGCAGAATGCTCTCAGTATAAATGAGGCAAGCATTTTCCTGTCACTTATTCTAATTGTCCTATGCTCAAAAGGCACATGGGAACACATTTTATAACTTGCCTTTGATTACGTGTTTTGGATCTTTTCACCTGGGTAACTGAGCTGCTGAAAAATGTCATACAATTATTAAAATACTCATAGTTAGAATTTTTAGAAAGTCTTGATGCTAGATCGATTTGAAGAGACTGATACTGAGTAATTTGCTTTTAAAATATTCCTGACAAAATAGGCTGTGCACTTGATAAGTGTTCAACTGTTTTGTTTGATTGAGTGGAACAATACTGTCCAATATTTTTTGGAGAATGAATTACTTAAAACTCAAACAAATCCCAAACTACTTTAATGTAGTCTTCTCTACAACACTGTGATCATATGCATTGGTTTAGAATTTTATCTACACAGTCTATCAAATCAACTTCTTAAGCAGCAGCTTAACGACGTTTAGATTTCATCAAAATTGTATCAAGTTCAATAATTTTCAATGTTTTAAAAGAAATATGGTGTACTCCTGCAATCCCAGGCCAACACTTGGGTGAAAAGACAATCTTATTCACCATTTTGAGATGGGATATGTTCCTAAATACAGTGACCCTGCTTGGGATGCTCCAGATTCTTTAATTCCCTATCATTCACCTTTTGCAATCTGAGGAGCATCCAGTGTAGATTTTTAATTAATCCACTGGCTGTCATCTGACAAACTCTTAGTTCTGATGTGTAAGACAATTTCATGTTAGGTAGTGAACCATGGCCTTAGAGAGCCCTTGCTAAGGAACCAGAGCCCAAGAACAGGTGTGTGTGTGTACATATATATTTTTGTATATATATATATACACCTTGCCAGCAAAAATCAGAAACATGCAGAGCTCCCTAAAAACTCTGTAAAAAAACTCCCTAAAAACACACTGTGCTCAGCATATGTAAGTACCACAACAGTGAGCTACCTCAGACACCAGCAGCTATGATAATAAAAAAAAAAAAAATTAACCAGTTTAATTCATGAATATTGAAAATGAGGTTTGAATGCTGGATTATGGGTGAAAATGTTCTGCAAAATATACTGGGGTTTAAATAACTTTTATAACACTCAAATTTGCTTCAATACTTTGCTACTCTTTAACAAAGGATCACGTTTTTAAGATGTTCTCAATTTACATTTGAGGAGGTCTGCTCAGAGCAATAATGTCAGGAAGATGATCTATGTAACTGAGAGTAGACCTCATGATATAGTTTTAAAAATTTCTTCTACTAAAGCATCTGTCCTGAAGGAACTGTAATAGATTTTACTGTGGCTGAAATTCTCTTTCTATCCAAGCTGATAGAAATCTGTGGCTGTTTTTAACGAGGACCAAAATGTTACCTCAAGTACATTTAGAGGTAATTTTACAGAATATATCTTTTGCTTGGAATTAAAAGAGATGTTCCTTCACTTGCAAACTCTGGTAACCTCTTACCCCTGGCCTGTTGGTGCATCTCTGCTCAGAAGAGTCTGAGAACAGGTGGAGAATGCACTGAAATGGATAAAGCTGCTGCCAGCCCCGTATGGCACAGCAGTGCAGAGAGGTCTCCTTCTGGAGGCTGTGCAAAGTGGCAATCTCCAGCCTCTGAGATGAAGCCTGGGATGATGTGCCCTCACATCAGATGTATTTATTCTGTGATCATAGTTTTCTGTGCGTGAAATGAAGTTTGCTGTACCTCTAAATTCAGTTTGAAAATATTAATCTGACAGTTGCCCTGTTTCTGGAGTTGTCAATAGAATGTTGAGGGATCTTTTGAGGAAGAAAAAAGGAGTAGATTTCTCTTCATGTTTTAATGAACCCATTCTCATGAAATGAGAATTCGTGTTGGCAAGGAAAGTGAGGAATCATTTGTGTTTGCTTCATGGACAAGGTGTCAGGGAACAGCAAAGGAGAATCTGCAAAGGAAGATGAGCCAGGAGCCAAGGGCAGCACCAAGACAGGCAGAGCAGAGCCATCAGCAACCAGGGATGCAGCTGGCAGACCCAAAAATGCAGATAAAGCCCATCTGAATTCAGGTCTGGAGGCTAAGGAGAGGTAGGTAGCTGCCTGCAGCCAAGCATGGCTGAGGAGAAAGTTGGCAGCTGAGATGCTGCAGGGAGCTTTGTGCCTTGGGGGCCCAGGTGAGGCTTCTTGTTGCTCTGACAATTGCAGTCACTCAGCTGCTCTCAGCTGGGGTTACAGCTCTGGAGCTGACTCGGTGCTGCTGATCTCTGGGGCAGGCTGGGGGAGCAGCAGGGGCTTACACAGGAGGGAGGTCACAGGTTCTTTAGGGTCTACTGGAGAACTCCTGACATGAGAAACGTGTGTCACACCCTTGCCTTATTGGCTGTAGCTCCATTAGTGCAAATTAGCTGAGCTGTTAATGTATATTCATCTGTCAACATGATTCTTACAGCTTGTTGAAAGTCTGCTTCTTCAGAGCACTAGGACCATATTAAAAATAAAAAGGCACCTGTCAAAAATCATAAAATCTGCTTAACTGTATCTTGATGGATAATGAATAAAAGTTTTATGCTCTATTTGTTTGAATTTGAAAATCCTAAGGATTTTCTGATGAGGAAGTTCCTAAAAATGGTTTGTGAAGGTTGAGGAATGGGAATGCCAGCCTTAAAAACAAACCAAGGTGAAGCTGTACCTCTCCAGGGGGATACAGTACAGGTCAGTACAATGAGGTGGGTTAAATGCAAAAGACTGAGAAGTCTCCCAGTCATTAAATATTGTCAGTTCCCCAGGAACTGACACTATTTAATGACTGCAACAGCCCTCTTTGGAATCCCTATTTTCCTGCAGAAAAGCACTGTCTTTAATCACATACCAAAAATGGATGTACTTTTCAATCTTGACAAAAAAAACCAAAACAAAACCTTTCTCATATTATGTTTTTTGGGATTTACTGTTTTGTTCATGCTACTTTGTGATTTTTTTGCTATAGACTGAAAAAAGTGGAGGAATAGTTAAATGCTTATATGGTATGTGCAGTCATTGGATAATAACTTTGCTCAGTCTCTATTTTTGTATAAAAGTATTAAACATAATTATCTAAAGTTTCAAGTGGATGACAATAGAAATATTTCACATGGGTCTTGCCAGAAGTTTCTATTTTGGCATACAAATCTAAGTCAATCAGATTTGCAGGAGACATCTGTGAGAAGCTCACTTTCAGCAGGTTGTTTTTAATCAGTCTGAGTATTTCCTTGACCACATCAGACTTCTGTAAGCACTGAAGGAGAACAGTTTCTAGCAAGTGGTGTAGCATATAACCTTATAAAGTTCTGGTGCCATTGAAATAAAGAGCTTTTTTTTCTTTTTAAGGTTTAAATAACTGCAAGTAAAAATAAGGCTGACTTTAATATCTCTTAAAACCATTGAGTTTAGCACTGGATGATCACTGTAGTGATCTGTAGTATCTTCTTTTATTAGCAGAGGAGAAAAGATTCAGAAATTAGGTGGTCTTAAGGAAAGTAATTCTCTTTGGGGTTTGTTTTGTGATGTAAGTATTGCTATTTGCTATTCAACTTTTTAAATTTTAGAGTGAAAAAAAAAAGAGAAATAAGTCAAAGAGCATTTTGTTTGATCTGTGTAGTTTGTGGGCACTAACAATGAGTGCAGATGCTACTTGCATCTGCTGCATCCTGCCTGTGCACTGTATGTATGTCCTCTGCCATCTTGGGTCCCGTGGGACAATCATTCCAAAATTGAAATGATGGAGTGCAATAGCCATTTGTTATGTTCAGTCTTGATACCACCCTAGGATGTCATTGATTTTTCCCAAAAAACAAGTTTCATCTGATATGTAATCAGATCATCAGAAAATAACATTCTGGGAACTTTGACTGGTATTGAGAAATATTTGTTTCTTCCTGCTTTTTTCTTTCCAAGAAAAAGATGCAACTGTCTAACTTCAACCCTTTCTTAATTTGATGGATCCTGCAGAGAAGCATGGTTTTCTTGCCCTCCATGATGCTTAGAGTGGATTCAGATTGTTCCTGCCCGTGTGTGGCACGATGCCTGTCTGCCTGCTGTCCTCAAAGCAGGCACAGACTGGCAGCTGCACATTGTGCCATTGCCTGGGAATGAGGGGCATCACTCCATCCCCGTGTGCCCAGTCATTCCTGAGGGATTCCTGCCAGGGGGCTGCCTTCCCCTCCTGGGGCTGAGGGAAGGTGCTACACAGCACCTTTGGCCTCTTGCTGAAGCACTCAGGGGGACTGTGGCTGTCTTGGATTGCATTGAGCAGCACCTACACAATCCCTGCTCAAAACAGGGCCAGCAAGGTGACATGACAGCTAGGTGACCCTGCCAACAGCAGCCTGGCCTCAGAAAAGGGACAGCAAAGCTGGCTCACCAGCTTGAGTTCAGTGCTGTGTAAGAAAAGCTCACCCACTCTTTCCAGGGCATGAAGATATTAGGTGTAATACCAGGCATGACAGAGAAGTCCCATTGCAGCCAGTTAGGCTGTTTCCCTTTTTAAAATATCCAAACATGTGCCAGTTTATAGCTCAAATTTAGCCAATAAACTCTCTGGCCAAAGACAGTTTTATCTCACTCTGATGGTACAGCTCATAGCATGATATGTTCTTGGTTTAGGCTCTGTCCATGGCTGTCACATAAATAATGAAGTTCTCCTCTGGAGTTATTCAGATTACTCCTAAATGTTCAGCATAGGCTAGCCTAAATGAAATAGGTCTCCAACTGACACTTTTGTCTATTATTCTACTTCAAAAAAGAGGAGAGGAAGTTAGAAAGGACATAAATTTTGTTAATAATGCTTCAAGTTCTCTCTAACAGTGTCTAATAAAACCTCATCAATGTAAGTATTGTCCAACCTTTCCAAACCAAAATTTACAGTGAAAAGCAGAGAGAGGAACATATATCTTTTTTTCCCTTTTTCTTCTGAAATAAAACCTTGTTAACTCTGAGGAGAAGCTGCAAAATGAAGCAATTGTGTTATTCCATTAACCTTTGGTTGTAGCCAATCTTGCCTTAATGGCAATATGTAAATTTTCCCTCAATTTGGATGTCATTCTGCTGGCATATGGAATATTGTTCATAGGATCCTTACTGGGCCAGTAGATGTTTCTTCTGTCAGTGGTATTTGCGAAAGCAGAATCTTACTGCCAATAAAAAGTGTGCTGTAACATCTTTAATATGCACACATATGTTCATCTTAAAACTGCCCTTGTTGCTAATAGCTGCAAGCTGACATCTGCTTCTGTTAGTGAGCCTTGTCTAGGTCTCCAATAGCTGTTTGAAGAGAAAAGCCTGTGTTGAGTTGCAGAGTTCTAACTATGAAGGGATTTCAGCTATACTGAAGAAAATATCATATTAATTTATTATATATTATTATATATGTAATGTATAGTATATTAATATTAATTATTTATTATATATGAACATATTTTTTCAAAATCTGGAATCTTTCTGGAAATAATTGGAGTAGCTTGAACCAGTCTTGTAACATGATAGACCAGGGAGCACTTTCCAAGCTCATTGTGGCAGTGGTTCTGTTGGACATGATTAGTGAGTTTAATAACTGGATTGCCCAAAAATTTGCTTTCCTAGCATGTCAGCATTGTATTCAGTTGTATCTCATTTGCTCCACTCAAATAAATATTAGTTAACTTCTAAGGGCAGCCAGAGTGAAGCCATCAATTCACAGATATCCTTGCTGGCACCCCTGTCCGTGTAACTCCAGAGCCATTGGCTCCAAAGCCTTTCCCACACTGCTTTCTCAGTCATGCAGTGCCTCAAAAGCCTGAATTAAAGTACAGTACAGCATAATGGACCAGACAAAAGCTTTCTGTTCTGCCTTTAAGGAACACCATTTTACTCTTCAACCTGCACAGTTGAGGAAGAGGCAGGGTACAGAAAAGGAGGAGAAGTGACAAAGTAAGGATGATATAAAGGGTGTCTGTCTGGTAATAGACAACAGCACTTCTCGTTTCCTTTAACATCTGCTGCTGCAGAAGTTCAGGCTAGAAATGCTGGTATGGGGATATATTTGGGATTTGTGCTGAAAATCACTTTAATAATAAAGGGATGTTTCTGTTATATCTGAGCAGTGTTTGCCCAGAGCCAAGGCCTTTTCTGCTCCTCACCCCACACCCTGGGGAGGAGGCTGGAGGTGCACAAGGAGCTGGGGGGGGACACAGCCAGGACAGCTGGCCCCAACTGACCCAAGGGATGTCCCAGACCGTGTGGTATCATGTTTAACAAGAAAAAAACCTGGGCAATAAGGGCTGAAGGGGGGACATTTGGAGTGGTGGTGTTTGGCATTTCCCAAGTCACCACTGGGCAGGATGGAGCCCTGCTGCCCTGGGGAGTGGCTGAGCACCTGTCCCCTCATGGGAAATGGGGAAGGAATTCATTGCTTTGCTTTGCTTGTGCCCAAGGTTCTTGCTTTACCTGTTAAAGTGGCTTTATCTCAACCATGATTTTTGCCCCTTTACCTTTCTGGTTCTTTTCCCCATCCCACTGCAGGGAGTGAGGGAGCAGCTGCGTGGGGCTGAGCTGCCTGCAGGGGTTAACCCATGGCATAACCTTAGGACAGGGAGGATTTTCCCTATTCATATTTCAGAGGCTTTTTTTCAGTATCAGCACTTCAACTACTGTCAGATAATCCTGCTGTGGCATCAGAGAAAAAAGATTCTGTCAACAGTTCAATTTAAAATTTCATTTTTTACACTTATGAAGGAGTACTGATAGTAATTCACCTCTTTTCTATATAAAACTATTTAAAAGATGTCTCTGTGGGTTCCATCTGCAAACTGATGAATCTGAAATTTGTAGGAGCAATGCTGGGAAGAGGCTGGCTGCTCCTTACAGAGATGCATATTTTCTGTTTGCAGATCCAAAACGCCTGCAGTTTCCAGAGTATTTGTTCTTAAGTAACATCCACTGACACTGAGACCATCTACAGTCATTCAGGCTGCACCTCCTGAAGGGGAGCCCAGCTGAGGAGCAGGATTTTCCTGTGCTAGGACACAGCCTTTTGGAAGGAATAGATTATTTGGGGGAAGAAGAGACAAGATGATAAATGGACCAAGTACTAATTAGCAGTTAATGACTCCAGAGGGAGGACAGACAGCTTGAAAGCAATTTGTAGGCTTAGTCTGGGAAATGGTTCCCCCTCAGAGTGCTCCAAAGGAGAGCTGTGGCCTTGGAGAGGAGTAGGTGGGCAAGCTGCTCAGCTGGGCATGGCACTCTCTGAAGCTGAACTGCAGCTCGTGGAATGTTTTCCCTGCATTTGACTCCATTTTTTTACATCGGGTTAGCAAACACCAAGCCAAATCTATTCAATGTTTCCCTGACTAGTACTGAATTCCTGGACTTTACAGGAATCTGTTAGTTACTAATTGTACTTAGTGCCCCAGTTCAAAGCACACATTAGTACAAGTCATGTTTGGGTCCATAAAAGGATTTTACTGTAGGCTGAGTGAAGATGGCTGCATACATTCACACTACTTTTATTTGGAGAAATAATTCTCTTTCAGCATGTTCCTGTTGCTTTGGATTTTTACCACCCTGGTGTGTGATTAGAAGCAGAGGATGGTGTGCATTTTTCATAACAAAGGGCCATAGGAGGGTCCAAATACTAAATATAATGCTTTATTTTGCAGTGAATCTCTGCTACTAATATATTTGTTTTTGTCTTGATCCTGCAGGAATTTTAAAAAATATTCATAAACTGAAAGGTCACGGTATTTCAGTGGCTAAATAAATTTAGAAGGACAATTCTAAATTGTCTATCAATTGTTTCTTCACAAGGCATTACAAAGTTACCACTGTTAGCTGTGGTGCCCTGCTTCAACACAGCAAAAGCACAACCCCTGGTGGGATCACTAGTTCAATACAGTGGAATATTATTTATATTCAATATTCCAGTTTATTTCTTGTTTAAATCCTTTGTTTTTCTATCCTAGCTCCTCTTTAAAATATCATATGAATGTTTGTGTTTGCTCCTCCCACCCTTGCACAGATCACTGTGCAAGATCTTTAAGCTGGTTTGGGAATAAGACAGTAATTTTATTGTGCCCCTATTGGCAGCACCAAATTTTCCTGGTACTTTAAGAAGGGATTTTGTAGTGAGACTAGGAGTGTTTTAAAATGAAATTACTTGTGAAACAAGATGAGATTTTCCTAGTTATCTTGTTTCCTCTGTAAAATAGACCTGCTGGCGCTCTGAATCTCCCCTGTGAAGTACCCCATTGTAGAATTCAGGACTTATGTAAGTTATGGAATATTCCTTTTCTCCTTTGCAACTCTGGATTGTTTGATTAGACTCACTCTTCCATTAGGAGTCTGGGCTTGCAGGGCAAAGCCAGTGTGCAATGGCTAGCCCTGACTGGAAGGGGGAGCACACCAGTTTCTGGAAGACAAAATAAAACTGGAACCACAGTAATGCCCAGTGTCAGAATTCCCAAAGCACCCCTAGACTTTTGTAATGCCTCTTTTATAGGAAGAAACTTTCTAAAAACTCAGTATTTTATCAAGAGTTTAGATGGGGGAAGAAAAACCCCTACAGTTTTGTGAATATGTCCAGAAATCAAGGAAAATAAAGAAGAAAACTCCTATTTCAAGAAGGGACTGAAATGCACAAGGTCTACCTGACTGCTTTCATTAACAACTTCTGAAATGTACCGTCACAGATGGAAATTGCTGTTGTTTGTATTCTTTTGTAGTTGAACATGACTAAGCAGGGCCTCAAAATTAATTCTCAAAGAGGTAATTAAAATTAATGTCTATGATGGATAGAGGAGAGTGGGAAGTATAACAGCTTGTGATTAAGTAAATCATAATCTTGGGAAAAAAAAATGAGGTTGTGTATAACCTGTAATTGGACAATAGTGGGGGTGAGGGTTGCATTCTTCTGAAGAGGCAGAAGCTCACCTGGTGGCTGATAAGTGCCTTTAACTCTCTGCTCTGGAATCTAAATTAGGTAGAAATATTCTGCTCTCAAGGTCTCCTGCCTTGGTTATTCCCTTGTGCACTGAAAGTACTATATATTCATCTGCTGTACTCCAGTGACCCAGTATGCTGCCCACCCTCTCCTGGCTATCTCTTGAAGGACAAAAATCTATTTTACCCCTTTCTTGTTATTTAGAAGAGTTTCTTGTTTTTCCTAAATGAATAAGACTCCAGTAAGTCTCTGTATTAACCAGAATAAAGCAAGGCCTGTGAGCAGAAGTGTGGAATTTAATTGTTCTACTGTAATTCAGAATGTCTTAATTTTATATAGATATTTAATAGCATTTATTTTATTTATACTCTATCTCCAGTATTATTTTAGTGAGAATAGGAACCTCTGTGAAGAAATTAACTTTTATTCACAGGTGCCTTTTAGTTCAGAAGTATTAGCAGGGTTCCCTAGGCCAGATTTCAAGGGGAGCCATCCTTGGGCAGGTTTGTGTTTTGCCTGAGAGAGTCCTGGCAGCAGGGCATCCTTCTGGCCTGATGCATGAGATTCTGAAGGACCCAGAGCTCCTTTTCTTTTTTCTTTGCTCCCTTCAAGCCTGGTTTCTGTGATATTGCCAGTCACTAACTGATCCCTTAGTTTCTTCCAGTGCAGCCAACAGAATTCTTTTCATTTACTAGAATTAGCAAGGTGAGTTTATTTATAAAATCTGAATCAGACAATTTAGGGGACGAGATTTTGAAATTAAAAAGCCTGGTTGTTTTGGGATTTTATAATTAATCTGACCTTCATAATTAGCATGTGGACCTATAGTAATCTGAATTTAATCTCTTCAAATTCAACATCAATCTCTTTCTCAAAAAATGCTGTTTGAAGCCTCCTTTTTATTTTTTTTTTTTTAATTTAAACCTCCTTATGAAGCTGATTTGTGAAAGTCCAGAATAATTCCCTTTTAAATTAAAAATAATACTTTATTCCCTTAGCCAGCAATTTATGTGTTTGTGATCTCCTTCCAATTGTCTGGGAAATGGAAGAGTGCAAAATTCTTGCCTTTTTATGTTAGCTTCCTAGATGGCATCGTTTTTCTAAGAAAATGCCTGCGAAGCAACCTGTTGTTCCATAGAGGACAAATACATGCTGGGTTTCAGTTAAAAAAGAGCAGCTATGAATGTCAAAACAAAACAATTAGGGAAAGATTAATTGCATTTTTCAGGTAGCTAATCTTTGTTAAAAAAGAAAAAAAAAAAATAAACAACCCTGCAAGATTTTTCCTCTCTTAGCATTTTTTCTTGCTTAGTTTATGTTTTGTTGCCAGGCCTTGGGTTTTAAGGTGGGTTTTTTCCATATTAACTTCTGCCATCTCGCTTGCAGAAGGTAGAAGATGGATTGTGCATGCGGTGGGGATTGTAGAAGGAAGAAAATGGAGTCCTATGATTAAGATAATAAAATTATATAGAGATTTTTCTTTTTCCTTCCCCTGCAGGTTTCCTTTTTATGCTAGGATGGCCTTGTTAGGAGCAGTCCTGTGTGTAGGCTCTCTGTAACTCTCATTTTCAGGCCATGTTAACGCTGTGCTGTGCCTGCTAAGGCATCTCCCTTGAAGAAGGGAAGGTGCCTCTTTGCACGGGCACGCTGCTGCTCCAGGGCTGCTGACAGACACCAAAGCTTTTGCTCACCAGATGACCCTGGGTCTATCTGCATTTGCCTAAAAGACAGGATAAAAAGCCTCATCTTTCTCTTTTTTTCTGGCAAAGATATCTTATGCAGCTCAAGCTATTGATTATTTCACAGCCAATAAACACTTAACACTCCTTGCCTCAGTCTTGCATCCTTAAAATGTGCAGGTAACATCACCCTTTATCTTTCCACCGTGTGAAATGAAAAAGGGGAAGGGAGATTTTCACCCCTGAGAAACTCAGAGGCTCTCCTCAGCATTGAAATCAGTTCTGTGGCTACACCATGGGCAAAGAGGAGATCTTAAAAAAATCCAAAAAATGACTGTTAATTATTTCCAGTACCTGGACATCGTTCTGTTCCTCTGGTGGCCAGTGACAGGCCACAAGAAAATGGAATGAGGTTGTGTTAGGAGAGGTTCAGATTGTGTATTAGGAAAAGGTTCTTCACACAGAGAGTGGCTGGTCACTGGAACAGCTTCTCCAGGGAAGTGGGTTTGGTAGCTTAGATTTGAGTAGTCCTGCAGGGACCAGAGACTTGGAGCCAATGATCCTTATGGGTCCCTTCCAGCTTGAGATACTCTGATTAATGACAGATTTCAGTATCTACAGCATATGGAAATTCTCTTGTGATCCTTGGACCTATGACCCTGAGTAGTAAGGCCAAGTAGCTTCACGCTGGGAAGGAACAGACCCTTCCCGGGGCTTTCCAAGGGATCATGTTCAAAGTATATGTTATATAGAGGGCAGAAAAAGTATAAAGGGCTGGTTGTGCTTTGTTTTGTTTTTCTTCTAGGAAAGGACAATTTATGTACAAGGGAAAAAATTAGCATGCAAAAGGTGAAAAAACCTTCTTAGTGCAGAGCAGGGAATTAGGATGTATCTTCATTTTTCTTATTCAGTTTCTTTATGGCAGAAATTCAAAGACATCCTGTTTACTTGACTTTAAACTGGATACAAAATTTTGCAAATTATAGTGATTCAAACATGTCCTGTTCAGCAGTCCTTCTGATGGAGGCAGACCCTCCATGCTAGGCTGGTATCCTGTGGTAGTGAATTGAAACTCTATTTCAAAGTAACAGGATTCTTCAGAGACACAGTCCTCCAATACCCTGCATCTAATTGCAGAATCCAGGGCTTGACAATTTCTGTCCATCTAATGAATTTCCCTGTGATCTCATTTCCCAAAGCAGCAACAGTTTATTTCTCTTTATTTCTTGCCAATAAGAATTGGGCTAAAGGAAAGTTACTTGTAAGACTTTGGAGTATTGAGTCATTCATTTATTCACAGACATAATTAACAGCTGTAGTTTTACATTAACTGTTTTTCTGTTGCACTAGATAGCAATTTAATCTAGGTTTTAAATCATCTGCAATCATTAACAACAACAACAAAAGAAAAGCCAACCAACCAAAAATAAAATAGTCTTTCTTCTTTGCATTGAAAGCTAATTTCTCTTTTGTGTTAGATGACTAAGTACCTTGCACCAGAAATAAAAGAGAGTACAAAAGAGCTAAGCATAATAATATAGAATAGACAGTTAAATATGGAAAGGACCAAAAAAACCAAACAAAAACCCCAACAACAAACAAATAAACCCCCTCTCTGGGGGGTTACAACTGAGACACTAGCCCAGGTGTTAGGAGACTTCTGCAGCACCAGCCTGGTGCAGAGGAGTTGCAAAGAATCCACACACCTCTGTAATGCTCCTTTTAGCTTTACCCTGATAAAGTGAAAGGCAACATACAGGAAATTCAATCATCTTTCTGTCCATAGCAGAAGGTTACTTTTCAAGGTGTGTCTTACAGTGGGTCAGCCCTGCTGGGTGATCCTTTACTTTCCCCTCTAAATGGAGGCTGTGTGAAGGTGGGGAGACCCTCCCTGGGAGGTGCTGTCCTTTAAAACAAATATCCCAGAGCCTGCAGGCTCCCAAAGAACATTTTGAAAATGAATTTTTAATTTCACTGGTTCACCTCTTAAGCTTTACGGTGTTTGAGTTTTGGAAAGCTTTGATAGGTGTTATGCAAATTGTGAAATGATTAAAAGGTTGCTTCATTTTTTCAGGGTGTATTGTAAAGTAAGCACCCTAATGGAGGATTTTATCCTTAAATTGTGATGTTATCTCAGTATAGCAGATAGCTTGAGGTTTTTTTAAAACTATCCTCTCATTGATGGTTTTCTTTTGGGTTTGTTTTTTTTTCCCCTCTGGGATGGGTTGGGGGGGGGTTGGTGGCGGTTTTTGGAGTTTTGGGGGTTGGTTGTTGGTTGGTTGGGGGTGTTAGGGAGATTTTGTTAGTGTTGGCTGGTTGGTTAGGGTTTGTTTTAAAGGTAGTAGGGTTTGATTGATTTCAGAATGCAATTAAAAAAAATATTTTCCATAGCAGGTGCATAGACTTGCTCATGCAGAGTTTAATGCCCAGGTCTCACTAAATTTCAGCTAGACTGCACATGAATTAGCTTTTATACCAACACTAGAAAAAGTCCCACAGTGGCTTATAAAAATATTTTCCCCTCAGTAATGGGTGCAAGAGAAACTTATTGCTTGAGACTTTTAGATCAACTCTGCCTCTAATTGCCATTACTGCCAGTGTTGCTTTGAAACTCAGCTCCAAGTTTATCATATAACATTTGGTATCAGCTGTAAAATTCTCCAGTGTTTGATTGAATGGCAAATGTTATTATCCTCCCAAAAGGTTTTAATTAAGATGTTTGGAGGCCAAACAGCTGTGCATGGAAATGCTTACTTCAGCTGAAAAAATAAAACTTTGGAACCCATAGTTTCAAATACTTAATTTATATGCCCTATCTTCTGCTTATTATAGAAATCTAAATTAATGGAACTAGTGGAAATTGCAGACACACTTCTGCTGGTACAAACTGGGGAGCTGGGAATGAAAATGTGCACAGGATTAATCTCTTTGTGTTTGCAGAACATCTGATTGCTACACCTTGGCACAAGCATCTCTACCAGAGAGGATTGAGCCAGGGGGAGATAAGGCTGAAAAATCAGGAAGATTTGAAGTAGTGCATGACTGTTCCTCTAAATTAAAGATAGAAAATTCCTAGAGAATCAGTCCTAAATCTATAGTATTGAAGTGTAGGGCATCTAATGATCTCTTATGCTAAAATTTTTGGAATGTGGATCATTTTTTGTAAGGGTTGTGTCTGTCCCTCACTCAGCTTTTATTTACGACTGGAGTTTATGGGGATATGGGTACCAAGCTTTAGGAACTTATTTGTTTGTGGAGGGGCAGGGAGAGAGGTTGTTTCTGTGGTTTGCTTTGGTATTTGTTTGGGTTTTTTTTTTTTTTAATCTCAGCAAATTCTACTGCCTTCCTCAAAAATGCACAGTACAATGTGCATGTTATGGGGCTCTATTTTGCTTAGAATTCAAGTTTTCTGGGGGGTTTATGGTGGGGTTTTTTTGTGAAAATTCCTGAGTGTGTAATTCTTGCAGCATAAAAATATAAATGGGACTATAAAATTTTTCAAAGCAAAACAATCTTCTGCCTGCAGTATGAACCAAAGCAGACTGGGAGGACTCCTAGAAAGCCCAGCAACTGTTGGACAAAATTACTTTAATTTTTTCTGCTTTGCTGATTGAATAGTTCTGAAAATTGGGAGTAAGCTTGAAGACTCAACAGAGAAATTCACTCTTCTGAGTCCACCAAAAGAGACAGAGGTGTCCAATTGCCTGGGACTGAACTGCCTTTTAGCAGATGCCTTCTTGTAGATCCCATTAGGGTGTAACAGTGAAAGTAGGTACTGAAACAGTCATGAGCATCCCTTTTCCCTGTGCTTTCATCCTCTCTGTCCCTGTCTCACCTCCTTCCAGAAACAAATTAACAGAATATACCTGAAGAACTGTGTGTGCTACCTCTGAAAATATAAAAATTATATATATGTATGTATAAAAATAATAGCTAGGCCACTTTAGCAGACTCTTTCCTGTCAGGCACATCTCATCTGTCATAGGAATTTAATTCAGAGGCACAGTAGGTTTCCAGCCATTAGCAGATGTTGTAGGTTACATTCCATTCACTACCCTTGGAAAAAATACCCAGCACGTATTCTAACAAAGGACAACTGTGCCTCTTGGGAAGAGGCTTGCCACGCTATAGAGCTCCTGCTTTAAAATGTTTTCCAAAAAGGAAGAGATGCAAGAAATCTTTGTGTACTGGGAGGGCAAGAAAAAAAATGTTCACACCATGTTCACTTTCCAATATGGGAGAGCAGCTTCCCAAAGTAAAAGAAAAAATTAAATAAGGACAGAACCCCGGTGTCTATAAAATAAAATCTTTTTTGTGCCAGTGTCTTTCAACTGAATTTCAGGGTATGCTTGCTTTCTTGCCTGCTGTGCTCCCCCGCAACTCGTACAGCACCGGCTCTTATCTTGGAGACAGAATAGAAATCAAATTCATGGGGATATTCTCTCCTCATCTTTCTCCCTGCTGTCTCCTGTAGTGCTGATGTGATCCCTAGAAGATGGAGGAGAGGATTTCCCCTTCGGTTCCCTTGAATTTGGGCGGTAATGACGGCATTTACCACCGTGTTCCAAAACCAGCTAAATGGTAATAGCAGGAGTCTGCAGGCACACTGTCAGCCAAGAGAAGTGTCAGTCTTGCTCTTGTGCAGGGTGAAGCTGAGGGCAGAAGTGACCAGTGTCCTGGTCACTGGTGACACTAGGGACGGCACTGCACCGTGGCAAGAGAACAGCTCTGTCTGACAGCCCTCCCCAAGTAAAGCTGCCCTCACTTGCAGCTTAGGGCTGAGGGTACAGCTGTTGTTTAGTACCAAGAAAAGAAGGCTCAGGGGAGACCTTATTCCTCTCTACAACTACCTGAAAGGTTGTGGCAAGGTGGAGGTCAGCCTTTTGTCTCAGGCAACCAGTGACAGGACAAGGGTAAATGGCCTCAAGTTGTACCAGAGGCTCAGCTTCGATATTAGGAAAAATTTCTTCATTAAGAGAGTGAAGAATTGGAATGGGCTGCCCAGGGAAGCGGAGTCCACATCCCTGGAAGTGTTTAGAAAAACTGGTAGAAGAGGCACTTGACAATATGGCTTAGTGGGCATGGTGGCATTTGGTTGAAGGTTGATGATCTTGGAGGTCTTTTCCAACCTCAATGATTCTGTTTTTCTATAACTACTTCCAGTTGGAGCTGCCAGGTCCCCCTGCACCATTGCAGTGATTTCAGGCACACAGAGGTGAGGTGAGAACAAAACCTGGCACGCTGTAGGATCTGCAGCTCTGGGAAGCTGTTGGGAATTGCTGGAGAGCATGCTGTACTGCTGGGAGTCCCAGAGGAGCCTCACTAAGGTATCAGAACCCATTATTTGCAAGCTATATTTCCAAACACTGGCAGGAGAAATCTCAATGTGGCAATAACTGGGAATTATGACCCTCGGGGTGGAAAGAACAGAATGTTCTGTTGTTATGGGAGGAGGTAATGGATGTTGTCTCCATGGTGCAGCTCCTCTGCCTGGATCACTGCAGTGCAGAGGAGCAGGGACACCCCTGTGCTGAAGGTGCTGTCGCTGAAAGGGACGAGGGGTTCTGGCCCCTGCTTCCCTTGGTGGCTCAGGCATGGTGTTTGTGGAGCACCTGGCAGAGAGCTGGGGACATCCTGATGTTCATTCTCTGTCTCTCTGCCCTGTCACGTGCTCTTATTGTAGTTTTGCAGATTTAACGGTCTGGGTTTGATCTTAAGGCTTCACAGAGATGTGAAGAATGATTAGAAAATGATGTTTTTGTAAAGGTATACGATCTGCTTTGGTAGTGTTATAGTTACCACACAATATTCAGCTAAGGATTATGCAATAAGGCACTTGAACTATCAGATATTCAGGTTTCTAAAGGCTTATTGATCAGCCAAGATAATGCAGCTAAAGTACTTGAAATTAAAAATCAGCCTCATATTTTCCTGTATTAGCAAAAAGTGTAAATCAAAAATACATTTATAAAAAAGTAGGATTTTCAAACCCATAGAAAGCCATTTCAATAAGAATCATTCTCATTTTGATTGTCTGGCAGACTGAACAGGAACTGCAAACTATTCTTTTCTGAAAGAGATGGGACAAATATATTGGAATAAACTTTTCATTGTCCTCAAGTTTGTATGTGTGACTGCGCTGAGCTACTCTTCCAACAGAAGATAAAGGCTGTTCATTTCTCCAAGGTGGTCATTTGAATTAAAAAAAAAAAAAAAAAGAATTGGAAAAGTAACCAAAATACCATAATTTACAATGAATGTGACTGTGTAGTGTTCAGTGAGCAGATAATGGCAGAGCAATTTGAGCCACAGATAGCAGGTTAAATAATATTTGTGGAATTCAACTTTCTTTCCAGTCCTCAAATTTGAAACCAATGTATGCAGATAAAAATCATATAAGACCAAAATGTCTTTTTTTTTCTCCTTTTTTTTTTAAATGAAAATTGATTTACAGTATCTAAAATCAGCTGCACATATTAGATATGGGTGATTTCCATTTTCCTACAGAATTAATGTGTTTTGTTTTATAAATATTTATTTTCTGAGATTTTTCAGAAGCAGACCTTTATATGGGTGAGTAAAAAACTTCTGCTGAACATAGGAAATATCTTTCCTGTTCTCCATTTTATCTACAGGAAAGCTTACTAAGGCAGTGGCCCAGTTTAAGTAATAAGACATTTTGAGGTGGTCTGTATTTGGGATCATATAAAGTTTAAAATTAGAGCTTAGACAGTATCCAGGGTTTTTAAGATACATTTTTAAGAAGAAATCTCAAATATAGAATACCTTAAGAGCTAATTTTATACAATAATCTTTGTTATCTAGTTAGGCTTCTGTCCCAAATAAGAGGAAGTGAGCAAATATCCTCTATATTATAGGAATGTGTCCCTTCTAGTTACACAGTTTCAGCCTCACCTCTAGTTATGCACTGCTTCCTGTAAGGCTTCTGCATTGATAACCCTGCCCTTTGTGGTTTTGTCTGCAGTGCCCTTAGAAAGAAATAAAGAATCCTCACAATGTGAGAGAAACTTGAACTGGTGACAGGACAGAGGTGGTGAGGGCAGGGGGTGAGTGCTGCTGCAGAGCCTTGAGGCACAGACCTGAATGCTGGGCACAGCCGGGAGGTGCCTTCTGAGTGAGCATTTGTGCCTCTGTGAAAGGCTAAAACGTGTGCACGTGCAACATCTTTGTGCTTCAGCACCAGCATCTGGATCTCTGGGTGTGACAGAGGGGACACGTGCTGGTTGTGTGGCATTGTTCCTGTTACAGCCCTTGCAATGAGAGGTCTAAGGGAAAGTGGCATGGAAGCAGCAGGAACTGAGATTTAGCTTAGCCTGCCCAGCCTATAATAATCATCATCTTGTGTCTGTTAAACAATGCCATGCACAATTCTATTTAAAAAGCAATAATGTCTGTTCCTGATAATGTCCACTTTTATTAGAAACTCTGAAGACTGACATGCAACATGCTTGATTTGCTGAATAGCGTTTTACTCATTTATTACAACTTAAGATACAGCATATTCAGAGGATATGCCCCTATTATTAGTTGGAATAAGGGCTATATTCTTGATGCAGTTAGTATAAGGATGACCATTTCTTACTGTTGTGAGTACTTGCCCTCAGAATGTAACTGCTGCTCTTCCTCCTTGATGTGACATTTCTTTTGATGGGCAGAATGTTGCTGTGGATACTAAAATAGCTCATAGCCAGACAAGACCCTACAGGTTTAATAATGAAAACACACTTTGAAAGGTGAAGCACAGGTGCAAGTGCTTCCATGCTCATGTATTCTTAAGGTTAAACAAACCCATATTCTGTCCTTCAGACCCCTGATCATCTTGGCTGTGCTGCACTCATTCCATTGTGTCACTGTCTGACAGGCTCAGCACTGGACAAAATATCCCAGCTGAAGTCTCACGAGTGCCAAACAGGAGGTAATAACCCTCAATATATCAGCCACTACTCCCATTTCTGTACCATCTGCAAACTGGGTGTTCCCTTGCTCATCATGCAGGTTGTTAATAAAAAAAAACTTGAGAAATATTGGGCCTGGTATTGAAGTGTCAATCCCTGAGAGGCCCCACCAGCAACTGGCCGCCAGGTGGACTTTGGCTTTTCACTGTCACTTTCCTTGTTTCTCTTCTTGTGATTAAAAATAGCTTCGAGGAAGACTTGCTGCACAATTTTCCCACAGATTGATGTTTCCTGTAACTTCCTCCTTTTTCTGAAAAACGGGTTATATGCCTTTCTCCAGTCATAGGGAAGTCCCTGAGCACCACGCCCTATGAAAGTCTGCTTCATTGGAACCTTCAGCTGCACCCCATCTGTTTGCATGGATTTGTATATTGTTCGGTCCTGCCAATGGCTTTCTTCATTACAGAAACACAGGATTTACAGTGTGATGGAAATGCAGTGATCCAAAACATTGTTAAAGCTTCTGATGCTGCAAATAGGATTTTTTTTTTAATCACTTGTGTTGCATCAGCTTGCGCTTCAACAGATGGTTAAGCATCCCATAAGACTAAAATGGAATTTTGGGAATATGTCTTTATCGATATCAAAGTCTAGTAAACAACCTTCTGTTCCCCACATCCTCTGGAAAATGTCAGGCTTACTTTACTTATATCTTGTAATGCTGTTGCTGATAGAAATGTGTGAATGATTGCTCCTGTTAATGGATAAGATAAATAAGAATTACTGTGTGGCTAACTGACAGACATGAGAAAACTAGCTCTGCTAAATCCTTGCTTAATGCTTTTTCATAGGGCATATTTTCTGCTTGTTTTGAACAAAAGTTTGGCTGGCCCAGGGAGCTGGTAGTGTTATTCCACATATTTTCCTTAAATCACTACTTACAGGCCAAACTGGAAAAGCAGTAACTGTGAGGTTTTGCTCTCTATAGACTGATTGATGGCCTGTGTTTGTTCTCTTAGTATAGTTACTAGTGGAAGAGATCCATGTCATAAAAACCAGCACCACAGTGTATTGTCTCTGTGGAAATTTGACAAGAAACTGAGGACTGATAGAGCTTGGAAAATAATTACTTTTCTGCTCTAGAGGGTCTTCTGTCAAAACATGAAATGCCAAAAAGGCATCAGTGACAGACACCTTAGTAATCATTTTTGTATTTAAAACAGGATAACCATCCGGTTTTTTTTTACTACTTCTTCTGTTCTTTAAAACTCTGTTAGCAATGATAAATTCATCCACATTTCAATATCAAAGGGAGAAGATTGTACCAGATGAAAAGGAAGTTAATGAACAAATGCCTCTATTCATTGCATGTGTTATTTTTAGATCTGAGTGGAATGGGCGGTTGGGGGGTATTTGTTTGTTTCAGGGGATTTTTTTTCCCCTTTATTCCTATTGTCATCAGTAGACAGAAAATTAGATGAAGACAAGAGATGCATTATCCCTATAACAGTGCCCAAGTCCATCCTCTATTCCAAACAGCTGCAGCAGTGCACACCAGCTCCCAGCCCTTCCGTGGCCCTGCAGCTGGCTCCAGATGGACACGTCTGCGTTCAAGCCCATTGTCAGGCACTGATGACAGGTCCAGGTTGCACTGCTGCTGAAGGAGAATGTGATTCATTGCTGTGCCTTCAGATATTACAAATGTGCTGCTGTATAAAGGTGAGATAACCCTGAATTTTCCCTCTCTGCTGCAAACCCTAGTGCACCATATGCTGAAGGACACTGCATTTTAAGTTAATAATGAGATACAGCATAATAAGGTCAAAGCAGTGATGATCAAACTGAACATATGCTGTAGCATATTCCTACTAAATGAAGACCTCCAACTATTGATGTTGTTACCAAGACAAAAATATCTTTTTCTGGGGCATATTCCTGATATACTGTAAAAAAATCTGATATACAGGCTCCAGAAAGTGGCTATCAAATGATCTGTAAATGCCTTCAGTATTAGTTAATATTTTAATCAATTAACTGGGAAAGAGGTAGAACAGCAGCCTAATGGAGTTCAATGACCTGTTGAGAGAGTCTTACAAATATATCTGGGAAACAATGCAACATAATGGAGGAATGGGTAACATAAAATGAAAGCCAGGAGGAAAAAACAAGAGAGAAGTATGCCAAGAATTTACTTGTGGAGAGACCAGATTTCTCTCCTCTTTGAAAGAGGATAGAATACTGCATGGCTTCTTTGACCATCCTATGTATTCAGAGGGTAAATGCAAGAAGAAGCATAGTGGAAATTTTACCCAGCAGCATGTCAGCTGTATTTAGCTGTTTGAGGGCCCACCATATTAGAATATTTTCATTCAACAAAGCCCTGCTATAAAAAAGCTACCAAAGCAGTTTGGCTCCATCAGTGCTGTTTGACAGGGATACAGTGTGGGGAAAACCCCTCTTCACAGAGCAGTTTGCCCAGGCGAGACTTCAGTCTTGCTGCTTGTGTTCAGTCAGGTGTCCTTTCACCAGATGTTTCTCATTTTATACAGCTAGTGCATTAAACAAAAGCTTTCCCTGTAAACTCTTCAGTGAGAGTACAGACTATCACACAGGACTACAAAAAGCAAGCAAAGGTAAAAACGTCATACAACTACAATGTTGACTTAAAGTTAAATTAATTATATTTCCTATGTAAGTAAAACTTCCTCCTCAGCTGGGAATCTATAATTATAGTGTTGAAGGTCAGGGCAGTTAGAAAGATAGAAATTAAAAATAAATAGGAACAGCTTCTAAGTAACTAGACTTCTTAGGGATCTGGCCAATTGTAAAATGGTTGTAAGAAAAGGCAAAACAAAGATAAGCAATGAAAAATATATCTAGACATCTGATAACTGCATAGAACATTGCCTTTAAAATGCACATTATTTTAGCTAGAAAAGATATTTATGCATGTCAGTTAGCAGCATTTAATTTTCATGTACTTATTTCATTGAAGTGAAAGTCATCATTCGCAATAAGGTTCCTTTTAGTTACCAAAAGACAGTGAGATTTGTTTCAAAGAGAAAAGAGCCAGTGTTCATATCCACTCTCCTATGGCTCTGAAGGGCTGCAAACTACTAAAATGCCACATGGACAATGGTGTTTCCCAGACCCAAGCTGCCACGACCTGCAACTTGGTCTGCTCTGGTAGTGCTGAGGGCCTCCTGAAAATTGACACTGGGAACCTGGGGTGGTGAGTTTTGTTTCACAGGGAAAAGGGCTGACATCCGGGTCCAGGTGCCAGTGGCCCCTATTGTGCTGCAGCCTCCTACAATTCCACAAGGTTGAGGATGTTTCCCAGACCCAAGGTGCCACCACATACATCTTGGTCTCATTTTGTAGAGCTAAGTGACTCCTGCACAATGATACTAGAAACCTGGGATGGTGAGTTTTGTTTCACTTGGAAAAGGGCCGACATTCAGGTCCAGGTGCCAGTGGCCCCGAGACAGGTGCAGCCTCCTACAATTCCACAGTGTCAAGGATGTCTCCCAGACCCAAGCTGCCACCACCTGCAACCTGGTCTCATTTTTTAGTGCTAAGCAACTCGTGCAAACTGACACTGGGAACCTGGGGTGCTGAGTTTTGTTTCACAGGGAAAAGGGCCGACGTTCAGGTCCAGGTGCCAGTGGCCCCGAGACAGGTGCAGCCTCCTACAATTCCACAGTGTCAAGGATGTCTCCCAGACCCAAGCTGCCACCACCTGCAACTTGGTCTGCTCCTGTAGTGCTAAGCACCTCCTGCAAACTGATGCTAGGAACCTGGGGTGGTGAGTTTTGATTCACAGGGAAAAAGGCGGGCTGTAAATACATTAATTTAAATCCGAGGTAGTTATATGGTTGTATTTAGGTCTGAAAGATAAACTTAACTTCAAATTTTTGAATTCTAGCTCATGTCCTGGAACTGGTTCTTCTCGCATGTTTGTGTTGTCTGAAAGTGCTAAGTGACATATCATTGTTTGTAATTTCAGACATTTTTGGATTAGAAGAACCTTTTTTTTTAGAACTGCTTTCACATACTTTTCTTTACACAATTATAGTGTTGTTATTGTCATGTTTGGTTATGCTGCATTTGTGTCTGGAGAGCAGGGCTGTGGGGCAGCAGAGCTGGTGCTTGATTAACCTCCCTGCTCTCCTGGGAGTGCCATTAGTACCTCCATGTGGGGTGAGTAATTAGCAAGTACCTGCACCACAGATGTTCCCATAGAGGAGTTTTACTTTGGTTTCCTTGCTGTTTCCTGTATCTCACAGTCTTGGATTTAAGAGGCAGTTCCCATTCTGTCTACATATACTGTTTTAGACATTGCCTTATTCAAGCAATTTTAGAACAGTACATAAAGCAGTGCAACCAAAAGCATGAATGTGTGCATGGACAAGTGATTGTATTGGAAAATTAATATTCATTAGCTTGAGCCACAGCTGTTTCACAGTTTTCATCTCTTGCCAATTCCAAAATAAAACATCAAGAGGGAAAATAGGTTTTTCTGTCAGTTTTAGAGGCCCAGATGCTTAAAAAGTGCACTATGACATGAGTACTCAATGGCTTTTAGTTTCTCTGTATCACACTCAACATATATCCACTGTTTTTCTCACATTCATCCAGGGCAGGAGGGAATTTATGCACATGCCTGTTCATGGTGTTAAAATCAAAAAGTTTCTAGGAAGTTTTCTAATGTTTGCTACACTTGATTTTTCCCTTGATGGGGGGAAAAGCAACTTCTGCCTTATCTCTTTCTAATCTTGTTGCATCATGAATATCAGACATCTTGGATAATATGTCCTACAACCATTAGCTGGTAGTTTCATTTTTAAATACTGCCACACGTGTTTGAATGCAGCAGATGGTTTAAACTGTGGCACACACTGTGCAACAAAAACCTAATTGCATGTCTGTTTTCATTTCAATGCATTGACTGATATCATTTCATCAGCTTAACAGGGCAGCACAACACCCTTGTCTCTGCTTGATGTAAATAGGAACATTGCAGGCAGATCTCCTAACTTTTCTGAAACCATAGGCAGAGCAAGAGCTAAAGTGATGGTATCTTTCATTTAGAGCTGTCAATTTGTTTTGTCTGCAAATATAAGTAGAAGTTTACTGCTTCCACCTCTCTGGGAAAATGATCTCCAAAACCAGCATGTTGCTATGAACATATTATAAGTTTCTCTGTGTGTAAGCCTTCTGATCATTTTCCCATGGGAGAACATACTTTTGCTGTCTTTTACTCTGTATAAGCTTTCTGTAAACAAGGTGTCTGTGTATGTTCTTCAAGGACATAGAATTGGTTGGCCTCCTCCTACCTATGAGGAGACAGAACTGAAATGACTTTATCTTTCTGATATTGTAAACTATTCAGACACATTCCCTAGACGAAGCAGCAGCAGGAGCATAGAATGTTCTCTGCTGAGCAGATATAGAAAAATATTAGAATTATAGAGTCATTTTAATAAATCATGTTAGCCTTCTAAAATTGTCGTCAAGAGTCTTTTCTTCTATGTATGGACCACGACGATACCAGCAGGCGCTGATGCTCTTTGTTGATGAACTTTCCATGCAATTAGGGCAGAAGCAGGAGGACTTGCTGATTCAGCTTTCATAGCTCATCTCAAGGCACCTATCAGAGATCATAGCCCCTGAGACACCTCATGCTCCCATTTGTTTTGATCAGTTGGCTCCATGAAGATAAGACTGAAATTTGTAATTTTTTTCATATATGCTTGCCTTTCAAAAACTGGAAAAGAAAAAAAAAAACCCAGAAAAGTGCTAATGGGAAAATTAAAAAAAAGAATATCTAAGACTCAAGACACTTATGTGCAAAATAGAAAGAAAAGGGCTCCAAAACTCTAAATTAAATTATAAATCATATTTTGCTACTCCTAGATATTTTAATGAAGAATAACAATGACCTTAACCCATCACAGCCTAAACTGTTAATGATGAACTGAATGTGGACTGTACTCATATTTTTGATGTTACCCTCATATGTGGATCTGAAACCAGATGTGGGAGCTGCTGACTCCTGTAATCTATTCAGGGCAGCCCTTTGTGAGTTTGATCATATTCCTTCCCAAACATGTCTGCACCACTTACAGCATAGAACAGGAGTGTATCTGAAATAAATTCTGATTTTACTTCATGTCCTTAGCTATAAATTCAGCAGCTGCTCTACAGAGAGCTGAGCTCCAACAGAGAGGATGGGGAGGGAACCTGCAAGAAAAGGAAGAGTGCAAAAAGTACTTCAAGGCAGCAGCTGCCACAGATATCCAAAGGTATTTCCATGAAACAGAGCCTCTACTGCAGCAGAGCTCAGATTTTGCATTCAACACCACTGGGAATCTTGTCCTCCCAGTTCCCTCCACCAGCCCCACTGAATGCCCTGTCTGACCTGCATCAACTGCTGCGTGCCTGCGCTCTCTGAAAGCATTACACCTGGCAACAGCTCTGTCACGTTTGCAGAACACATTGTGGTTCTTGAGGAATCCACTCATGCAGGGGCTGGGGAGCAGCTGCAGGGTGAGCTCTGGGACAGGCTGGGATGGAGGCTGGGAATTGCCACCCTCTGTTTAACAAAGGGCACCTGTGGCTCAGCCAGGTGAGGGACACCCAGAGACAGGCCAGGAGCTGAGCACCACAGACTTTCCTGGAGTTAGGACAGTAAGGGGATAAAAGCCCAGGAGTTCCAAGTCCCTCCTTAGAGGCACCAGCTCAAGCTTAAGTTATTGCACCAGAATTAAATTTATTGAAGAACCCAGATATCTGAGACTCCAGGGAGCCTGGTCTGGCTGTGCGTGTGGCGTGTGCAGGGAACCAAACAGGGACTTGTCAGGTCACTGGAACTGCCTTTGTGAAGGGGCTTTGGTCCCAGCAGTGGCAGGCTGGGGTGGGGTGGGTGTGGCTGCCAGAGTGGCTCCTGGATGGCTGCACAGGGTGCCATTAACAGTGATATTGCACAGGGTGCCATTAACAGTGATATTGCACAGGGTGCCATTAACAGCGATATTGCACTGAGGCCAAGAACCCATGACGTGTGAGGTAAGGAGTGTTTCAGTATGACACACTTTGCCATAACTGAGACAAGTTATGATCTGTTGTGTAAATTTAGAGAATGTTATTACTCATTATCTGTGTCTGAACACAAAATTAAAGCCATTGCCTTTTGCATACCAGTCAATCACGTCTGAGATTTGCTTAGTGGTTTCAGGTGTTGAGGGGTTTTTGTTTGTTTCTTTTTTCCCTTCCTTCCCCCTCTCATTAATGAAGAATAATTTCTGTTTCTTAACACCTTGTGCATTACATTTCAAAGTAACTGTCCTGAATGATATATGTGTGTGTATATATATGTGTGTGTGTGTTTTTTTTTTTATGGTGAAGAAACAAGGCTTTGAAAGCAAAGGTCAACAATGTAGAAGTAAATCCCTGCAATATAACATCAGCAGCAATTTAAGACATAAGTGACCTTCAATTTAACTTCTATTGACATCAAATTCTTCTTCTAGAGAACAAAGACAGTACATGGCCTTGTAAACATTAGTCTAAAATAAATTCACCTTTGCTGCAAGTTTTTATATACTAACACTCAGAATAAACAAGTGCTATTGCTTTGAGGTTTACAAGATTTTAGGAAGGCATGTTTGGTAAAGTGTGCAGTGAAAAAATAATCCACTTTTTGGATTTCTTTTTCCTTTTTGCTTTCTTGTTTTCTTGATGACAAATTATGAAAGAAGGATTTCATATTAATACTTGTATTTGATCTTGTTATATTTACTTTATTCCAGAAAATTTTACCAGGCTGATGCCTCTCTTTGTTCTATGTACACATTTAAAACGATTCTATGTGAATTGTTGCCTGCTTATGTGTCTAAATAGGATTATGTTTTCTCTTTGCATCCTAAGTGGAAGTAACAAAATTCTAGCTTTGCTTTTTAATATAAGGATGCAAAGTTGTTGCTTTCAAATATGGGAGAGATTTTGAAGCAGGAAGCTGTGTTATTACTGAACACTGGTTTTGATAATTTGATGAGATGGAGTTCTGACAGACTCTTGAACTTCTTAAGCCAAGTGCTTCTGAAGTTGCAGTGATAGAGATGGGAGGGATGCAGTCCTTCACCCACTGTAGAAAAACACAGATAACTGGGGCAAAACTCCTCTCTGAATCACTGGTGGCTCCTTTACTAGGCTTATTACTTTGTATAGGACTAAAGCACAAATACCAAATAGAGCCCATCTTGATTTTAAAGTGCCCAAGAAAGAAATTACAGCTTTTACTAGAAGACAGTTTCAAATTTGAAGACATGACCCACTTGAACTAAGCCAACTTAAATTTATTCAGATTCAACTTCCAAATCTCACTTCTGGATTTGCTGTTTTTCAAATTCAGTCTACATTACATGGATTGCCCTCCCTTTTTTCCAAATTTATACTCTTCTATCTAGCCAAATTAAAATGGTCACAGCCTAACTGCTGATCCAAGCCAATTTTTGCAGCAGTTTTGTTGTTATTCTTTACCACTCTGCTACCTTCAAAGATATTAAATAGCACAAAAGAGATGTAGATCATTCCCAGAACCCCAACATACCCATCCTCAATCACTGCTGATTACTCATTAGGTAACTTATTCTGCTCTTTCAGTTCATTCAGTGTCAAGTGAATTTTAAGTTCAATAGACAGGATACACTAACACCAACACAAAACAATTCTGTAAGTATACAATCTATGGGAACAACAAGCACCTGGGATAAAATTTGTTATTCTGTTTTTTCTCAGAGGCAGAGAACCCATTAAAAATCTTATGCTTATTCAAGGTTGTCTTACCCTCTTGAATTTCAAGCAGTTGATACTCAGGGAAAAAAAAAGTGCATTTTTCTTGCTGATCATCAATTGCTTGAGATTCAAGAGGTTGAGACAACCTTGAATAAACATAAGATTTTGACTCTTCTGTGTACAGTACTTTCAGTTCTTTATGTGGCTGTTCAATGGGTCACTCTCCTCTTTGTGGTTTTCAGAGAACAAACTGGAACTAGAGACGTTCTTGGCCCAGCTCAGGTGTTTCCGTCCTTTGGAGACTCTACCAAACTACTTCAACTTTGGTTAAGGAGTCGAGAGCATCCATCACAGAGGGGAAATGGCCTCAGGTTGTGGCAGGGGAGGTTTAGGTTGCATATTAGGGAAAACATCTTCATTGAAAGAACTCTCAAACATTGAATATGCTGTCCAGGGAAGCGGCTGAGTCACTGTCTCTGGAGATGCTGAAATAACATGGGGATGTGGCATCTGGGGACATGGTTTAGTAGTGCCTTGACAGTGCTTGGTTAATGGTTGAACTCAATGCTCTTGAAGGGACTTTTCCGACAGAAATTATTCTATTTCTAAATATATTCTGATTTCTAAATGTAACTGCCTGGTCTGGAAAAGTATTTGATTTGAATATGCAGGAGACATTTTCTGGGGTATCAGCAGAAATTTCTGAGATTCTTAATTAACTTCAGCATTTAAGTGGTAGGTTTTAATTTAACTGAAGTGTTTTAATACTTCCAAAACTTATATTTATTACTAACCTTGCTTCTGAATGTAATTCATATAAACTTAGTAAAATCTTCACGAGGGACTGAAGCTATTTCAGGGTTCACAGACAGGACAACATTTAGCAGAGCTTTCTTGCCTCAGCATTTGCTATATGAATACCAATAAGAAAAAGATAACATTTTGCTTTCTCCTTGAACTCTGACTTCTGTCTAGATGGGACAATTTTGATACCAGGATCTTTCTTTTTTAATACATACATATGTATGGGGAGTGTATGAAAATAATAATAAAAAAATTATCATGTTATCCTGATCCATGGTTATTTCATGATTCAGTAGTTGTGGAATAAATTATCTGCAGTGAACTGACTGACTTGCTGAAGAATGTGACTTGCTGAAGAATGTGTAGGAGGGGGGAGAAATTAGCATGTATTGTTACTTTATACAGTGCTAAACCTGAATTTCAAATAGATGGTAGTGTATTAATTTTTTTTTTCCTAAATTGATATTCATGCTAGACAGCAATGCCATTGTTTGTAAATGATGTCACCTAACAAATCACGTGGGTGCTTCATTCAGTGAAAGAGCAGTCTGGGAGCCATGGACACATTATTAGGATGGGCTTAAATGCTCAGCATATAGTTATTGCCAGGAGAACATACAGATCTGAGCATGGTGCTGATGAGATGATTACTCATGTTGTGCAGAGCAGATATTTTATAGCTAAATCACTGCTTGTTCAAAGGAGTTGATTTTTTTTTCTTTTTAATACAAGAAGCAGCAGCAGTAAAAGATGGTGTTTAGAATCAATGTTGTCTTTCCTACATGAATTCATTTATCTGTCCTTCTTTATTTCTTTCCTCAGCCAGTGTTTTACAGTTTAATTTGTCTTGTTCTGTTATTTGCACCTCAATGAGGCAGAGAGGTGATGAAAACATGATTTATTGCTGAAGATAAACATGAGCTAAGAAAAGCTTTTAGGCCATCATGAAAGGGAAAACTTAGAGATAAAAAGGTTGAGGTGCCGCTGCCATTATTCATGTTAGGGCAGTAGCTCAGCATAGATGGGCCTTTTGCAATTTTGGGTGTTTTTTTTTAAAGCAAAGTAAGAGATAATGCCCTTTCTGAAGAACTTTTTCTTTAATTGGAATAAGAATGGGTGAGAAAATGGGGTAGCCCCATTTCACAGATAAGGAAGTGAGAACAAAGAGAAATCAGTGCTTCATTCTGTGTCTACATGAGCATGTGTTTGCTTTCAGACTGACTAGCTCCATTTCAATTCACCACTGTATTTGTATTAATTTTACCAGCTGAAGATCCAGCCCAAGTTCTCCTTGTATCAGTTTGTCTAGTCCATGAAGAATAGCATCCTCCTTCAGCTGCTTTTTTGCTATGCTAATGAAATACTGTAGATTTTAAACATAGAACTGGGTTTTTATCAGTCTGCCATATGTTTTCCATAGATAACTACATGGTCTAATTGGTTTGATTCAAACTACTGACATCAATATGCAAATCTGGTTGAATGGAATGTGTTTATATTGCAGCTTCCTTCTGAACCATTGATTGAAATATGAGTGCTTAAAATAGATCTGTGGGGAATATTTAAGTAGTTTGCAACTGCACACATCCTGTTTTGCCCATGCTGAGTCCTATGAAATGAATAAGGAAAAAGTCCTGGACAATTGCTCTTCCCTAACCTAGCCCAATATGTTTTAGAGCATCTTCATGATTGCAAGACTTTTAAAATTGAGTTAGAGCAGAAGTGGCATATTTAGAAAGGTATGTATACATGCTTATGTGAGGCTAACACTGCATTGTGCTGGCTCTGCAGAGATATTACTGGAGCAGAGACCTTTCTGACACTTTTAAAGTGTCAGTTACCTTTCCTTTTAATATTGCATGGTTATGGTGTTGTAATGCATGTCTCTGTCTGGCTTCCTCTCTGTACTCTTGGCCTCTTCTAGTCCTTCCCCAGTCTGCTAAGGCCAGATACCAGGTGGGCCATGCCATCATGCCAATTATTTCCATTGGAAGGACTGCCAGTACAATCTTTTACTGTTCATTTTTCATTACCACAAAACATCACATTTCTGTGCAGGAGTCAAAAAATGTTTATGCTTGCATCTCTGAATTGCTACAGAAATATGCAGTATGTAATCACAAGTGGCTACAAAATTTCCAGTCTTACTGGAAGGTGCCCGAATTTAAACAGAATTGTTTTGTAGGGAAGCAAAAATACACACATGCTAAGCAAAATTTGGAATACATTAACTCCATTTTTAGAATTTTCCCTGGCAGGTTTGTGTGATTTGGGAACAAAACATCTGCACACTGATTTCTGTTCTTTATTGAAGCAACAGCCATTATAAACAAGGAAAAGAACTTCTTGTATACAATAAAATATAGATTTTATTTACCTTTAGTATATATATATATATATAATATATAATACCTTTAATACCTTTAATATTTCACATATAGCCTTGTTTTCTGACAGCATTTCAGTATCATTATATTAAATAGATTGTTACTAGTATGAATCATGTATTGATTTCTTGACTTGGTTTTTTTAATTCAGTGAAGAAGCCCGTACCTTCAAGAGCCACATTATGGCAATAATAAGTATCTTTCATATCCTGACCAAATTACAAATTGACAATACACAAAGTAGTGAGTACATTTTTAGCCATTTCAAGCCCCTTAAAAGCTGCTGGTATTTTTAAATATCAATTTTAAAGAATAAGCTTTTGGAGGAGAATCTCAGCTGCTCTTTCAAGAAAAGGAAAAGGATATGAACAGTGAAAAAGACTTGCAAAACAAAATTCCTAAATGCCAAGTCATCAAATCATAGATAAAACCAGTCAAGTAAATGACCAGGAAACAGGATTGTAGAACCCTGCCTAAATACTCTTTATAGGGGTGTCTTCTGCTTGGAACCTGTTCAAGCACTCCTTTTCACAGCTGCCAGAGACAGGGGGATAGATCATCTTCTTAAATTGTAAAAAATCTTTTGATATCGAGTTATGTCTTTTTTTGCAGGTTTACAATGTTGGTTTTGTTATGCTAATCATGAAAGTAGAAGGGAAAAAAATGACTCATGGCAGTCACAGAGAATGCAACCAGTCATTTTCAAGGGGATGGGATTTTATTCCTGCTACTTTCACTTCTTTTCTATATTCCTGCTATTCAGGTTGAGTGCCTGGTGAAGAGTAGGCTCTGTGAGAAGGGGCACTGAGGCACTGGGACTTAGTCTGAATAAACTCACCAGCACAGGTGTTCCAGAGGGCAGAAGTCTCTCTGATGCAAACAGCAAACTCCTTCTTCCATCTGGCTTTCCCACCCAACTTCAGGGTGAGTTCCAGGAGCTGAGTTGGTTTCCCAGTGGGAATATTCAGCTATCCTCATTCAGCAAGACTCACATGCCCTTAACTCTTAAACTGCAGCTAGCCCCGTGCATCTGGATTACTCCTTCACTTCCTCGAAATGCACCAATGGAAAAAGAAAATTAGATTGAAAATTCCATGCAACTATGCCAGAAGTCATGTTAAGAAGTGACAGAAAATAAAAGTGAATGGCAAATACCATATTAGACCTTGCTGTGCTTCAGACAAGGCAAAGCTACTTCCTGTATTTGCTACAAAGTTCGGAATTATTTGCTTATGCAGCTGCTTCTCTGTGGGTGGATCCATTGGTGCACAGAGTCACTTAACTGGGGACAACTTCTAAGATTATTGTTCAGAGAGAGCTCTCTGAAATCTGAGGGGAAATGAAGATGATTCTACAGGAAACAGCATAGCAGAATATTGAATTTTAGAAAAGCTTCATAGGCCTACTACAAAATGCTTTTTGGCTGAAAGACTTTATAATAAGATTAACATTTACAATTCTCCTCCAGACTTTTTCTGAATGATAATGTGCAGCTGTGGTTCAAGATGTTTACAAGAATAAGCACCATTTTCAGGGGTGCAAATATGTAGTAAAATTATTCACATAGGGAAAAATTAGATTTAAACATACAAATATGCAGAAAGTTGTATCAATACCAAATTTCTAATGAATTTATGGCCCCCTAGTGTAAAAATGAGTAGAACTTAATCTTGTGAGCATGTATTCACTTGCTTAGGTTTGTTCCTTTGAGTCACTGTATTGGATTTGAATGTGTTGCCTTAAACTGAAGCTTTCTCTGATGTCAACATCCTGGCTTTAAAAGGATAAAACCCCTATTGATCACTTACAGCATCAAGTGGAAAAGAGCAATAGTGTGAGACTTAGGATAAGGATTCTAGCACCAAAAGTAGCTGCTTGTAAATTTTTTAAAATTGAAATTAGGAGGAATAAATTGACCCGTGTGAGCGTGGGTAAAAGGACAAAAACCTTCAAGACATCTACTAGTTCTCTGGAGCAAAGTGCATACTGCTTTATGCCTGTGCTTTCCAATCCTAATTTCAGGACCCTGCAAGCTGCTGATTACTGTCCTACTTCTGCAATTAGATCTCTTTTCACTGGCAAATGGTAAATGTGCAGCCTTGTTGGAGGATTTCAGTGTGGGTATAGGACAAAACACAAACATCTGTAAGAAAAATTGGCTCCATCGTGTTATTTTCCAGACACTTGACACCTTTTAGCAATGCAGCTTTCTAGTCTAGGGACAAGAACAAGCCCATAGACCACCCAGCCTTTAAAGCTAGCTTTGTTTTCATGAAGTTTGGAATCTGGGTCTCAGCACTAATTGTGCATTAATTAGTAACCTTACTGAGGAAATATGCTCCAACTCATGCAATGAGAAACTGCTTTAAATTGAAAAGCAAAGTATATTTGCAGATAGATTATAAATCTGAGAAAGGTTCTTAGATTCAGAATTAACATTGTAAGGTTACATGCAAAGTAATCCTTCAGATAACATCTAAAATTGCTACATAACTAGCATATCAGAGCTAACATGTTTTCTTCATTGCTGTATATCCCTTGCCATAAATTTCTGTGTATTAGGAATTCAATTCTGAAGAGACAAATTGGTTTGCTTTAAGTTGCACTTGTAAAAATATCTATGTATATGTGTATATATATAACATGAATATTAACAAAGAGGCAATACAGGAAGTGATTATATATACACGTGTGTATATATATATATATATATATATATAT
>VXAX01001320.1:1211310-1330317 GCA_013399835.1 Leptocoma aspasia | reverse complement strand
AATTTTATTTTTATAAATCATATTACTGAAATAATACTATAATTTTTTTTCATATCAAACTATCAAATTGATCAAATTTCTCTCTATGCACTTGAGAGATTTTTAACCTCCTGTTGACTCAAAATATTGCTGGACCTGGCCTACATACTTTTTTAAGATGTAAAATATTAGCTATAGAGTTTATTTATGATTTTTTTTATATATATATAAATTACTGAGGAGAAACTGTTGATTGTTGGATGGAATGTGGTGTCCCCATTCCAGCCCTGCTTCCAGGAGTTAGGGATGCACCAGGCTGCTCCTGCCCAGGCCAGCCCAGCTGGGGGTGCCCACCCCTCTGAGCACCTTGCTCCCAAATTCCCAGGGGATGCTGCTCAGTTTGGGGGTGTTGTGCTGGGGGTTACAAATCCATCACCACCTGTGAACAGCAAAGCACTTCCTGGGTAAACTGAGGTGTGGAAAAAACGCAGGAGGAGCTCAGCAGCTCACCCAGCCCAGCCCTGCTGCAGGGGAAATGGTATTTACAGGGTTTGGGCTTTTTCAGTGGGAGTTTATCTAAGTTTAGCGCTCCAGATTACCTAAAAGTTCATATTTTTTTCCAAAAAGCCTTCTTTTATTGTTCCATGCTTTTAGACTACTGCTACAGGCACGGGAAGAGGAATGGAAATTATACTGCAGCTCCTATTAGAGGCATTATTAGAGAAATATCTTCTCTGATGGGTAAGTGCAGTGTTTACTTTGCTATTTGATATAATAGGATTCTAAAACCAGGAGGCAGAACTGTTCACTTGAGTAGAAAGAGGAGGAGGAGGAAATAGTGATTTGGAGTTTTTTGTGACCCAAAGCTTTGGCTCCATGCTAAACTGCAATGTACCCACCACACACCGTGTGGAGATCAGCTCGAGCTGCAGCTGCCAGAGCTGACAAACACCTCACTTTAACTTTCATGGTGCTGCTTTTGAGTTCTCCTGCCTGCATCAGAACATTATAGACAAGCAGCTCTTGGGGTGCCACATACCTGTGTCTGGGAACAGAGTATCACTTTGAAACCAAACTTGATCTGAACATGAAAATGTGAAGTTTAATTCATTAAATTTGATTTGTAAATGTAACTGGCTTCCAAACGTTTATTTAAAGAGATCAGGTGTTCATTAGCAGACCACTGGATAAAGCTGAAAACACTGCCACCTGTTAGCCACACTGTCAGTAAAAATGTCTCTTCAAAGCAATGCTTTCTGTGCTGCTATGTCCCTGGCAAACACATTCTTATAAGCCTGATCATATTCACAAAAAATGAACTGGTTTGCAAGTAAAATCTCTCTATTTGCCATTGTACGTTCAATTTTTCAATATTTTGCTAGTAACAATAGGAATTAATTTCTTGAGCAACTCTATTCCTGATCTGGGACAAATGCTGAAAAATATTAACGTCCGTTAGTCAGTAATCAGTAAATGGCTGCAATTTATGATGATATTCTTATCTCCTATGAAGCTAAGAAAGGAGAAAAAATGAGTTCTTAGCATGAGGCTTCCTTCAGAGTTGTCAATGTACCTCTTTATGTAGTGCTATCAGGTCAAAATAATTATTTAAAGTAAATTTGTTTCAGACCATTTGTGAAAGCAGAAAAAAAAATACTAAGAGAACTACTAAGTCATGATGCATTTTCTCCTAGATATCCACAGCACTGCAAGCTTCACAGGAAATATTATTCATAAAAAATTATTTTTCCTGATATAATTGCACTGAATAACTCTTTTGATTCTCTGATCCTGCACTGATTCTTCTCAATGATTTTTCCTGTCATTTCCATACTTTTTTTGGAATTTACAATAACTATGTGCTGTTCTCCCTGTCAACAAATTATAATTTTCATTTGGAAAAGGGAATTTTTCATTTCCTTAGCACCAACTTCCTGGACACAGAGTTGTGGCTTTCTAGGAACTGGAAATTACTCTAAAAAATCTTCTTATGCTTTCTGGGCCCTTCTTCCAAAACTGAAGCACTGAATTTCCTGTCTGGTCTGACTTCAAAATTAGTGTTCTTAAACACAGTTTCACAAGGGTCTATAAAAGTGAGATTAAACGGAAAAGAAACTAAAAACTCTTTTGTTCCACTGATGGAAGCAGAATGGGTTTTTTGTTAGTTTGTTTATTCTCCCCACTGCTGCATAAACATGAATCTTGAGTCAAAAAGTTTTGGGGCTGTGTATTTCTTTGCGTGTGTATTAGAAAATGAAAGTTTTGTAAAATTATCTACGGAAGTGTTCCCAGGTTCTGTTTGGGAGAAAGAGGATGGGATGGATGAGAAGTGCAACTCAGCTGCATGCACAGGAAGGAGACTTTGACCACCAACCACAAAATCAAAAATCCCAAAGAGCTTTTATGATAATAGTAAATTTTCAACAAACTGCAAAACCTTTCATATTAATACACAGCATTATGCAAATCAGCTTCCTCTTCTTTGAGCAGCTAAGGTAATCTGCTGTGCTGGGAAGGGCTGGAAAGGCTCCCAGGGCAATGGTAAACATTACTGGAATTATATTATGAATGATCTAGGGCTTAAAATCGTGTCTTGTGTGCTCCTGTGAAGTGTTATCTCTGTGCTTCAACCAGAGCTGCATTAAAGATGCAACAGGGAGATGCAGCAGACTTCAATGAATCCTGCAAGGAAAGTGAATGGGGAGCAGAGTTGTCACATACAGTAATTTAATTGGTTGCCTCTAAAATTTTCAGACAGGAGATGCTTCTTTACATAACTCTTAACTTTCATATGGAAAGCATTGCAATGGCAAGTCTTAGAAGCCAAAATTATAATTTCAAAGCAGGAGATGAGACAGATGAGTGGAGAAACTACAAACTAAGGCCAGGTACAACCTCCAGTTGCAGATGTCCCTAAAATTTAAGTTTTTCAGCTGAGAAATCATCTGAAATTAAGGAACACTTTAATCATGCATCTTTTGAGTTTCCCTGAACTGACATTATTAGACACAAAACGGAAGTAAAATTTTTTTGTCTTCTAACACAGCTGTGCTTTTAAGTGTATATATTTCCATGTGTTTCTATACTATTCACAGACTGGAAAAGGTTTAAGTTGCATTTCATCAAGTCCAGCCTCTAACCCAGCACTGCCAAGTCCACCACTAGGCCATGTCACCAAGCACCATTTTTTAATGCTGAGAAAGCCAAATTACAAGGATGCTCTAACAAATTGCATTCAAAAATATGCAGCTAAATTAAGGCCAGTAATTGAATATTTGTGCTGGATATCAAAGTGAGGCAGCACTTTAGAAGTGTAATTATACCACAAATCAAAATATAAATCAATTTTTATTCCAGTGCCTAGAAGCTTTTCCAAATATTGCCTTATGTACTTCAGCTGTAAGTTTTCAAGCCTGGTGTGACCTGTTGTGTCCATTAGTGGTGTAATGCAGTTCACTTTACTTTTTCAGAGCTAATTCTGTACTGGCTACAGTCACTATTTGAAATGTAATCACCTTTCTCAGTTATTTAATTCCTTTGACTCAGAAACTCAGAGATGCAGGGGTTTCCTGTCTCCCTAGATGTTTTGAAGACTAATTAGTGTTTGCAAAGCTATTTAAAGACAAGAACTGCTGTTTCCATGGTAGTAAATATGGTCAATTAATGTTTGTGTTTAATTTATTTTACAATTTTTGAATTAGAGGTAAGGTATCAAGAAATATAATTCATCAGTATCACAATGAGCTGTGGCTTTCAGTTTTGAGAACCTATCCTGACTTCTTGCACTTTACTATTTCAGCATAAAAGCTTTTTAATTTCTTCATTATTTTAATGTCAAATAGTGTTCTATAAATTTTAATTTTGACCAAGAAGAAAATTGCAATTAGCTTGGAAAAGAAATATTAACTGAGTCAGAGCTGAAATTAGCATTTTTCCTTAGGGCCACTAACCCTCTGAACTTTGTCTAGTGATACAACAAGTCAGAACACTGACTGCAATCACACATTGTAATCATCACAGGAGATACTAATAGATTCTGCCTGCTAATGTCAATAGAGATTGTAATTTTCTGTTATAAAGCACGAATCCAGAGTTTGAAACCATGGGGTGGAAAGGTGCAGGAAGAGAAGGAGGAATAAGAAAAGGAAGCCTTTTTCCTGATTCTGCTCATGTCCAAATAGTGAAGGCATAGTCTCGTTGCAATAAAGAGAAATAGGCATGTTTTAATTTCAACACTTGGCTACAAAGCTGCAGCTGTAATTGCATCAGTAGCATGAAAAGAACATTAATTGGCGTACACTTTTCCAAAATAATTTAAAGTACAGAGGACCTGGTTTGTCACCTGTCAGTCTCAGCGTGAACCTAGTTTGTAATGATAGACCATATCCATCCCCACTCACTATGTCATTTTTTAATTGCTGGCTTTGTTCAGTCTCAGCATTTGGCTGTCACATCTTTAAGAAAAATGGTCCAACTGTTTTGCCACTTGCTCCAAGAAGTAAGTTACTCTCAGCATATGGAGGCTTTCACAAACAATATGCTTTCAGTTTTCTGTGCTTTGGATATCTACACAGAAAATTGGTAAAGCTAGTGTGAGATTAACTAAAAATGCTGCTGTCCATATCAGCAGAGCCTGCAAAAACTTCTGCACAGGAGCTTGCTGAGGAGGTGGATTTAATGTGCTTCCTCTAGTGAAACAGCACAGAAATAACTGTACTGGAAGGCAATACCTGCTAATGAGGAGCTGGCACCTCTCAGACCTGTCCAGTCCCTCTGGGTGTCCCCCCTTCCCTCCCTGCAGCTCACAGCTGGCTGGTGTTGGCAGATGTGCTGAGGGTGCCCTCCATCCCACTGCCGGTGGCACCAACAGAGGAGTTGAACAGTGCCAGTCCCAATGTCACTGCTGCCAAAGCTGTATCCAAAATATTCTGAAGAGTTTCACAATCTAAGAGTCTCTAAATTCATATCTTCCCGTTACTCAAAGCTCCATGCTGACTTCATCCAATGCACTTTAGCACTTGTGTTAGAAGTGCCAGTAAATTTTTTTGTGTCTTTAAAGTCTGTACTTGAACATTTTTCAAGTCGGTTCCTCCTTGAGGGAAGAAAATATTGAAAAAGGGAAAACAAGAACAGTTCATTTTTAGATGTTTAGGTTCGTGTCGCAATCTAATCACTCACCTATTTCCATCAAAGTAATTAAAAATATTATTTAGTAGGAATTGCTTTGATTTTAACTGGTCTTTCTTGATGTGTGACATTCATCAGTGTGATGTGCTGCTTTGAAAAACATTGGTAACACTATTGGTTCTCCAAGATGATAGGTTTTTCTCATAAATATCATCTCTGCTGTTTTCATGTTATGTAATTTATCATCTTTTAATTTCCTTTGGTTTGGTAATTTTTTTTTATAACTTTTTGCTGTATAATTCTATCTATAATTTTATTTATGTTCAAATACTACTGTCTGGCAAAAATGATAATATAAAATAAATTTGTGTAAGCTTCACACAGTCCAATTTTTTTATAACTTAAATTTGCCATTTGACAATTTTAAGCAAACATTAATTTTTATATAGCAGGGTTTAGAAGTTTATTTTACACAGCCACAAGAAATTTCATTTTCATTTCTAACAAGCCAGAAAAAGAACAGCCTGGAAAACAGATACAGTTCTCAGAGCATTCCTCCTGGAGTGAGTTTTATCTTGGGCAATAAGTTTGACATTTCAAAGCATAGTGTGACACTTTTCATATAAGTAAAGGAGTAAAGGGCCATGGTTTGCTACCCTTCTGCTTGCTTTTTCATTCAACCTTATTAATTTCAAAGGGACATTTTTTGACTATGTTTCAACCAAAAAATGGCTAATAAGGAAGGCTGAAAATAATGATAAAATGGAGGTACAGGCAAATATATTATTTTAAGAAGGTACATTTTTTGTCAATTCAATGTTCAGTGAATATCTTCATGTTCCTCTAGAAATTCATAGACAGAAGCTGAATCAGAGAGAAAGTAGATCTCATCTGAGAGGAATTCATCAGTGTTTAGAGTAAATTAGATAAAAGTAATAACCAGAGTTCACACTAAAGTTTCATGTTTCTGGGTTTAAATCAGTTTATATCCATATGTGGCAGGGAGCAGAACTTTCTGAGAATGGATGAGTTTCCCATGTTTTCCTGTGCTGTGGTTCTGGTAGCTTCTTTTGACATATTTATTTCCAATCCGTATGAAATAAAATATCTGATCAGAGATTTTATGTAAAGGTGAAAATATGAGAGTGTTCTTTGAAGTAAAGAGTCCTTAGACATTAAATTCATCTGTTGCAGAACTGAATTTAATAGGAATGACCTGAGGAAAAAAACATTTTGGCAGGAAGTTAAGTGGAAAGCAGTTAGTGGCAGAAGTGAAAGGAGTTTTTCTAACAGCAGGGTGTGACAGGATGAATGACAGGGTTATGAAGTGCCCTGCCACCTCCAGGGTACCACTGGGTGGACAGCTCTTTCCATCAACAGCTGTACAGAGCATAATCAGTTGGGAGGAAGGGGAGTATTTTTGTGTTTGGACTGAATCACTGTATAAAATGGCTGTAGGGAACAAAGAATGTAATAGCATGCCTGGGTTATAGAAGAGCATCTGGTAAAGCAAGAGTACAACAACCCTCACCCAAAAGCTTTTAAAGCACAAAACCAATCAAGTTAAAAGAATAATGTTTCAGCCTTAGTACCCTGGGCCTGCTCTCACTCTTGTTCCAGAAAAGATTTACAACTGATTTCAGCCTCCTTGCTTAGTCATTCTCATGGAATGTATTGTAAGCCTCATCTCCCCCACCATAAGTCAGAGAAAACTCTTTTAGTCAGCAGGGCTAAGGTAAGAGAAAAGTTGAGTACACCAGGATTTTCTAATTGAAACTTGATGTTGCTCTTCTTCCTCCATCTTTGACTGAGCAATAGTATTTGCTCAGATATTTTCCTGAAAATATCTGAGAAAATATGTTCTGGTTCTGGAAAAGATTTAAAAGGAGGGCAGTGGTAACACTGGTCTTGCTTCAGCTTCAGACTTGTGAGAATTGAGAACAAGTGGGCAGACATCAATCAAGGTTAGGGAGGAAGAGTTCTGCAGAGTCACAAGGGTCAGTAGACATCCTTAGCATGCTTCAGAAGAGGCAAAATCCAGTTGGAATGGAAGGCAAACCTCTTAGGATGCATGCTCAATGTCTGTTCTAGCAGGAAATTTGAGAGTCAATTGTTATTTCAACAACCAGTTCAGGTGAATGAGCTCCCTTATAGCTCTGAGCAAGGGTACAGTGGAATTCCTGCTGTGCTGTGTAAAACATATTTTTATTTACTCTTAGATGCATTATATTCGTAATTCCTTTGAATTTCCCACTGGAATTGCTCTCTGATGGGAAACAGGCTGTGCTCTTTACATTGCATTTCTTTAGCCCATAGCCTGAGTTTGTCAGGCATAGGAGATGGATGGGGATGATGTGTGGGGTGTTTTTGGGGAGGTTAATTATGAAAGGAACTCCCAGCAGGCAGAGAACTAGACAATAGAGAAGACTTGTTCTTCAGTGTTAAGTTCTATTTTGGCTATGCCTGATCCAAATACAAATTATTTGAATTCATCATGCCACATATATACTTTTACACAGGAAAAGGCCGAATTTGAAGCCCAATTTCAGCTCTTGCCAGGAACTCAGGAAGGTCTGACTGAATTTAACCTCACATATGATTTGATCTAAATCTGTCTGAATTCACACTTTATGGCATGTTTCATTTCTTTACCTTTGCTGACCAAAGCAGGGTATTTGATCTGTGAATTTAATGTTGCTGATTGCTGCGTTGTAAAGTGATTTCATGTTCCTGTGCTTTAGGGAGAATGACTTTATTCTGGAAGCTGTTGGAAAAGCTACAGGAAAACAAGAAGCCATTTTAATAGAAATAGGACGAATGATGTATTTTCCTTTTGAAAGAGAGCTCTCATAGAAGCCATCAAGGTCATAACATTACCAGTGGTATTCACAGTTAAATATAAAACATTCATTTCTTTAAATCTGGACACTACTAAAATGATAGTGAAAGGAAGTTTTGCTACCAGAGCCGCTCAATATTTCTGTGGTAGGGTTTCAAAGTTGCATGACATCCTCTAGCAATCTGTCAGCATTAATAGTGATGTGTGTTTGTTTCTCCAAATATGCATGTATATATTATAACCCACAAAACTGCACAGCAAAACCAGATAATTTTATCCTCTGATCTGGTCTTCAAAATCTGTGAGTAACTCACTGCACAGATCTGGTGGTTCATCTAGCCCCAAAGTGTCTTTTAAGTGGGAAAAGTTTTATGGAGCATTGGCAAATGCCTTAGTTCAGACATTGGACTGTGGTATCTCTTAAATTATAATGCTATTATATACCATTTATATGTTTTGTAACACATATTACTAATGTTCCTCCTGGACTTACAAAATTATCTCTACCTTCTAAATCTGTCAATAACAGAATTGTAAATGGTAAATCATATTTGGTAATATAATTAGTAAGTTTTTAAGGGTTTGACATTTTCCATCTTCTGCTATTTAAATTGATTTTTATATAAAGCAATTAAGGACATCCTTTTTCCATTAAGGAAATTATATTTAACTTCTGTTGTGATAATGTATGTTATATATAGAAGAGAGAAGGTACTTGAGTTCCACTGTTTTCCCTGCAAGGTCATTTTCATTCCTGGTGGTGGTGGTGGTGTAATTTTTCAGAATAAATATATTAATAGGTAGTGCTCTTAGCACAAAATCAATCAAGAGTTCAAATATAAATATTTCTTTTGACATAATTACTGTCATGAATGAGAAATTATTTTAATTCACTAAACAACTTTAGGCTTTTGACAGATTAATAAGCAGTATGGAAAGTGTCACCTGAAAGCTATAACATGAGCACTTTACCTCCTTGTCTGAGGTTATTGCTTATTGCTGGAGTTTTCCATGGCATTTCATTAGGATGGTGGCAGACATAAATAAATATACACAGTTATGATGAAGAGCTTTTGAATGTGTATTAGACATTGAGCTGTTTGGAACAGAGCAGTGTGAGAGTAGCAGAGATATTCTGGGCAAAAAGATGAAAATAGCCCTGCTTGAGATGATTTTGTTTCCTGAAAAAACGCTTGAGGAACAAGAATTTCTTATTTTGTCACTTGTCTCAGTATTTCTTTTTACAAATCAGTGTTTCATTTGTTTGTCTGTGCACACCACTCTAAGGCAAAGCACAGACATTGATTCCAAAATCATTGCAATTAATTGCATAAGTTACTGTCAGTGTAACCTCCAAAGAGGTTTTGTACAAAAGTCCAAGGGAGTTATTTTTGTCCTACAGCTTAGTCAGAAATGTAAGTGAGAACATAATTTCTTAAGATTTCTGCTCTGTGATTTGCTCCAGAAGAACAATGGTGAGGAACAGATTAAAATGATACTGTTAGGAGTTTGCTAAATTTTAGATAGCTCCATAGGCACTAACGGTGTCTAGCTGACTCTGTCTGACACATACACAGAAATGTTTTTCTCCGTCTCATTCTGGATTAAAATATTCCAGAGAATTCCTTAATACACAGGGGAGAAAGTCCTAAACGATATCATCTGAATTAGGCAGAAAGCAGGAGGGATTGGCTCGTGATCTACAGAGATACATTTAACCTTGAATTATTTCAGAATTCTCTGATACATGAGTAGTTTTGAAAGAAAAATACCTGTATTTCTAACAAAGATTGCCCAGTTCTTTCCCTTGACCTGAAGGAAATCTCTGTGCACTGTACTAGTGAGCACCCAAGAGCATTAGAAATTCTGTTAAAGGAATGAGAATGTGTTTTGATTCTTTTTCTCTCTTATAGGTTTTTTTATTTTCTTTCCTCTTTCATTTCCTGTTTTGTTTTTGTTCTCTCAGAATTCACAAAATCGTTTCTGTCACACTGGGGTATCTTTAGAGACTTGCTCTCAATGAAATTTTGTCTTTTTTACAATAAAAATGGTTTGCAAGGGAGTTTCTTCTTGATTTTATTGTACTACTTTACATTCTGATACTGGGGGAGGTTTCATATTCTTGGATAATTCTTGGAAATTATCTGGTTTTGCTGTGCAGTTTTGTGGGTTATAATATATACATGCATATTTGGAGAAACAAAATCACAAGTTTACAAAGCTTGTGATATGTCATATCCTGCTTCTCCAATCGTTATGATGCACATTTAATAAGAATTTCCATCAGAATACATGCTCATCAGTAGGTGAAGCTGCATGCAGAGGTATAATTCTTTTTAGAGACAAGGTTATGCTGGTAGTATGTAAAAAAGTGTTTCAGTGATGTTCAATTCATCAGACTTCTGTGCTGGGTGTGCCAATCTCCTCTCCATTAAGGTACATTGCATAGCTTTCCTCAGGAAAAAATATTATGAACATAACTTAAAATGCTCTGTGACAGCTATAGAATCCCAAATGGCTTATTCAGCATTCTTTAAATGGTTTTGTGCACTTGATAGTGCACTTAGTTATTTTAAAATATCTGTGGACAAGAGCATCCTCTTTGAAGACAGTCAGGAGGTAATATTTGATTATCTTCTTGATAATAGTGCCATTGCCTCAGTATTGCTGGTAGATGTTTTTCTTATTCCTCTTAATTGATCCATTTTTTTCATATTTCTACTCAACCACAGAGACAGATGGAAGGCTGTTTTCTTTTTATGTGATTATTCCACACTTGAGACTCAATTTTTTGGAGAGGGCTGGAATACCATTAACAGTCTTTAGTTTTAACTATGTTAGTAAGAGTGTGTTGACATCTATGCTTGTATTTTATTTGAAATAAAAAGAATATTTTGTTTAGGTCTCAGACCTCATCTCATGTACTAATAGCATTGTGGCCTCAACTAGAAGGTAGGCATGAACTTGTTGCCATTGTGAATTTTTTTTTCTTTTTTAAATAACAGGAATCAATTTAGTATATGGAATTCATTTTTTCCTTTAAAATAGTTTGCATGTTGCTTATTTATAGTTGGCTTCAATGTTAGACTTTAAACTTCAAAGCATTTCATAGAAACATGCATTTCAGTTTGGTGAATTGAGTGAAGTGAAACTGGGCTTTCCAGTACATCATGTCTGTAAATGCCTACATGGATAATTAATTATGAAAATATCTTTGAGTCATTCTGATTCAGTATTGTAAATGTTGTTTTTACAGGCCTGTGCTTCTATTTTCACACTCAGGTGGTCAGAAAGACAAGAAAAAATTAAAGTTCATGCTGGGGAAAAAGGACATAAAACTGAAAAGGAAACCAGATTTCTCTTTAACCATAGAGTGTGCAATTAGTGTTGAACTCTGGAATTTGAAGCTGTTAAGGGCAAAAAAACCAGAGTCAAAAATGTAAATGAAAAAAATGTAAACTGAGCACTAAGAAAAATATATAAATTTTGTTAGATGTAGAGCCATCAACCTTTAGAGACTTCTAGAAATGTATAAATGAAGGAGGATGATTGTTTCAGGTCTAGTTGCTTCCTTTCTTTTCTCTTTTTTTTGGGTGCTGATGGAGAGCATGAAGCAGGAAGGCCTTGCCTCAGTCAAGTGTGACACTATTTCTGTTCCCAGCCAAAATCTTAGGGAAATAAATAGGTGGCCTAGTTTCAGAGGAATGAACTAACCACAGTGGAGGCTGAGGATAAGCACAGACAAGGGTGTAATGTTCTTGGGACAGAACCTGAGCTTGCATCTGCCCTGGAACACCTAAATAGGGCTGTCTGGCTCTTTGTACCCTTCCAGGCTGGAAAAGGATCAGGTGCTTTGCAGAACTGGTCTGAAAATACCTCAGCAGAACTGTTGTTGGACATGTGAAATTGGGTAGATAATTTAGTCAGGTAGGTCTGTTTATATTTTTTTACTGCTGCAGTTATATCAGAGTTAAAACCTGTCTTCCTTCTGTTTTCCATTCTAAATCAGTAGATTGCATCCTTGCCTTGTGCATCCTCTGCTCAGTGTTTGGAAACTGCATTAATGAACACACATAATATAGGAGCAAAACGTATTGGGAAGAAGTAAAAACAAGATCTTGCATCTTGAAAAATGCAAAATATTTCAATTTAATATCCCATCATTCTCCATGATGTTTGTTTTCTATTTTGAATTAGCAGAGCTCCTGTTGTGACTCTCCATTTGAAGAATGATAGTTATAGATGGGCTTAATTTCACTGAGAGAGAAAGAGGTGCTGACTTCTTGCATTTTATTAGCACGTGGAACACTGGGGAAAAGGTGCTTGTTAATTCACTTCAGCAGGGGAAACTGGAAAAATGTCATGACTTTCCCACTCCCACTACTGCCAGTTTTCTCAAGAAGCTACTACAGATTTTTCCAGACTTGTCTGTAGAAAAATAACGAAAACCAGAATTTACTTTCAATCCAATGGAATTTCAAAATTTGTGAGCCAAATATCTTTGCAGTTGTAAAATTTAGCTTTAATATTTCCAGTTCTCCAGAAGACTGTCCTTATTTTTCCCCATTCTTGAAAGAGAAAGTCTTCTGAAAATTAAAATTAGTTTCACTATTAGTTTTTGTCTCCAAAATAACTAGATGAAGTCTTGTTTCTCATCAGTAGATAAAGATGAACATCATTGTTTTTCCATTTAATCTTCCTTTAAAAGTTTAATAACTCATTGATCTTTTAAATAAGTTTGGTTTAATGCCATCAACTTCCAATATAATAAGGTAAAATAAACAATTTGAGAATATTGGGCTATCCAAACAAACAATTTTAAAGTCTATGCAAGATATAGAATAAAGATTTTCAGCCTATTGCAAAATCAAAGTAGGAATTAGCACTGGCTAACTGGAAGGGGGGGTTTAGCTGTGTAAAGTTGCAGAGGTTTTTATTCATCTTAGTTCAGTGTCATGAAAATAGGAAAACAATTAACATTCTGTTTCTTGAACCAGACAAGTGAAGGAAACATCCACTACGTGGAGATCAGATGAGATACTCCCCTTTCAATAGGAAAGAGAGTGAAACAGGACATTTACTAAGGGATTAAAATGCTCCAGTTTTCCTTGCTGTTTAGTTGAGAAAATTCCTCTTTTTACTGGAACTGGACTTCTCTATGGCATTGTCAGTTACCATGAAGAGCCTCAAGTACTTTAGCTAAAGAACAAAACCCAACAAAAAAAGGCCCCACATCCCAATGTCAGATTTAACTTTTTATTCTGAAGACAGGGATAGGTATAGGCCTTTTGTTTTCTGAGCTCTCATTCCAAATATGATATAAATCAACTCCTGAGTGACCCAGATGGCCTGCAACTAATCACCATTTTCATTAGCCAGTATTAGTAAATTAAGAGGTTCATTAGGCCCTGCTGGTGTCAGCTGCTACAAGGACAGAAAGATCTCGATTTTTTTTTTTTCCTTTTTAATTGCAGGATGAAATTAACTTTTCTGTAGCCCATGATGTTGTCCTATGACATTTATAAAAATGTCATACCTGACTAAATGAGCTCAAGGTCTAAATACAGTTGGGAATTGCACAGCCTGTAGTGTCAGTGGGTATGGGAAATTACTTACTGAAATTAAAGTCTGCATAGACGTCAGTGCTTGTTGTAAATTCCTCTGCTGGGTGCAATGCTAAGAGCCATTGGGTTTTTCCTCCTAGATTTTAACTGTATTGAACTAATTAAACCAGCATTTTTCTTCACTTCTATTTCTGACTAACATGTAGAAGTAATCCCAGTTAAGACATGGGAATCCTATTTTTGACAAGATCTAAGCTAAAGCTCTACACCGGAAAACACTTCATCATTTTTTTGACATTTTCTCCCTTGACTCACCTCTCACAGTCTCTAAAGAAATTATTTAGTGGACACTGATAAGGTAGTCTAGTATGTCACTGATAAGAGAAGAAAGAAGATAACAGTTTCCAAGATGTATTATCAGAAATCCAGGAGGCTATTAGCATATTGAACAAAGATAAGCAGATAAATAACTTGTGGCAACCTCACAGACTGCTGGAATGATCTTCAATGAAGTCCACAATCTGGAAGGATTTTGATAAAAGTCATTAATCCTTGCAAAATGCATCTTAAATTGTCTCTCATCTATTAAGGAAGCAAAATTCTGGCCTTGTGATCAATACCATTCCTCCTGTTGATTTCTCTGGCCCAGAATGTCACACCAAATTCTTATGAAATGCAGTCTGAGAAATTAAAATATCCAGGCTTGCAGGAGAGATTGATAATAAAGAAGGACTTTGCAACAGACCATGGCAAGTTTATTATTGTAGTCAAAATTAAACTGTGAAGTGTTTTCATAATGTATTAAATAGTATCATAGTTTAAGTAAGAATTTAAAAATTTATTAATGTAATTAACCTTCACATACTACTACCTAAGTTTATTTATGTAATGCTGGATATTTGAACCTGTGATTTAATATTTCTCCCACAATAAAGAAAACACTTCAATAATTAATACCTTGTCTCATTGGTCAAGATCTGACTCATTTGCATAAGATATCTCTCGTGTAATTTGAGAAATGTAATCTGAGAAATTCAAATGAGAAATTAAAAAAAACCACAATTTTTTAAAAAGAATGCAGCTGTGTAAATTGGAGAGACGTGGGTTTGACAGATGGACAGCTCAGTGGACAAGGAGTTGGCTGGATGGTCACACCCAGAGCTGTTGTTCATGGCTCGGTGTCCCTGTGGAGAGCAGTGAGGCTCCTCAGGGGTTGTCACTGGGGCCACCAGCACTGTTCAGCAGCTCCAGCTGGCAGAGGGATGCGGGGCACCCCTGGGGGGTTGCTGCTGATGCCGAGCTGTGAGAGCCAGCCACACCCTGGAGGGAAGGGATGCCACCCACGGGGACCTGTTCAGGCTGCAGTGGGGCTGTGTGAGCCTCGTGGAGGGCAGCAAGGCCCAGAGCTGGGTCAGCCCTGCAGCAGCGTGGGTTTAGCTGGTGGGTGCTGCTGCTACTCCCCAGTAAGCATCTCCCATGGAAAAGCTGCTTGGGTTGGCATTCAGGCACAGCAGGCAAGCTCACACACCACGCTCACCACAGCTAGCTCAGCAAAGAGAGGCAGAAGGGCCTTTTGTGTGATAAATTCCAGTGAAGGCTTATTCCAGCCCCTATTCCAGAAGGGAAATCAGGGCCAAAAGCCCTGGCCGTGTGCTGTGTGCAGGGTTAACCGGGGGTCCGTGGGCATGATCTGAGGGCACGGGGGTGGTACAAAGGGCAGGACAGTGGGCATTGCCCTGCAGGGAAGATGGGGCTGGCCACAACCGGTGAGGAAACAGGGAAAGGAGAAACCATGAGGATTTGGGACATATGGGGAGAGCCTGGGGTATGAGACATATGAGACACCTGGGGTAGATTCTAGTGTTGCAAGGCTCCATGGGGGAAGTATTTTCTTTCAGCCTAGGTGGAGACTCTATGGTATATTCTTCCAGGGCAAGGCCCTGGGGCTTTCCCTGAAGGGTTCAAAGGATTCCACAAACCCCAGGCACAAACACGGGCTGGATGGAGTGAATTGAGAGCAGCTCTGAGGAGAAGGGCCTGGAGGTGTTGGTGGATGGGAAGCTCAACTTGACCTGGAAATGCGCACTTGCAGCCCAGAAAGCCAAATGTGCCTTTATCTCATCTTTGAAAAGTCATGTTTTGCACAGCTTTTTAAAGCATAATTCTTAAGTAAGAGCAACAATTATGTTTCTTCTTTAAAATGTATAATTAATGCAATCATAAGGAAATGAATCTTTAAGTTCTGTCCCTAATTATATTAAAGTCTTCCCAACTGTTTTCTGTGTGTAGAAGTAGCAGTTATCTAGCAACAGTAGGCCTCAAACTAATTTAAGAATTTATTTATATGTATGCTTGTGTACACACATACCTGTGTGAAACTTGCAGTGGTTTGCTTAGCCAGGGCAACCTGATTTTACTTTCTTTTACTTTGTGATTTTGTTTTATTTTTCTAAATGTAATTTCAGATTTTGTCAAAATCTATTATTGAAATTTCCCCTAATGTCTATTTTTCCTTTCCTACTGGAAGAACAATGACAGAGAGTGGTGGTTTAGGTTATTCACAGCTGTCTTTTTTGCTCATAGCTTATTAATTTACCTCACATCAGGATATAGAAAAATGTAACTGTCAGTGAGCAATAATAAGGAAAGGGTAGTCAATTAAATTTTGGAAAGCTTCCTAGTCCCAAATTCCAGATAATGCTTAGGGTTAAGACAAAAGGTGGGTGCTAAAATCCTTTGGTTTTTGAGGATTCTTTACAAGTACTGTTATCCAAGGTAAACATACATCCATTAGAAAAATCAAAACTGTCCATAATGAAGTTTTGACTTTTTGACAGTTCTTTCCTGAAATAAATGTATTCTCAAGAATTCATCATCTTCAATTAGTAAATTACAAAACTAATATGATTTATTTTATATTTGATTTTTTAAATCATCAAGTTTTCTGTTTAGGACAGTTATCTCTCTCCCAAAGATATTTGCCTGTTGAATATTTGAATTCCCCATTCTTTGCTGGATGGCTAATCACCTTCATCACCTATTGGTTTGGACTAAAAAATACACAAAGTATTTTATAGGAACAAGTTAGCCCTACTTTTCTAAGCAGTTACTCACCATAGCAGTCTCAAGAAATTCAGATATGATCATTTTTTGCAAGATTGGACTCATGGGCAAGGAGAGTAGACTTTGTATCAAACCTTGAATTAACCCTTCTATCTGAAGGCAGTACATTTCTAGAACCTTTTACAAAAAGGACATGTGGTAGGACAGACAGCATATTATGTATTTCCAGCTCATTAAAGACACAAATTCACAACTCTGGTGACTCAGTACTAAGTTCAAATTATAGTGAGTGCATGTGACATCCATGTTCTTGGCTGTCATGCACAGAACTGAAACATGCTATGACTTTTTACTGCCAAATTGCTCAAAGTTGCCTGCTGGGGTTTCAGGAGTCGAGCAGTTGTCAACCTTAGGACTTCCTTGAGTGAATTTCTGGCTGATTTATGCTCTGATTCACAGTGTAGCAGTTCACTCCTGTGAGGAACAGGTGATGTTTGATTCAATTTAATGCAAAGGAATTTGTCTATTTTGATTAAAATGGAGCAGCATCATGAAAAAAGGTGCTCATGTGTGAGACTCAGCCTCAGCAGTTTGTAAGTTCTCACCGAGGGCATCCTAGGTCAAGTGAGGTGACTCCCTCTAAAGAGAAGAGTCCCCAGGAAGGTGGACTCCGTGGATCACCTCTGCTAAGCCACAGCCAGCTTGCCAAGCCCTGTGTTCTCCCTCCCTTCTGACTGTGTGTGCACGCTCAGCCCTTTTAGAAAGGCTTGGGGTGGGAGCCAGGGCTGTAATTACCATTCTGCTCAGTGCTGTGCTGCTTGTTTTCCCAGTGTACAGCAGTGGATGTGGGCCTGGTGATGTAATAAATGGGTACAAAAGGTTAAAACTTGTTCAGCATATGGGGAGAAATTTCAGATAAAAGGAGAGTGCAGCCCATTTGCCAAAAATCTGATTCATGCAAGAAAATCAGGGAGGAGGGATAGAGAAGAGAAAGGCTGCTGTTATTTTTTAACAAAAGACACTAGAAGCACAATCAGTAGATTCTGTCTTGACTGAAATTACATCGTTTTGAGCATATAATTGTTGGGAAAAAATTGACTGGAAGCAGCTAAAGCTTGCTTTTGCTTTCCCAGAGCATCTGTAGCTAGTTGTATTTCATGCTAGCAATCTTAACCATTTAAAAATCAGATAAATTCTCCCTATGATTATAAAATAGAATGATTAAAAAAGGAGTCAGAATACATTAGAATTTGCCTTTTCCCACCAATTAACTTTTGGTGTAATTTTTTTTTTTATCAGACTGAGGCCTTGACAGGTTGTATTATCTGGCTTCCCCTGGGGTTTTAGCAAGTTCAGTGATATTTGAGTTTAGCTCATAATTAAACCCCAGAACTTTTTATAGTCTTTACTGACTGATTTAGTTCCTTCAATGCCAGGGATGGAAAGGCACGAGATCCCTGACACACATCATCTCAGGCACATTGCTTAAATTGACAGAATGAAAGACAGAGGGCAAGACAAGCTTCAGGAAAATTTCCATTAAGGTTCTGAAATGGGTCTTTGGAAATGGTTCTTTGTCTTACTGTATTCTTCTTTTCACACAAAGATACAATATGGTAAACAGAAAATCAATACATTTACCTCTGATTACAGTATGGATTCAGATATTAAACCAGAAAGTAGACTCCTAGTAAAGAAGCAGGAGCAGAACTGCACTGAGAGGCAGAAAAGAAAGCTGCTGCTCCACAGCATTGCTCAGCAAGCACCATCTTACAAAAAAGAAAAAAGAAACTGAGGAGTGAAATTTGACAAGAAAATAATAAATCTGGCAAATAGCATGAAGGTCAGAGATAAATACATAACCATCAGGAAAAGGAGAAGGAAAGTGGGGAAGAAACAAGAGAGAACTTCAGCAGAAGTGCAGCTGCAAATTGAAGTGAGTAAGGAACATGAAAGAGGAGGTGGGGTAATTGGATCTCTCAGTGGTAGGTGCCCTGGCAATTGCATGAGTGGAAACAGCCAGCTCTATAGGACACAGCATTTGGCTGTCATTCAGGGGGAACTGCTATTAAATTCAAAGTGAGAACTGTCACTGACATTTTGTGGGTGCCTGGGTGAAAAACCTGCAGAAGCTTTTCTTCCCAGGGAGAAGTACATTGTCAGCACAGAGTTTCTATAAACAATCTCTGAGCTGTGTTCTGTTCAAGGACATCGTCCCTCTGGCCTGTCCATGGGAGAAAGCTGGTCTGGGTTATCAGCTTTTCCCTTTTAGTATCACACAGACAGGGGAGAGGGAGAGAGAAGGATTCTGCCACAGGCAGAGTCACAGCATTCTTGGATTCTTGTACAGGGCAGCAAGAAGAAAGCATCTGGGCTCTGTACATGGGCACAATATAGCCCAAGCCTTTGAACTTTGGAGTCATTGTTAATAAAATCAAATTTAAGCCTTCTGATATATGGAGTCAAATAATTCCGTTTCATCACACTGGGCCATTCTCAATAAAGAACAACAGAAAGAGACAGTTGAGGAAAGTTACTCTGGGAAGATTAAAACGGGAATTTCAGTCCAAGTCTCTGTGGTGCTGGCTATGTTGCTACCTAACAGGGTAGCATTTCCATTTTCATCTGGTTTTTAGATTTGACAGGAAGAAAATGATTTTCACTAAAGATATAAATGGCAATATTCTCAAAAGTGCCTATGTGCTTTTTCAGAATTGCTTAGACTTTGTTTCACAGAATCACAGAATGGTTTGGGTTGGTAAGGATGTTAAGGATTACCTAGATTTACTGCCCTGACATGGGCAGGGATAGTTTCTGCTAGACCAGGTTGCTCAAAGCCCCATCCAGCCTCACTTTGAACACTTCCAGGGGTGGGGCATCCACAGCCTCTCTGGGCAACCTGTGCCAGGGCCTGACCAAGCTCATTGTAAAGAATTCCTTCCATGTATCTAATTTAAAGCTACTTCCTTTCATTTTAAAGCCATTTCCCTTTGTCCTATCACCCCATGCCCTTGTAAAATGTCCCTCACCAGCTCTCTTGTAGCCCCTTCAGGAACTGGAAAGTTGCTCTAAGATCTCCCCAGAGCCTTTTCTTCTCCTTCTCAGCTTGAGAAATCTCAGTTCTCTCAGTTTGTCCTTATAAAGGGCATACTCCAGCCCTCTGACCATCTTTGTGGTCCTCCCCAGGAATCTCTTGAGGAGCTCTTTTTATTGTTGGGGGTCCCAGAGCTGGATACAGCACTCTGGGTGGGGTCTCTCAACTGGAGTAAAGGGACAGAATCACCTCCCTTGACCTACTGGTCACAGTGCCACTGCTTTAGATGCAGCTCGGGACGTGCCAAAAAGTATCACTTCTTTTGTAGAGTGGTTCCAGAGATGCTCTCTTGTGGTGGGAAGGGAGAGAAGAAGAGAAGAAAAGAAAAGAATCATCCAGAGGGATGATACTGCCACTCCTCCTTTCATTAACCATAGGGGGACAGTTCCATAGACCAGGTACTTTAATGCTGGCAACTTCAGGTGGAAAATGGTTCATGAAAATTGTCCTCTGAGTAGTTTGACAGGGCAAAAAAGGGATGCAGGATTATTCATATCAGGAGAGCTAACATAACAAAATGCACTTGGTATTGTTTAATCTGACCCAAGTGAGGTGTTTTGAGGTAGTTGGGTAGTCAAAACATCTGAGTCAAGTAGACTCACAGTAAAATTGTACACCTTTATTAATTTCTGGCAGACACTTAGCATCTTCTCAGAGAGCTTTTTTTTTTGCTTCAGAAATGGAATTTTGTGTCAGAAAATCATGATTTTTCTCCCAACTCATGGTACTTAGGTGGTGGTATGTTCTGCCAACTGTTTCTAGAGCTGCTCCATAACTTTCTTAATATTTATGGCCTCTATTCTTCCTTTGAAAACAGAGTATGTTGAATGCTTTTCCTATTCTGGTAAGGACAGCATGGCCAAAAGAAAAGTGTATTATCCATTCTATTACCAACAAAAGATTTAATTAACCTCATGTTTATTTTCACCTTTTAGTCATCTGTCAGTTGTTCTGTGATAATAATTCATTTTGGTTGGCTTAACACAAGATAAATTTACACAAAGTGAATTTGGCTGAACCTCAGCTGTGTATGCCAGATGACAGGTAAATGTATTTGTCTTTATTGCAGGGTGGATTCCATGGAATCTCTTTGCTGGACATTCAGGCATCCTTAATACTGAACAAGGGGGTGTTGGATGAAATGCTGGGCATTATAGAAAACAGATCTTCAGAAAATGTGTAAATCAGAAACTGAAGGAAAATATGGTGATTGCCTGAGACTGATGGTAGGTAAATTGTTTCAGAAGAGGATAAAATGCTTTGGAACCCAAAAGAACATTTTCAAGGGAGCTGTTATCATAATCTTTGGCACTAATTTTTATCCAAATATCTAAGTTTTATGAGTCAGTTGTCATGCAGTGTACCTATTTACATTGAGTAGACAAACCAGGTAGTGATAAGGAGGAGTTGCCATGCAAAGCTGTCAACCCCAATGTTCTTGCTGTTTGGACAGTGATAATTTATTTTTCCTGACGTTGCTTATTTTGATTTGTATAGGGTGTGAGACTAGAGTAAAATAGGAGAGTTAAAAATTTCATGTTGTTTACATGTGATGTGATAATTTGAGGGATTAGAATTTGGGAATTTGTTAGAAAATATCTGTTATTTTCTTCTCTGGTCTCTCACACTCTGTGTTGGTGTCTTTGGCAGCAATCTGGACAGTGGTGCTTTGTGAAAGAATTGTTCTGCTGAAGTTCTTCACTCACAGAGGAGAATAGGATGCCAAAAAGAGCACACTATAGCTTCTGTGAGGACCTAGAAATCCCTTTTACTTTTCCCACTCTGGTAAACATTCATATTTTCAGTCTATCGTTTCACCAAAGCAATATATTGGGATTTATTTTTCTCAGCAATGGGTTTTGTTTTCAAAACCATTTAATTAAAAAATAAACTGCCTTTTTTCTAAATCACAATATGTGTGTTCCTTCAAACATGCTGTGTTTCAGGTACACTTAGGCTTCTCTGCTTTTTACAGCTGAAGATCCCACCTTTTCTGTTTGTGCAATGAAAACAAAGAATTGCTGTATCAGATGTTAATGAGGTTATGAAAAGGCATTTAATTTTTATTTATATCTCTCATTAAATACCATAAAAATCCACGCAAAGTTGTTCTCTTAGTTCTCAGTTTATGCTGAAGAATTTAGAATAATTTTCAGTGCTTCTTGGTCCACTGCAGTGCCACCTGGACTTTCAGGTATAAGGGAATAAACCTAGAAATAATCTTTTTAACAACAGACCATATTTTTGGTGTTCAGTAATTCTATCTTCCCTTCCTTTCTCCTTGCTAGCCCAGCCAATATTCACATTAGCTGAGATATATTTGCTTTGTAATTGAATTTCAGTTTAATGCATTACTGGAAATTACTTTTGAAAAAAATCATAAGGGAAGAGGCCTCTACCACTCTCCCAAACTGAAAAATAACTTCCCCTGCATATACACCAACCAGATTTATTAGATCTGTCTTCCTAACACAGAACACAGGCTGCTGGCTAAAAGAGAATAACTGATAGTTAACCTCTTGGGCTGGAGAAAAGATTCTGCTTTCACTGTCTTTTGAGTTTGTTTTCTTTTCTGCTTGTGGCAAAAGAGCTGAAAATGAGAAATGTAAGGGATGTGCTCACATGGAGGTGCACAGCAGCTGATGCTAGCAGGGGTGGGGCAGGAATCCATGGTGCTCAGTGGTCCCCTTCCTTCTGTCCTGGGTCCAGGGGATGCACCTCTTGTTCCTAGGTGCTGTCACCTTCTACTGGCTCTGAAACAGAGTCTGATTTTCATCCTGGAGCCACTGCAGTATCATTTGTGGCGGGGGGTTTAAAATCTGCAGGCACAGTGCTGATACCAATGCCTGTTAAGCACTGTTGTGTTTTTGCTTCTCATCTCATGGAACATCTACGCATTTAATGTTGATCTGAAAAGCTGGTTCTATGTAGGCAAATTTGCCTTTTTTCTCTTCTTTTTTCACTGAAGCAAATCATATTCCTCTGATATCTTGTTTCCATGCCAAGTTTTCTCCAATTAAGAAAAAGAAAAAAACAAGAATCCCCAGGCAACCCTGTTACTCTTATTCATAATTAAACCATCACACCTGAAACATCCAGCAGGCTGCTTGTGAGATTTCTGAAGTACAGGGAGAAGCCACATTAATATCTTTGGGCCGTGTGCCAGCACACAGAGATGTCTAAGCTAGGAAGTGAACCAATACTTTATAGGAAAGGGAAAGGTATTTCCTAATTAAGCAATAATTGAATATGCAGCTTAGGGAAAAAGGGAATAGTAGGACATAAAGTTGCTTTTGTCCCTCTGTAAAAGGATTCTGTCATTTAAATATGAGCTCCATTTTGTGAAAAAATATGCATTTTAATTTTTTTTTTAAATATGCAGCTTCTGCATGATACATTACTGTGTTGCATTTCAATGGGAAGGTCTAAATGGAGCCATTGAAGCTTTCATATTCTTGTTATTTGCATTAGGGTCAGTTCTAAGACACACCTGACACAATTCAGAGCACAGGCAAATAAACTCCAACCTGTGGCACTTCATAGCTTCATAGATGTATTTCTCCAAAAAGTTGCTTTTCTTTTCTAGAGCTGTTCCAGGGAGCTGTAGAATCAGGAGAGTCAATCAACTGCCCTGGGGAACCATCGAAGCTGCCTCAACAATAGTAGACAGGAAGAGAACTGACTGAAGTGAGATTTATTTTTTTTCCTCATAGTATTCCTTTAAATAAAAGTCTATCTCCAAGTAGAATATCTCACTGGAGAAGAATATGATTTAAACTCCTTTTTCTTTTTCCATATGTTGCTAAGAACCCAAGGGCTTTATAATTACCTTGTAGCTGAAAAATCAATGGGTCAGTGGATGTAACTGGCCTCTACTGGTTGGAAAATATATGTGATTTTCTCAGTACCACTGTTCTTTCAGCAAAGACGAGAACACGTTTTTTTGTTTTTTTTTTGAAAATGTTCTTAGGAAAAGTTTTGAGAGGGAAACAGTCAACTAATAGAAAATAGAGAGGTGGGGGGGGTGGGGGGAACGTCAACTCTCCTACCAATGCTTGAAACTGGGAAGAACACTTGAAAAATATTTTTAATTGTTTTGCTGAAGACATAATTTTATTTCCTCCTTTTCTGTCTTCAGAAGAAGATTTTTTAATAGTGAAGTCATCCTCCTCCTAGCAACAAATGTCTCTTAGAGGAACTTCATCTATGGTTCTTGTTTTTTTTTCCCCCTGGTGCCTTGTATTATCAGCAACACTTCTTGTATTTCCCCTGACTTGTTTCCTAAAGAGAATTATAAAAGATGGAAATCTTTCTGTGACCCTGCCTTATTCCTATAAAATAGATTATCCTTGTAGCCTGAAGTAATAGGCTTTTGCAGGAAAACACCCTTAATTTGGCATGACATTGTCTCCTACCGCCCATACTCAGGGTCATTAAATTGTGATCCTGTTAGCAGTGAAAAGTCTAATCTCTGTTGCATGTTCCAGCACAACAGCTCCAAGTCCTCAAAACAAATTTTACGTAAAATTAAGAAATGGAGTGAAAGCATGTTTGTTAATGAACGCATCACGGATCAGTGTAAATGTTATTGCTTCGAAAGATGCACCTGCGGCTTGGGCAAGACTGGGGTGTAAAACTACCTTTGCACTGCAGTTCTCAGTGCATGGAGAGTTGCACAGAAATCTGGGGGTGCTCGTGAGACATTGTTAGTGCAAGAGCTTACATTTGTGTTCTTGCACTAAGCCTGAGTTCTGGAGATTAAAAGCTGGATGGTTCCAAATTACGTTGGGGTATCTACCATAATTTTTTAATTTTCACCTGAATTCTTCCTTAAGAAGAATTTTTAACTTGTTTCCAACTGCAGCACCTGAAGCGCTCACCTCAGGCAGTGTGTGGAGAGGAGGCACTGCAGAGGGTGGTGTGTGCCAGGCAGGGTCTGGAATGCACTCTGGAGCATCACTCCCACCCTGAAGCTGCAGAGGGAGCAGAGAATGATGAGGTTTCTGATTTAGGCAGGGCAGTGAGATGCCTGGAGCTGCAGGAAGTGCAAGTAGAATGAAATTCTTTCTTGGATTTTGGCATTAATTACCTTTGTCAGAACAATTCAGAAAAATGCCTGATCTCTTCTTTATGATTAATGTTCTTTATGATTAATGGTGCCTCCCCTAGCCCAGCACTGTGCAAGTGGCTGTTACTGCCTGCAAAGCAGGGATGTGTGCAGGGTTTAAATTCTCACAACCACTGCAACTAAGCAAATGTTGCTGTCCTATTTTATATGTGGGGAAATTGCAGTGCAGAAAAAAAATTAACCAACTTGCCTACAAGGTACCCTATGGCTCAACAGATTAAACATTAATGCAAGGTTTCATTGAGTATAATTCTGCTCTGGGATTTCTGTTTGTTCATTTGCTTTGTTTGGCAGAGGTTTGAAGTTTTGATGCTCTTTCTCCTCAGTTTTGCTAAGAGCAGTTTTTATGTTACCTTTGATTCAGAATGCTTGAGGGTGGCTTAACATTCTGGTTGAATTGGAATAGGAAAATCTTCTGTATATTGGATCAGTTCATTTCAAAGGCAGAAAAGCTGCTTTAGTCAGTGAAGGAGTGCTTATAGCATCTCTTCCATCATCCCCAGCCTGTCTGATTTAACTCATTCAGTGCCCTGAGTTATTGGGAAAGCCCAGAGAAAGATGCATCTCGCTTGATGTGAGGCTTCACTGCCTCTGGCATGTTGGCCACTAGAGTTGAAACACTTTATTCTTCTTAATCCAATCTATAGTGCTGTGGTTGACACATTTTTCATGCAATTATTTTACTATACCTACATTAGGACAATGTACTAATTTTCCCAGTTTCTGTACCGCCTATACATTTTTTGCAAGAAATTTGATAGTAGGATTGTAGGATAGTATTCATAGTAGGATTTAACCACTGAATTTCTGAGCCAAAATTATTCATTGTTCATGATAACATGCTCCAGGTGAGTTTATAAGAGGAATTTTTTAGTTAGAGGAATTATTCAGTCAGGCATCCATACTCTTATTTTGGGTACACTTACTTGAGTAGTTGCATATTTTTCTCATTAAAGTCATTTTCTTCTTAATTTTTGTAGAATGAAGGTTTACAACCCTGAGCCATTGTTATTTAATGGGTTTTAATTTTTTAATACTTCATAACTTTGAAAAGTTGCAATGACATTTTCTGGATTTCCTCTATTATTCTGCATAATTTATTCTGAATTGAAAGAGCACAACATTAAATTGTACTAGTTCTCTCCAGTAATGAATAGCTCTTGAGACAGGTTTTTTCTGAAACTCTCATTATTGACTTATGTCTTCTTCTATCAATATCAAGGAAGATTTTTAGGTGTTTAAAAAAAACATGTCCCAGTAAAAGTTTCATACTATTTGAGTTAAAAAGGATGGGGCACAATTAAAAAAATATAGCAAAAAAAAANGTTAAAAAAAATGGGCAAAAAAAAAAAAAAAAAAAAAAAAAAAAAAAAAAAAAAAAAAAAGAATCTGAAATGAGAAACTATAGCAATTTTGATACAAATATAGACAGGGACTCTATTTATTCTTTCTCATTTATATTACTTGCCTACATACAGAAAAAAAAGATTGTTCTTTACCTGCCCTCTGGGCAAAACCAGTGAACTATACAAGGCATTTTCTCCCCCTCTTTTCAGACTACTTTAATTGGGTAGTTTGATAAAAATCTCTGTTTAGATAAACTGAAAATATTGCAGCTGTATGAGTGAATAGGCACAAGGGGAAATATCCTAAGGACATTGCAGCTGTTTACAGGGATAAAGAATATTTAGATTTTTCCTCACAAAATTGTGGGAGTTTTTTCTTAGTATAATCTTCTTGTAATTTTACTTCTTTCTTTTGTCTGTTTTCATAGGAGTCTGCTTGACTGAGGTCTTCCTCTTCACCTCAAGAAAAAAGAACAATGTAGCAACGGGTGAAATATGCTCAGAGAGGACAAATTAAATCTGAACAATTGGAGTGGAAGAGAAACACATGTGTAGAGAGAAAATGCAATAGAAATGCTCCCGGAGAACACATTAAACTGAAGTTCTGAAAACACTGATATGCTGGTTCATCCTGGTAGGCCAAGTCATGTCCTTTAGCAGGAATTTCTCAGTTGGCCGTCAGAGACCAGGACTGGGACCCAGCACAGTGATGGTGGGAGGGGATCACGGGCACGTGGGAATCACCTGGCGTCTGTGCTGCTTGCTGCCTTATTCTGAGTTTGTTTCATTTCTATTTTCATGCCCAGCAGAGAAAGAATCTGGCAAGGGCAGTACTTTTTAGGAAAAGGCCTTTCTGTAGAAGGGAATTTTACAGTTCTGTAAATGGCACTAGAAAGTTTGGAGTAGGAAATTCGATTTGTATTTTTGGGACTTTAGGAACTTAATGTTGCTGTTAGGTATCTAACGGTTCTAAAATGCACTTTGAGCTGTCTGCACGTCTTCCTGCTGCAAATGTCAAAACCCAGAGGAAGTCCTGCCTTATCAGAAATACCTGATCAAAGGGAAGATTTAACAAAGAAAAACTTGATTGAAAAGAAATAGAAAAGGCAGTGGTTAAAGACAGGTAATTTTTCAGTTAATCTTACAATTATAGAAACAATTGAAAATAAAATACCATTCCTACCTTTTATCCAATGAAAAATTAAGCCCTGAAGGATCCTTAAAATTAGTTTTCCCACTCAATTATAAAATGTCACCTTGTAATGCTGTTTTCATGAGTGCACAGGCACTTGCTGTTTAACAGAACATGTAATTAAAAAATTTAATATTCAGAATTAATTTTCCTTTTCATAGCTTTAATTCAGAACTAATGATAACCTTTTGGTCTTCCAGTTAGCCATTAAATTATTCTCCTTTGTTTTAGTCTGCATAGATCAATAAATCTTATACATAGGCACAGATTGACTTGCAGAAGTTGATAATTCTCAGCCTTTCTTCACATGAAGATGGATACAAATATTGTCACTGAAATTTTCTTTTTCAGGCCTGGAATGTTACATTTATTTCACTATTATGTCTAAGGAGAGAAATAGAACAACTTGACAGAAAATGGTGAAGTCTGAGAGCTGACTGGTTCTCCTCTGCCTGAGAATCTCAGCTGGAGGAAGCAGGGAAACTTAATTTTTCTTTTGTGTAGTGATTTATTTTCTTAAAGGCTTTATCTTCTTTTGTAACCACAGTAAAATCTGATTCTAACCCCATGTCTGATTAACATTAGATTATTTTTGTCTTGTATTTGTATTCATCACCTGCTCCAGTAAGACAAATAGATTTATTTCATTCTGCAATGTAAAGGTGTTTTAGTTTATATGGATTCCTCTCCCCTCCATTATCCTTAGTTCATGTTCATGTGGCAACTAAAGTTTTGCTGAAAGATACCAATAGACACACTAAACACTCATGATATTTTTGGTTGAAAGAACAAGTATCCAAGAAGCAGCAGCTGAAGTTTCAATTAGCTGGTAAGACATTGTCTATTTAAGTAATAAATACCTGTCTTAAAAATCTGGTTTTGTCTATATGGGACTAATGCTCTTCAAATCCAACTTATTTGGGGTCTGTATGTAATGTTCTCTGATCACTCAAGTAAGGAACTATGATTCATTATCTTCTAGTATTCACCTGCTTCAGGAATTCTTCATGACATAAACAGCTTCAAGAAACACGGAGAAGCTTAAAAACAATCAAGGTGGGGTTTTTTACACTGTGAGATTTCATATCTACCGTTGCAAAAAGAGCATTGTTTTACCTATTTTCCCAGAAGGAATATTTATATATCATTTGGAGTTCACAGTAGTTATTTTCTCTGGTAGATCTGTGTCTGCTTTCCAAAACAAGCCCAGTGCATTAGGGGTTTTTTCTGTTTGTTGGTTGGTTGTTTTTACCTGTCGCTCTAAATAGTCTGGTGTTCTCATGAATAGAAACTCTTGATCTTTTACAGCTCAGAAAATTGTCAGAAGTTCCATATTTTCACTTTGATTCCCCTAATGAGGGAGAGAGCAGCAGGCATGGGATGGATGCAGCCAGGGATGCCCTGGGGGTGGCACCAGTGAAGGACCCCCAGCAGATGGGAGCTGCTCCCTCGGGCAGGGACAGGTACTGGGGGTGGTCACAGTGCACTGGGACTGAACTGGGAGCCCAGCAGAGAGTCCAGCAAGGTGTGGGAGGCAGGTGTGAGGAGCTGAGACAGAGCCAAAACCACTGAGAGGGAGGAGGAGGAAGGAAAAGCAAAGGGGAGGTGGGGACAAGTGGAACAGCAGGAGTTGTAGAAAAGCTGTCTGATCATGGAAGCAAAAGCAGAGGTCTGGAATTCAGAAAGGGGGGCACAGATTTGTACAAGAGAATGAGCTGGCTCAGGAGTGGGAGAGGGGGAGCAGCAGCAAGTGTCCCAGGGCTGGGGAGCCCTGGGGGGAGCCCAGAGGGGATGCAGAAGGCAGCAAATCAAGAAGGAAGTGGATGCCAGAAAAGGAAACCAAGCATTAGAAAATTTAGAAAGCATAAACCTCAGTGATAGCACGTATGTATGTATGATATAGGTACACCTCAAACGGGTAGATTGGTCAAGGTCTAATATTTTTTAATCTTTGAAAACTGAAATGTGAACATAATTATTTCTGTCAAATGCTTCAATTCCTTTTTTTATTGTTTGAAAAACCTGGCAAAATTGTTTCCTCACCTGTTCCTCTGACTTCGCCCTATGTTGAGATGAATGAGTATTTTAATGAACTCATTTCTCTTTTAAATCATTAGATATATTCATGCTTGATAATATGCATCAGTTCTTTCTGTGGGGGAGATTATTACTAGAAATAATGTGGTGCATTAGAATTGCATTAGAATGTAGATTTAGGCCATATTTAGCTTCCTCCCGAGCTCCGTGTTGTGCAAGCAGTGTATAAAATAGATGTAGTCCGAGGTAAAGCCTGGCAGGATGAGCTCATGCCTGCAGGGGTCAGCCAGGAAGCTGCTCGAGTTCTGCCCCTCCCAATCTGCTCAGATTTCCTTTGCTCTGTGGAGCACAGGATGCTCGGGCAGAACCAGCACACACACTCTGAATTAATCAGTCAGCTCAGCATTAATAATTCAGTGCAAATTACAATGAGCTGATCTGCAAATGTGCTTCTGAAAGTCAACGGTAGAGCTCTCTTTCACTTTCAAGCTGCAAAAATCAAAATCTCACAGGAAAAAGACTGGGAATCCCAGAAACCCATGGTGTTGTACTGGGAGTCACACTCCAGTGTGACCTTGTTGTTTTAATGAGCCAGGAGCTGATGGAGAGAGGATGTGCAACAGGGTCTTTCTCCACAAAGGGGTGTTTGGCAGTTTTGGGTTTTCTGAGTTTCCTGTGGGATGCTCTGCATGCACAAGGATTTAAAGATAGACCTCCAGCTCTGGGAGATAAGTAACATTAGTCATGATGGAAGAATAATATTTCTTTTCTCAAAGGTAAAAATCTGAGGATCTTTGGTTACAATTCAAAATTCATTCTCACTACTAAATTGGCTTTCCTTTAACTCCAGCCTTTCTGCTAAGGAAAAGTCTATGTCAGTAAAATTCTCTGTTGGAAAACCATTTGCTCCTGACCAACCCAAGTTCTTGTGTGTTTGAGCCAACAATGAGGAAGGGGAACTGAAACCTGCCCAAGGAGGGACATGGTTTTGTTGTTCCCACTGGGCAGCAAAGGGACTGACATTGGCCAACTCAGCTAATGGCCAGCTGAAATTAACCATTTCAGGTCATCCAAAAAAAAAAAAATTCAGAATTTTGGCATGCATTTTTTATTATTTTTTTTTAATGCATAGATTGGGTACTGCAATACCAGCTGTTTATGTGTTATTAAAAAAACACAAATTCCTGGCTGATGTGAAAGATTTTTTTTTGTCACATCTGTATTAAATGTGAAACAATAACTCAGAAGGTAAATTATTTCTTTTATGCTCAAGTACAGGTAGTAATGGTATTTTGTAGAAAAATGTGCACATTCTGGACTTTTTTTTTTTTTAATAATATCTCTGGTGAGAAATTGGGAAATTACACTGGGGACCATTATTCTCATCTTTCTTGAAGTGCAGCTCTCAATATGAGCTGATGCTCTGGTCTGTGAGGGGAAGAGGCCATTGTCCTGTATCCAATAGAGAATATGTCCACTTCTGAATCCTCCTTTAACATTTTCCTTTTTTTTTTCTTCAATACCTTGGGGTTGGAGAGCTATTCCAGTTCCTAGTTTCCTTTTAACATCACTGTTGCCTAGTGAGCTGTTCCCTATCCAGTATTTTTGCAATTTATTTTTCCTGCCCAAGTCTTAAACTTTACCACTGTCTTTATTGAATGGCATCTTATTTTTTGCCTGGAATATTTTCTCAGTCTGTCAAAATCATTTTGGATTGTAGACCTCTCCTCCAATATTCTTGAGACCCCTCTGTGCTTAGAGTCACTTGTGATTTTAAGAGCTGTGTTTTCTATGCCACCATGTACTTTGGTAATGCTTTTTATAATTAAGGTGTATGTCAAAGTAATTTATTGTAGTCATTAAAAAGAAAAAAAAATCCAAAAAGATTGGGGAAATCATTGTTCTTTTGGCAGTAACACATTCAGATAATCAGCAACACCTATCCTAAACTGAGAATAATCTTTCATTCAGAACCCTCAGATCCCCCTAAGATTTTTCAATTGCAATGCAGCCTTGGGCAATGGAGAATAGAGAGCTCCCAGGTTAATTTGCTGTGTTCTGCAGCATGTGCTGCATATACAAAGGCCCAGCCTTCACTGTCCCACAGGAATATTTGATAATATACTCAATTTGTGACACTAATAGCAAATAAACTGTCCAAAAGAAAATGAAATTTGATTGCCTTCAATTCCAGGAACACAGAGAGGTTTGTTTACCTAAGTCACACAATTTCTGGTCCCTAAGAATGAATCTAATATTTGGAAGCCTTTGGACCTGGGCTCCGTTGTAGCGAGTTTCCCCAAAGGCTCAGTGCCTGGTGTGACTTATATTCAGCATCTTAGCCAAGGGCAATTAGAGTGACTTAATCTATCCAAACCCAATATACAATCAGTGCCAGAGGGCATTTCTTGCTCTCCCAGGAGAGACTCACTGGCTAAAGAGGGAGACAGGAGAGCTGCTAAAAAGGAGTGTGTTGTCACAGCAGGCTGGCACAAACCTCACCCTACATCTCTTTGCACAGTCACCTGTCTTAATGTATTGCTATATCCATGGATACTTAGATGACTTTCAAGCCTCAGTTCTTTTGATAATAATAGAGAAGTGGATTGAGAGCATAACAAATAAATTAAATTACTTATGTGGGAGGCAGTGAAATATGACTAAATGCATTGGGATCTTGTTGTTCCTGTTGATGCATCTGAATCATTCACCTCTTGTGAGCCATTCAGTTTCAGTGGACACACTCCTAGGAGAGAGGTTTAGCTGAAAGCTACCTACAAGGAAGTATATGCCTGAGTAAATCTAATTAAGAAAACATTAGCAATCATTATGGAAGCCTTGTTTATATTTAGGTTGTTATCATTCACTGAACTTATAATGCCTCTGGACAGGGACTGGATTTTTTTTTTTTTTTTGGTGGGGATTCTGGCACTGTAAATAATGTAATCAGAGTTTATGACCTTTGGTTTTGTACCAAATGTATGCAACAGCAATGAACGAAAAATCTTTAGTGGGAAAACAATAAAAGAAAGTTTCCCATCCTCAAAGCAGGTCTTCAAACATAAAAACTAAACCAAGCCCAAACAAACAAACAAACAAACAAAAAAAAAAGTGCAGGGGAAAAGGATGTATAAATTTTAAGAACTGATCACTAAATACCACACGTTAGAATTTAGATGTCTCACAAAGTTTTAAAAAAAAGGTCTTTTCAGTAGTTGTCCCTAATTTCATTTTTCATTTCTGTGATTCCTGAAGGGTTTGTCACTCTGTGTGGTCTGCAGGAGCAGTGAAATCCCAGAGTTAAGGAGGAGCTCTTCCCCTTCCTGCATGATGCCCTGAGGAGGACACAAACACCAGATTTGTGTGTGAAGAGAAAGGTTCCCCTGTTCCTCCTTCAGGGACACCTGGTGTGACTCGAGGCCACTCTGCTCACTTCCCCCCAGAAGCACGTGGCTTTAGTGTTGTCATGCTCAGATTGTGTCCACCTCTCTAATATTGCAATAAAAATGTAGAATGGAAGCTGCACACTTAGGAACGTGCAGGTTTTAGGTCCCAGACTACTCAGCTTCTTTCATTTCAGATTTTTTCCTGTGTGAGACTATTCCATTTCTCATGGCTCCTCCTTCACACTTTTGGCATGGAATTCTGACCTGGTGCAGGTTCCCTGGAGGACTTTCAGTCTCACAGACTCCATACTTCCATGGGTACTAACAATGTGTCTCTTACAGGCCATCTAGAAAATGCAATAACGTAGATGTGAGGATAAAATGAAACAAAACGAAAGAAAATAAAAAGATGAAAATGGACTGTTCTTTGTTAATTAGCTAAGGGGAAATAGGGAGATGGATGAAACACTATAAACAGACTTGCATAATATTTTCAGAATGGGTTTCCTCATCATTAAAATGTACTTTGGACAGAATATTCCTGTCCTGGATGTGACTATTCTGGATTAGGGACATCCACCTATGTCTGTAGCCACATCTCTTTTCTGAAACCATTTTCATCTTCTGCTGTCATTCTCTGAGATCATATCAATCTTTTACCCCCTGTCTGCTTTAAAAGACTGGGTTCTACAGATTTTTTTTTTTTTTAATACTCCAGACCCAACCTCCTCTTTTTTTGTTTCTTTTTTTTGTGGTTTCAGACAATCTGACATCTTCAAATTTCATCCATCTTATCATAATAATGTGTTTTCAGTCAGACGGGCACTTAAGGGTTTTTTTCCTCCTCTACTGCTCCTACTCTGGTAAATAACCAGCTTGACCCTGCTGACAGAGTTTTTTACATGTGCATATTGATGTATTCAAAACACGGCCAATAATTCTTGAATTTTGCACAGATATTTTCTGCAGTCACTTACTGCAAAGACCCAGGAAGCAAATGAAGGTACTGTGAACCTATGACAGACTGGCAAAAAATAATTTAGTAATCTGCTCCTGCAAAACTGCTTTCAGGTAGGTTTTTCCAGAAAGAATTTTCTCAGCTGATAAGGTTACTTTTTGGTTGTCAAAGCATTGTAGGAAGGTTCAGGTACCGTAAAGCTTCTTAACATTTCTCTGGTTTCTAAAAGCCATCCTAATTATTTATAACGTGACAAATTATTATTTTCTTTACTATTTAAATGGATGCTATTTTAAGCAGTATCTGAACAACAAAGCAATTTAAATTCTCTGATGTTCTCTGATGTTGTTTCTCACCCATTGGTGTGCTTGCTCTAAATCCAAAGCAATTTATGGATCTCAGATAATTTTTCTGTAATGCTTTCAATTCATTGTTCAATTTTTGAACCTATAACATTTTCTGCTAGCTGTGCACATTCATAGTCCTTTCTTTGCTGATATCCATCTAAGTCTGAAGTGCAATTATATTGTATTTCCTGTTTGCAAGTATAAAAAGTCTATATTGACCCTAGTGGGATAGAAAGCTATTGCTGGTACAGTAGCCAATAAATCTTGGATTTGCAATATGTCTGCTTTAATCTTCACTGTAATCAATTAAGTTTTGAGGTTAGGACTTCTAAGGTTTAATTCAGCTGGCTGTTTGCAGAAGTCTATGAGCTGTCTTTTCTGAGGGATTGGTTGTGATATTAGGATGCAGTAGCAGAAGAATAAATCTATACACAAGATCTAAATTTGGACTCAAGCTATAAAATGATGGTTGAATTACATAGATGGGTAATTTATTGTCTGCTTTTTGATCAAAAGTCAATTTATAAGGCTTAAGGATAGGGGATTTTTAGTTTGTGCAGAAAACTTGTGTCACGTATTACTAAAATTCCACATGACTTGTTTGTTTTGTTTTGGGGTTTTTTTTAGCAATTACTTTAAATATGGATAATGACTCATGCATTAGTCAGACTGTTGATTTGAAGATTCACTTCCAAATGCCGTGTGAAACACAGTTCCTGCTACTACTTCCACTTGCGTTATTCTTTTTTTTTTTCCTCCAAGTCTCAGAAATTCAACAGTATGATCCCTCCCTGTCTGACACTCCTTCAGAAATGGCAATCAGCCTGCAGATGCTGTTTAGATACCAAGAGACTCAGTGTCAGCTCCTCAGGAGAGCACGAAGCACTTTCCCAGAATGGTGAATGTGATATCCCTGTTGCTTTAGCCATTCAGGAAAAGCACCCCTAAGCTAGTTTGCACCACAGAGTCACAAAAACCCCAGGCCCACAGAAGTTGTCCTTCCCAAGGGCTTTGGGGAGCACTGCTGCAGGAGGCATTAGCCAAAGTGGCTGCCAGCACCATGGCAGAGGTCAGCAGTGGCCAGACCCAAATCCCCCATGCTGACTGTGACCACAGGAGCCTCTGTCTGCAGGGAGCAGCCCAAGTGTCCCCCACCTGCCCCACACACGGAGCAGCTCCTCTTCAGTGCCTCCCTGCCTTTCCCAGCACTATCCCTGTGCAATTTCCCATCACACAGACCACGCTGTGCACTCGCTGGGCTGACTTGTGTGCAGCACTGTGGGTGGAAATCTTTCTTTCTGATGAGCTGGTGCCTCACAAGTTTCCTGTGTCTGTGACAGAACCAGAATAATAAGTGTTCTTTCTTGTCTATCTGCACCATTTGCCTTTTTTTACCCCCCTTAACTCCAGCCTAAATGGAGCAGAGGATACTGCTGCTGTGGGGAATAAACTTTTCTTTCCCTGTGAAATATGGAAACAGTAAAATGCTCCAGGTGTTCATTTTTCCAGCCCCCATATAAGTCAGGCGTTGTAAAGCCTGAGCAATAGACAGCATCTCCTGTTTGTTAGAACAAGATGGGATTCCTTTTTTTTTTTTTTTCTTACCCTGTGTGGCTTTTCATCTAAAAGAAGAGATCCATTTAAACTGAAAAGCTCTTGTGGCAGTATATTAGTTCTATCAAAAGTTGCACAGTGAGGAACAGTGAAAAAGACAGCAGAGCCCATCCTGCCCCCAGGCAGCCAGGACAATGGGGTCAGGGCTCTTACCTGACCCGGGAGGTGCAGCCCAGCTTCCTGCTTTCCCCAGTTTAGGGGAAAGTCTGGAACTGAAGCCTTCCAGGATGCTGGAATGCAGACCTTAGTGTCAGACATCTCAGATCATTCCTTGGTGCAGGATTCTTTCAAAGTCTTTACGTGGTCCTACTTCTAGCTTCAACACTTTCTTTGTAAGAAGCAAAAATAATTTTGCTACAAGCTCTAGTGTGTCTCATCAGGAAGAGATTCAAAAGAATAATACTCTAAACTCTGAGTTTTCCCTGCTGTGCCTCTTTCTCCCCCCCCAAAAAAAACATCACAGAAGACCCAGTTTGAACCTTTATATAGAACCTGGATTATTATTCTGATTTTAAGAGGCAATGAACCAGACCAATGGTTAACATTGTACATTAGCCATCATCTCTGATACTCCAGGGTGTGTGTCTCTAGATCCCATTTTCCATCAGCCACCGGTAGTTGGCTGATCTTATTTCAATTTGTGATTATAAAAACACAAAACTAGCACATTTCTTAGCTGGATTGACATATTGCTATTTATGGCTTTTTAAGTCATGTATATTTATGAGCTTCCAAAATGGTGTGTCCAATTTCAGAACATTTTCAATGTCCAAATCTCATGAATTATAAAGTATGTGTTTTAACATACATGATTATTAATGTACAGAAGAAAAATTACAAGTAATATTATCACTAATTTCCTGTGGGAACTGATAAATTGCCTGCATACATATTTCTTCTGGAAAACTCTGACTTCTTGGTTTCATAATTCCCAGGCAGAATATTTATACCCTTGACAAATAAGGCAAAATATATTTGACACTTTTAAAACCCATTTACATGCCATTTTGAGAACATGCTCTTCATTAACAGAAAAATGCCTTTTTTTTTAGCAAACAAGGTAACTGACCTGGCACTTAAAAAGGACAAAAATCTCCTTGCTATTATTAAATCTATTTTTATATATTTTAAGACTGATTTATATGCCTCACTTTCATGCACCTTTGCTCAAATGCATTTTGAACTAAAGCCTTCAATGGTGTTGTTTAATTAGGAGAACTAGACAAATATTTCCCAGTGCCTCACTGTTGTCTTTGTTTAAATTTTACTGGACCTATTTATCATGCACTTGAAAATATTTGTGATATATAAGCATTTTAAATGCTGGATGTTTAAATGGTGTATATTATCTTCATTTTATATATATAATTAAGGAATTGCAGTGTGTGCTGGCTATTCTTTTATTCTAAAAGAGCAAAACTATGTCCTTTCTATTTATCTAAACACCACTCAGGTAGTTTTTCTCTCTGGGTAGAGTTTCTAGTGTCTCATAAGGGGTACACTCACACTTCAACCGTAGTAAATTCAGTTTAAAATTCATTCAGCCATGAGAGACAAACCCTTTGGGAATCATGTGTTGTTAGTTCCAGGACTACTTGTTCGAAAATTGTTTGAAAATTTGGCTGGTAATTAAAGGGTGAAAGTGGGGGAAAAGCTGGGGGATGGACGAGAGAGGAGCCACAGCACAGGAGAGAAGGGCACAGGAGCTGTGGGAAGTGGGACAGGAGGCAGAGCCACCGTGGGGAAAAGGGGTCTGGGAGGACCCCTGTGGAGCTGGGCTTAGGGAGTCCAAGTGGGAATGAGAGGATGGAAAATGGATGGAAACTTTCAGTGCCTGAAGAAAACAGAATATACTCAGGGTGAGAATTGTTAGGGAGAGTTAAGGTGGTAAGAGCCTCGTATGAGTGGCAGGTGAAGAAGCTTTGCTTTTTTTCTTCTAAAGATGTAGCTGGATGGTTAAAAAAAAAAAAAAGCTTAAAAAGTAACTGCTGCTTATTTTGCAGACTGAAGGTTAGAAGTGTTTTAAGCAAGAATGTTCTCAAGTACTTGTGGTAATTGCCATGGTGCAGGGACTGCTCCTATGAGCCTCCACCCCCACCTCTAGATTATCAGCCAAAATACCTGAAGAACATTAATAATCCTCATTTTTTTAAGATATTTGGGTAAGAAGAGAGTTCTGGTAAATACTGATTTTGATAAACTGCTAAGATCAATTCTTGTTCTGATTTCAATAGGAAATATATACCTATTTTTCTGCTTAAATGGAGCTCTTAAGGCATTTTTACATGCTATGATATATATACACATAAGTTTCAGGCAATTTGCCTTAAAATCTTCCAGGCAAGAGAAATTTGTAAAGCATTTCCTTGTCAAAACTTTGACTGGTTGTGGTATGGAAAAGAATCCAGGTAAACACAGATTAGCCATCATTAAACTGGGCAACAAAGAGTGGTTGAGTTTATGTTTTCCATTCACTGCTGCACTGACACATAAATTGTGCTCTTCTAATTAATAGCAGTGTAATGGTTAGGGATCCACACAGTAATAAAGAGGCTTATAGGATGGCTACTATAAAAAAATAAACAAACCCTGGAGTGAGTTGTAAAGTTATTTAATTGTCCCTAAATTAGATGTGGGGAAAATAACATTTAAAGCAGGCATTTTTTGTAGTATTGTGGATTGCCTGTCTGAGAAAGGTTTTAACAGCCTAGGGTTGAAAGGAAAGAAATTATAGTAAAAGTAGTGACACCTGTAAATGTGAACACTTAGGATACCTTTAATGAAGAGCAATAGTTTAAAGGCATCTGCAGCTGGCTGCAAACCTGAGTTGCAGCAAGCAACAGCTCTTATTGAACTACTCTACAGTAAAATATATGTTGAATAAATTATAGAAAAATAAACGTAAGCATGATAATAGAAGTTATAGTTTTCCAAGGTGAAAAGCTTAACTACACAATCAAATGAAGGAGGGTTTTTTTTAATTTTTTATATAACTAAATTATTTAGATAATTTCTGGTTCAGTCTAGCAGTTTCTACTGTGAACTTGGCTGTTTACATACACAGAATCAGGCAAATAACATAAAATATGAATTCAAATCAGCCATATGTCTTTGGTTCTGGTAGCATTTCCTGAGTAACACCTCTGTTATATCAGCTGGTTGAATAGTGTAACTCTCCTGTCCTCCTTAGTGATGTTTCTCTGTGTAGATTGTAAATCTCAGGTTTATTTTCTTCTCTAAGTACAATCACTTTTCAGTGTCAGCTGGAAGAAAATAAGAAATGATTGAATCTGACACAGGCAAAAAAGCACAAGTAAAAGCCTTTAATTAGGCATATCCTTGACTTTGTGTGACTGATTCTCTGCAGGTTCATGATATAATTGGGTTGATTTTCAATCTTGTTTTGGGAGTGGTTGTGATGTGGAAAAATCTCTTTCCTAAATCTAGTGCACAAATCAAAATGTACAGAATCTCTTTCTCCAGGATCCCTTGTCACAGATACATGCTAAATACTGTAAATATCAGGGAAATTTCTGAGCTTGGGAAGTGTAAAGGACCTTAACACTCTCTAAAATTCCCAGAAAGGAGGCTGTAGCCAGGTGTGGGGCAGTCTCTCCTCTGAGTAACAAGTCACAGGACCAGAGGAAACAGCCTCAAGTTGCACAGGGAGGGTTTACACTGGATGTTAGGGAAAATCTCTTCACTGAAAGTGTGGTCAGGTATTGGAACAGGCTGCCCAGGGCAGTGGTGGCATCACCACCCTGGAAGATTACTGATATTCCACCCTGAATTTCCACCCTGGAAATTACTGATAGATATGGGACACTAAGCAAGACTGTGTTGCAGATTAGATATTTTCTCTCAGCTTTGAGTTCAGCTTCAATAGTGCCATCCTAATTTTCTTAACTCCTCAGAGCTTTAATTCAGCTGCTTGTTCACAAGCTGTGCAGATGAGGCATTTGAAGAAAGGTTTAGTGGTGAACAAGGTGGTGCTGAGTTAATGGCTGGACTCTATGACATTACAGACCTTTTTCCACCTTAATGATTCTGTGAGAGTGAAATGAGCTTTTGTCATGGCTGCAGGCAGAGGGTGAACCCACAGCCTGCCCAGAAATGGCTTTTGCTGCTCTGTCTGAATACAAGGTTGGGTCTCTCAGTGTGATTTGGTCACTGTCAGGTTTGAGCAGGAGCAAGATTTTAACGCAGCCGCTGCATTTGAATTTTGATGGAAAGGATATTTCTAAGTGTTGGATCTGGCTATGAAGAACTGCAGAATTAAGGCTGCCATAACAGAATAGTAGTAGGCTTATGATATTGAAATTGCTGGAGAGTGAAAGGCTTCTCTTGTCAACAGTGCCCATAAAAAATAACAAGGCAGCACGTAATGGCATCATTTACTCTGGCTAGGGGAAAGCAGAAACATTTTATTAAAAAATACTTGAAACTGGTTCACACCCTGCAGTAGATAGAGGTCCTGGCAGAAGACACAAAGCCAGCTGTGGTAGATGCTGAAGTATTTTGGGAGGCAGCAGAGGTGATTACCTTCCCTGAAGTGCAAGGAAAGGTCAGAGCTGCACTCCTGAGAGGAGAAACCCAGCCTGGGGGCTGGGGGAGGAGCTGTGGACTGGGTTACTTCAGCTCTTGCTTCATCCCACAGGTAAGAGACAGATGCCTGGGGTGAGGGATGGGTTTAGTGGTCTGAAAAATCAAATTGCTCTACTGGAAGAGTATGATACCATCACCAGAGGAATAAAACTCTTCCTGTTCTGATTCTTCTGGCCAAGCTGAAATCTGGGATGACTTTGTAAATCTTTTTATTTGACCTTTTGCTTTTTTGCCTTCAAGGGCTTAAATCTGAAAAATATATTGCAGGGTTATTATAGGTACCAGCTAAGCAGAACTTTGGAAAAACTAATGGCAAAGCCATGTTTTGAGGAAAACCTTCCACCCAGTCTGCAACCAGAGGGAGTTTTGGTTGTCACACCTAGAGAAGCTTGGTGGTCCCACAGATGTAGCTGGAAATCTTTGGTATTTTACTCCAGAAAATCCTGCAGATCCTGCCCCAAAGAACATGAGCTGTTGCTGCTGTGTTCACTCCAAGCTGTGTGAGGATCAAGTGCAGCCACTCTTCAAGGGAGAGCAGAAACATTCAATTTCTCCAAACACATATTTGTCCTACCTCTGGCATTTACAACAAATCTCTTCAAAGGAGGAAACTCTTTTGCCTGATGTGGCATGCCTCAAAGAAAATATAAGCTATTTCTACTTTTTTCTTCTAGTTAGGTACAAGTTATAATTTGCAAAACAGTCACATGGCATACTGCCATGTCAATCAAAATTTTTAAAAGGAGATTTGATTTAAACACTGCTTCCTTAAATCGTGTGTCTACACAGGCCTACACATCCATGCCTCCAATGAAATTAATAGTTGTCAAAGGAACAAAACACGCATTATCTGTTCCTTACACTGACTTGAGCAATAATGAATACTGTTACAAAGAAAGGCTCCAGAAGATATGACAGACATGAAGTCTTTTGGTTTGTTTTTTGTTTTGTTTTTTTTTTTTTAATCACATCAGGAGCAGTGAATATGAATTAAAACTTATTGTGTGTGGAGAGAACAAAAAAGTCTTGCAGAATTAAAATCATTTATTTTAATTTATATTTGTTTCCATAATTTTGGGAGAACAGAAGGGTATAGGGGAGAATTTTCTTGTCATGAAATGAAGTTTTATATGAAAACAAAATATATTTGAATTTGTCAGAGAGATCCAACCATGAAAGACGATTTTAAATATGTGGCTAAAGAATTTTGTTATTTTCAATACAATTTCTCTAATATCTATTGCAGAAGATAATTTTTCCCAGGATATCAGGGTGTGCCACCACCTTTGCTGACCCTTTTCCCTGATCCCCAGAGCCATGAACTCAGCTGGAGCTTTCCTTTGTGAGGTTCTCATTGATATTTCCAGTTCCTACCTGACTTCTCTCAGTTATTGCTGGAGATTCCTCTCCTGAGTTATGGGACACTAAGCAAGACTGTGTTGCAGATTAGATATTTTCTCTCAGCTTTGAGTTCAGCTTCAATAGTGCCATCCTAATTTTCTTAACTCCTCAGAGCTTTAATTCAGCTGCTACAGGTGTTTCCCTTTTTTCCTATTATCAGATCAGTTTTAAATATAAATGCTGCTGCCATATTTGATGCTATCACAAATTTCTTTATGGATTTCTTTTTAGTAGTTTATCTTTTTTTTGCTGAAAGCTCTGGAGAGTTTGAAGCCAGTACAAAGATAAATTATTTGGGGCACCCAGGCTTGAGTTTCATTGAACAGATATAAAACTCTGTTCCATTTTGGGGGAAAAAATTTACAGCTAACCAGGATGTTCATAATTCTGAAACCAGACAAGAGCAAAATTAAGCCACTTATATCTCATAATGTGTCTCTCATTGCTGTGTGCCATGGTTTATTTTTAAAGTGGTAATTCACTTCAACTGAGTGCACCAATGCCCGAATGCCTAAAATGTACAAAAGTAGAGCCACGACAATATTTTTTACCCAAAAGCTAATACTCTGTACTAAATCAGGGAAACAAGTTCAGTCAGGCCCCTTTCCTTCTTTTCTTGCCAATGACTTTTGAACTCAATGTCATGCAGCTCCTGGATGGTGTCTTGAGGCTGCCCCAAGGACTGCACACGTTCCCAGGGGATGTTCCTGAGTCCCTTAGAGCAGCTCTGGTCCCTGCCTGAATTAATCCACTCCAGCAGGTGAAGTTCATATTTCCCTGTAAAATTGCCCCTGTAAACATGCTGACTGCACTGCCAGCTGGGAGCGAATTCCTAATGAAGGGGATCAAGGTAAACTTCTGTAATGTTCTCACTGCAGAAGAGCAAGTTTTAGAAATATGATTCTTTTTAAGCTCTCCAACAGGCTCCAGACTACTACAGTTTGTGCCATTTGAAATTACTGATAGATGTCATTGAGCTCAGAGAGGCTGCCAGGGACATTTGTGAACATAAGGTGCCATGTTCTGCCTTTACATACATCTAAAGTTTGTTGGAGCCAATGTGTTTTTCATGGACTTCAGAGAGTTATACATAAAACCAAAAAAGAACACACAAAAAAAAAATCTTAACACTTGTTCTATAAACAATTACAGATGAGTCTGCTCATACAGAGTGATGTCCTCTTTTTACCCACATCTGAATATTCAGCACTAATCTTCTTACTGCTTACACCTGCCTTGAAACTATGTTGGAATATGTGAATTTTGAATTATGAACGCATGAATATTATGCTAAAAATTAGCTTTGGATAAGTTGTCTGTGAAGATGTGTCACAAATAAGAGCTGATGACAAGATTAATTAGCATCATGGCAAGTTGTGAAAGATGCAAAAAATTAGGTCAGGAAAGAAAGTAAAATTTAAAAATATAAATAAAGAGAAAAATCCCATTGTACAATTTCACAGAAAGTTACCTTAGCTGAACCATTGAATCTGTTAATCTTGAGTAGGTGGAAATTGTTGGTACCAGCTGAAAACTAAGCAAGGGTCCAGCTGGATTCTTGTCCTGCTTGGACACTCACAATGCAATCTCTGCATCCAATCTCTCATTTCTTGAGCATGTACCATAAACTTTTTTTTTTTCTCCTTTTTCTCCTCAGAAGCAGACATAGAGGTCCTTTACTTCACTGCACTTCAAATTCAGTTCAGAATCTGGCTGAGGTTGTTTTTGGCTTAGCCTGTCAGAGGGGGATTTCTTTGGTCAGGCCACTCAGTTTTGCTTTAACTTTTCTCTCTGCCGTGATCACCAGTGAAAAGAGGTCACAGAGTACCTGGATGTTTTCCTTCCTAAAGGAAATCCTTTCTAAGCCCTTCTATAGGGAAGGGGTAGATCTTTCTTTCTGAAGGTAGAATCTAAGTTCTCTAATTTTTTTGCCATATTCTGTCCTTACAATATTCCTTACCAGCTTACATGGTCGTATCCTCTAAATCAATTTTGATAGCCCACCTTTGATTGATCCTCACTCCATTCCTTGTAGTGAGATTCCATGATGATGATCTGAGATTCCATATCTATAAAGAGTCTCTGGAGAATAAATTCAGAGAGGAAGACCTATTTTCTGTGATTTTGCTATTATTACAGGATTGCTAGTACTGGACATGTCCTCCATACATTGTACTCCATACAAAATATCTTCAGTGTTCCATGCCCTAGCAGTACAAAATGTAGTATAATAAACACAATAATAAATAAATAGTAGGCCAGTAAATCTGGTTCAGCTGTAATTTGCCAAGTTAGAAAACTCTCTGTCTTACTACAGAGCACTGCATTCTGGAATATTCTAATAAATCAAAATCTGTCAAGAAGAAACCTCTCCCTACCTACTGCAGAAAGTTGCTTTGATGCTAATTCCTCTTTCACTTCTCATGAGAGGATTAGCTCAGGGTCTTGAAAGTGAAAAGGGATCCAATCTGTCAACTTAGGGCTTTTTCAATGTGCAAATTAAAATAATTTTTCAATGTGTAAATAAATAGATGGACTTCCTTATAAATTTCTTTACTAATTTCCAGTGCAAGTGGTGTCTTTTTTGACATTTTGTTTTACAGCCAAAATTCAGCTGTTGGGGTTTCTTTTTGTTGGTTTGGTTGGGTTTTTTTTTTCTTGTTTTTTTTTTTTTTTTTTAAGGCAATTTTATTACTTGGGTAATAAAGACCTGTGCATTTAGTTTTTTGTTTTTTTTTTTTATATTCTGTAATGAATTCTGGAGGATTAACTGGGGTAAAGCCATATATTTTATCAGCTGAGAACACTGTAAAACATATGGCAGTACTGACGAAAATTATGCATGTGAGCTTCTTTAGACTTGTTGCTTCAAGGGCAGCTCTCTCATCTCCATCCAGTTAAAGTGACTTCATTGCATGGAGTGGAATTAGAACATTGCATTTTCTTTCCAAATTTCTGCATGTGTCACGATCTTTTTGTCTCTCCATCAATTACTGATAAATAAGATGAAGATACAACAAAAAATGAGGGAAATTAAATAAAAAAATAAAAAGAAGACAATCTTGTAGTCAGAACATCCAGATGAGCAGGTATAAAACAAATTAAGGAAAGTCAGAAGATGACAAGGAACAGAGAACGCTTAAAAATGAAGAATTGGGTTGAGAAATTCTTCAGCTAAGGTTATGAGGAAGGAAAGCAGAGCAGAAAGATCTGAAGAAATTACTGGAAGGTATTGCTTTGGAGCTGGTAAAAGTCACTGGGTTTGGGAACATTTTAAGTCACTATACACTGTGCTCCCAAGCAGGGAGTTCTGGAGTTTAGAGCAGGAATTCTCAGCCCTGTGTGTCTTTCTCACTGGCTCCCAGTATGACCATAGGCAGAATGGGGTTTTTGGATCAACAGACCCGTGTCCCAGTTCTTCTCCATGTGTGTTACCTAAATGGCATCTTCTTTAATACTTGTGAGGATTCTTGGTGTAAAATGCTATTATGTATTTATGTATTATGTATTTCTTATGTATTTTCTGCTTGGAAAAAGATAGAAAGTCTGCTTGTTTGTGTGTTGATTTTCATATCCATTAACTCCTTTGTTTCATTCACTTGCTTTCTGATTTTTCAACTTTTTTTTCCAATACCCAGCTAAGTCATAGAATCTTAGAATTGTTTGCCTGGGGAAGATCTCTGAGATCATCTAGTGCATCCATTAACCTCAGTCCCATCACATATACTACAGTATATGGAGTGTCACATATACTACAGTATCACCTGCCAGAAAAAATTGTTCTTAACAACCTTCAGAACAGTTATTTTTCTTTTTTTTTTCCCTCCCTTCCCTCTGACAGTCATTCCTACTTGTTTCTAAATTGCAGTCATACATTGCACAACTGTTCCATCTTTATAAAATATCTCTTTTCAGGCTGGTAAAAGTTTTATTTGTCCATCATTCATCTCTGCGTATTAATCATTCCTTAAAAATCATTTCCATTCTTAGTGCTGGGTGTAGACATGATATCTCCTGTACCTTTTTTGTGATTTGGGAACATTTAGAGCCATTTAATATCTCTAGAGGGAATGCGTGAAAAGAAGTTAAGACCATATTGTCAATTAAATAAATAAATAAAACCTTCCAAAAATCTTGAAAACATGATTTACCATTGACTTTTGTGTCACTCTATCGAGCAACACGAAACGCAGAGACAAATGCAGTCACACCCGAGAGAAGGCAAAGAAGAGAGAGATTTTATTTTGGTTTTCACATTATATAGAGTTCTGGGAACGACCATCGATTGGAAGGTGAATTTACCACCTCTCCAACCACACTGGTCAGTGACAGAGTCTATCAAGCTTTTCTCCTCCCAGGAGAAGGAATGAAAAACAAAAAGACAGTTAGAAAAACATGTGCATGTTTACAAAAACAGCGTGAGAAACTCCATCACAAGAATGAAAACATCAGAAGGCTGAAAAGTGAGAGTGACAACTTTTGTGTTATTCTACTTTAAGATTTTTTTCTTTAGGATAATATACCCTGGAAGCTATGTGGCAGATATTCAGATTTCCTGAAATATCTGAAAATATCCATAGAGCAAGTATTTGTTTCAGGCAATATCTGGCATTGTCTCGTGTTTCCATCAGGCTGGTGAGTGGACAGCAAATCCCTGGGATGCAGAGCAGCACAAAGGGGGCTCGGCAAGGACACACCTGCCTTCCCCTGAAACATTTCCTCTGATTTATTTGCAGATACAGGAGAAATATTTTAAGCATGTCTAAGTCCTAGAAAGACCTTGTCAGTTGTGTAATCTGTCAGTGTCCTCAGCACAGTGATGAAGATCATCATGTGCACAGCTCCTGTATTCACATGCAAGGAGCCACCTAAAAGATGACAGATAAAACTTTATTGCAGTAAGACACTTTCCTTATGTGATGAATTGAGCTCCCTTTTTCTTCCAATTCTCATTTTTTGTCCTTTCTAAACATCAATAGACCAAACTGTCACTGGTTTCCCAGAACATATTTCTCATATTTCTGTTTAATTTTTTTTTTTTTTTGAGATGAACTGATACCACTGGATGCTGTGAACTTGCATTTCTAGTGTGTTGTTTCTGATAATAATAGCACTGGCTGGGATTGGCCAGGCATAGTAAAACACAAGAGTTGCATGGAGGGGGGTTCATACTCGATGGACACCCTGAAACAAACCACTGAATATCTCTGAGTGCGGTAAATTTGTTTTTTCTGCCAAATCTCAAATCACTGACTAAATGTCTGTGAGAAAGATGTTTGTACAGCTATATGTCTGCTCCTGGAAATGTAACTCTAAAACAAGATGAGCTCATCTGTCCTGTTCTGATTTTCTCAGCCTAATATTTTTATTTTTGATGCAGATCTTTTTTTTTTATGTTTTCTTTTATTTTCTTCTACTGATAACTTTTTTCTCAAAAAATATTTTTCTACTGATAGCTTTTTTCTTTGTCACTTTTTTTTTTGTAATCTCTGTAGTATGTAATAGCATTTTATTGAAGAAAACTAATTTTATTTTCTTATTTTCTCCTTATTTGGTCTGTAATTCACCTAGGTATATTGTCCAGTCAGTTCAGTACTCAGCAGCTAATGTAAATGAATGTGACAAGTGTGATTTATGACAATTTGAGCAAAGTTTTGAAGCCATTGTAGGCAATATTTCACATTTTATTTTAGCACAGCAGGGTTGAAATATTCTCCAAAGTGCCTTGCAGTCGTTTATTGTTTACTTGTTTTTTGAACAAGACCAAGAAAGCAACAACAAGGAAAAAAAATGAACTTGCCTTAATTCAGAAGTCTGTGCATCTTGAACCTTTGTGTGTGTTTGAGACCCTTTATTTTATTTCTAATACCACCCTCAAGGAAAGGATAAGATATTTTTAGATGCTCTCAGAGCATCCCACTTGGCAGGAGGGTGCATTTTCCCCCTGGCTGCTCCTCCACATCTGGCAGGTGCAGGTGTGAGCTCTGCATCAGCAGCAGGGGCAGAGTTTTAGGGCAGCTGCTGGGGTGTGAGTGGTGCTGGGGAGCAGCACCTTTCCAGGGGAGCTGGGAAAGGCTGCTGGGGAATCTGTCTGGAGAAACACTGCTGGGTGCTGCCCTGCTGTGCCCAGAACCACACAACAGGCACTGAGCCTACCAACACACACCATCAGAAGGCTCTTGAAGGGCCATTGCTGCCCTGATCTGCTCTAAGGCATATATGCATTGATTTTTTTTTTGTAGATAGAACTCTGCAGAATTTAAAATGCAAAGCAAGTATGTGTGGGATTTTATAAAATTAGAGAGTTNGCTGGAAAATAAACGGCTCAAGGCACATTCCGAGCGGCCCCGTCCCGTTCGTGCTTGTACACAGCGCCCGGCCGGCGATAGGTACGCACTGTAGAAAAGTGAGTAAAATAACTGCAGCAGACACTGATGTTGAGGAGAAACAAGAGAAACTACTTTGGTCAGAGAGGTGAGCAAATGGGAGTTGAAAATGTACTGCAGAAATATTAGGAAGCATGTGTTTTTACTAACTGTCAGGAAGAATTATTTTAAATTCTTACTCTTTTTTCCCACTTGTATTTTTTCCGCACTCTTTTGAACTTTCTGGAAACATGAAATGGCAGTGCAAACTTTTCATGAGTGACTGCGACAACTTCTTTCTTCAATAATCTAAACCGCCCCTCTTTTTATTTAAAACTATTACCCCTTGTCCTCTTGCAAGTCCTTCTGGGCAGGGCTGTTCCCAGCCTGTGTTGACCCATGGCTTGTCACAGCCAAGGACTGAATTTCTTAATCCACCTGGCACCTGAAGGCTGAGATCCCCAGTGAACACAACATTTTCTCCTGCTCATCTTCTTCCAGTGTCACAGATTCTGGCACAGTGGCCAGGAATCAGGATTGGTAAGGAAGGAGAACTTTGAATCCAGAAGGATTTTATCACACTTCAGGCTATAGCTGTGGGAGCCCCTGGAGGCACATAAAGAGACATAGAGGTGTCCCTGTACCCAGCTCTGCCCTGGAGGCAGCTTTGGGAAACCCTGCAAGAAATAACAAAGTCATAATTCAAGACATAGATTTTAATCTGAGTAGTTAGCTGTACAATCAGACCCTTCCTAAAACAGACAACTGGCATATACCTTTTACCATTATTAGCAGTCTCTTAACGTCCAATCCTGAGGTGATATTTCGATAGGAAAACAGAAAATAAAATTATTGTTATTTTTACCATTAAAGAGCATTTTACACATCTCAATCCCTTTAAAGAAAAGAGGGCAAAAATCAGCATAGTCATTTTGAGATGGGAAAGCCATAGCACAAAAAAGGGAAAAAGCTTGTCCTGGTTTGTACAGAAATCTGAGTGCTCCCTAGTGATCATTAAGAAGGATCCAGCCTATTCCTGGCTAATGAGGACAAAATATGTTGTCCTGGATGTGGCTGAGAAAAGATCAGACACACTTTGTAAAAAGGAAAAGCTCACTAGGTATCATGTTCCTGAATCACTGGTGTGACAGAATAAAGCCAAGTAAAGAAATCCTTGATTGGAGGATATTAGTTAATTAGGAGGATGCATTGCTTTCAATAAGTAACAGTTGGGATATATTAGTAAAAAAAATGCAGTCAATTTGTAATTGTCCTAGTCTAACCTTTCAAACTTAAGGTTATGCACCAGTCTAGACAAATTTATAGTAAGTTTGTTTAATTAACGTGGAGCTTTTTTTTTTTTATTTCAGTGCTCTCCATGTCTTAACTTGGTGGAATTAGTGAAGGATTCTCTTAAGCCATGACTTTGCTAATGTAATTTGATGGTTCAACATCTCAGTGTGCCTAGATTTCACTATTTGTTCCGCTGCAAAATTTGACATGATCAGTCAGATCTTAGAATTCTAATTATGCAATGAAGAAAAAGACTTCAATATTTCAAGTCCCCACAGAAAAAGCCACTGGGTATGTAATTAAGAACGAGAAAAAAGGTCGACCTACTTTTTCCATTTAGTCTAAACTTCTAATTGATATATCTTTATTTCTTCCTATTGATCTATTTATCTGCTTATCCAGTCTGTCACTAATAATCTTGAACTTATTTTGTGTTGATTGATCATTTAAACTAATTTCTAGCCTGAATGATGGTAATTTAATAATGTGAGCCAATTAGAAGTTAAATAGAATCAATAAACCATCCTGTGATATCAGCGGGAGAAACACTCAAGTACCACTGTCTCATTAGACCTTTCAGCATTTTATATTAATATTTTTAGGGCTGAAGTAAAATGGAGGTACAACTGGAAAATACTTCATGACATGTTGTTATTTTCTAGCTATCAACTTTTTCCAGCTTCAGAAAATAAAAGCCAGGAATGGCTGTTATTTGTTCAACCTCAGCAGGCACTCTCCATCTAATCAACATCTAGTGTGGGGAAAGNGCTGGAAAATAAACGGCTCAAGGCACATTCCGAGCGGCCCCGTCCCGTTCGTGCTTGTACACAGCGCCCGGCCGGCGATAGGTACGCACTGTAGAAAAGTGAGTAAAATAACTGCAGCAGACACTGATGTTGAGGAGAAACAAGAGAAACTACTTTGGTCAGAGAGGTGAGCAAATGGGAGTTGAAAATGTACTGCAGAAATATTAGGAAGCATGTGTTTTTACTAACTGTCAGGAAGAATTATTTTAAATTCTTACTCTTTTTTCCCACTTGTATTTTTTCCGCACTCTTTTGAACTTTCTGGAAACATGAAATGGCAGTGCAAACTTTTCATGAGTGACTGCGACAACTTCTTTCTTCAATAATCTAAACCGCCCCTCTTTTTATTTAAAACTATTACCCCTTGTCCTCTTGCAAGTCCTTCTGGGCAGGGCTGTTCCCAGCCTGTGTTGACCCATGGCTTGTCACAGCCAAGGACTGAATTTCTTAATCCACCTGGCACCTGAAGGCTGAGATCCCCAGTGAACACAACATTTTCTCCTGCTCATCTTCTTCCAGTGTCACAGATTCTGGCACAGTGGCCAGGAATCAGGATTGGTAAGGAAGGAGAACTTTGAATCCAGAAGGATTTTATCACACTTCAGGCTATAGCTGTGGGAGCCCCTGGAGGCACATAAAGAGACATAGAGGTGTCCCTGTACCCAGCTCTGCCCTGGAGGCAGCTTTGGGAAACCCTGCAAGAAATAACAAAGTCATAATTCAAGACATAGATTTTAATCTGAGTAGTTAGCTGTACAATCAGACCCTTCCTAAAACAGACAACTGGCATATACCTTTTACCATTATTAGCAGGCTCTTAACGTCCAGTCCTGAGGTGATATTTCGATAGGAAAACAGAAAATAAAATTATTGTTATTTTTACCATTAAAGAGCATTTTACACATCTCAATCCCTTTAAAGAAAAGAGGGCAAAAATCAGCATAGTCATTTTGAGATGGGAAAGCCATGGCACAAAAAAGTGAAATAGCTTGTCCTGGTTTGTACAGAAATCTGAGTGCTCCCTAGTGATCATTAAGAAGGATCCAGCCTATTCCTGGCTAATGAGGACAAAATATGTTGTCCTGGATGTGGCTGAGAAAAGATCAGACACACTTTGTAAAAAGGAAAAGCTCACTAGGTATCATGTTCCTGAATCACTGGTGTGACAGAATAAAGCCAAGTAAAGAAATCCTTGATTGGAGGATATTAGTTAATTAGGAGGATGCATTGCTTTCAATAAGTAACAGTTGGGATATATTAGTAAAAAAAATGCAGTCAATTTGTAATTGTCCTAGTCTAACCTTTCAAACTTAAGGTTATGCACCAGTCTAGACAAATTTATAGTAAGTTTGTTTAATTAACGTGGAGCTTTTTTTTTTTTATTTCAGTGCTCTCCATGTCTTAACTTGGTGGAATTAGTGAAGGATTCTCTTAAGCCATGACTTTGCTAATGTAATTTGATGGTTCAACATCTCAGTGTGCCTAGATTTCACTATTTGTTCCGCTGCAAAATTTGACATGATCAGTCAGATCTTAGAATTCTAATTATGCAATGAAGAAAAAGACTTCAATATTTCAAGTCCCCACAGAAAAAGCCACTGGGTATGTAATTAAGAACGAGAAAAAAGGTCGACCTACTTTTTCCATTTAGTCTAAACTTCTAATTGATATATCTTTATTTCTTCCTATTGATCTATTTATCTGCTTATCCAGTCTGTCACTAATAATCTTGAACTTATTTTGTGTTGATTGATCATTTAAACTAATTTCTAGCCTGAATGATGGTAATTTAATAATGTGAGCCAATTAGAAGTTAAATAGAATCAATAAACCATCCTGTGATATCAGCGGGAGAAACACTCAAGTACCACTGTCTCATTAGACCTTTCAGCATTTTATATTAATATTTTTAGGGCTGAAGTAAAATGGAGGTACAACTGGAAAATACTTCATGACATGTTGTTATTTTCTAGCTATCAACTTTTTCCAGCTTCAGAAAATAAAAGCCAGGAATGGCTGTTATTTGTTCAACCTCAGCAGGCACTCTCCATCTAATCAACATCTAGTGTGGGGAAAGACAGGTTTGCATTCTCACTCCTGCTTTCATCATATCTCTAATGCTTGTTTTCCAGCTGTTTTGCCTTTCTCATCTATTTTAGGTATTAAAAGAAGGAGCCTGATATCTTCTGAGCCAACGATGCCATAACTCAGATCCCTGCAATCCATGGAGAAACCACCATTTGTCGAGTGATTGAAATATTCTTCCCAGGAAAAATAGTTGTGAAAAATCAGTGTTTCTAATGCTGGAAATATCAGAGGAAGAGTTGTTTGGAAATGAGTAAGAAGGTGATTGATGATCACTGCACATAAACAAATGTTTCCTCCACTGGAGGTAGCATCATGATTTCATCTCACAGGTACTTACAAATATTGGATCCACGAAACCAAATGGAGTTGATCCCATGCCTTCAGCTTGCTCACTTGCCTTCATAAGATTTGGCTTTCAAATGGCTTGATAGTTCTTTTGTACAACATCCTTTGCCAATCTCTGGTTCCTCCAGTGAATCTAAAAGCAAACTAAATACTCAGAAAGCAGTTTTGTATCCTGAAAGAAGCAAGATTTTGAGACTTGTTTGCAGATATTTTTAAGAATATTCTAGGCCTGCTATCATGGGGAAAGGGGTGCTGCCAGGTGCTTGCAAAGAGATCCATCCCTCTTCCTTACTGAACACCTTGTGGAAAATCTATTTTCTTATAAATTCCATGTGCATTCCTGGCAGAATCAGTTCTCTTAGGTTTTCTCTTACAATTTTACACCCTTTTAGTCCTAGATTAAAAGTTCCTTTGGTCTAACCATTGCTTGTGTTGGATGAATTCTAACTATGGTTTCCCACAGGCTTGAGTACAGTTTTTTGTTCCTGCCTCTGGATGGTGACAGACAATTCCTGCTAGAGCTGGCCCTAATGTAAGTGTTAGTACTGGGCATTAGCAGTGTTCTAAGCTTCTTGTTTGCTTTCCTGTCAGCCCTGTCAGATGTTGCTCTTTTGGTTTTGGAGTTTATATTTATTCATTTAGTTTCCTTCCTGATAAACCAGTCTCAGGAACACAACACACATTATTATGGCTTTAGAAAATAAGCTTCTGTGAAGGTGCTAGATACTGTCCACGTGACATCGGGTAGACAAAATAATCCGTCTCCTAAAATCTTTGTAATTCTTTGTAATCCTCTTCCTAAATTCTACTTTTCCAGCTGGATGGACAGGACTGTGGTGCTGGCCTGCCCCTTACCAGGTTCTGATTTAGGGTTGTTGGCTCTATTCTTCATGTGTCCTTTCTCTGTGCCAGGACAGATTAGCTCTGCTGGCTCCTATGTAAAACCAGATGTTTGCCACATGAATAATTCTCAGTCTGAGTCCCATGACACAGAAGGGGATGGGTACTGCATGTCAAAACCCAGCCTGCTGAATCCTGCTTGCAATTACTTCATTTTAGGGGAGCAGCATCTGGACCACAGACATTTGCTCAGCAATGCTCACATCACTGTCTGCACAACACAGACACCTCCTGAGTTCAGCCCTTTTATGCTGGATCTTTTTTGAGTTGAAGCTGTCTGAATAGAGAATGGGATGAACAGAATAAGTGAGAGGCACAGCACTAGGCCAGCAGTCTGAGCCAAAGTAATACATGCCTTTCCCCCTTTTCAAAAAACCCTAAACCATCAACCCCTTCAACTGCAAGGAGTTGGGGCAACAATTTAACAGCCAGCTGTGGTCAAAGACAGCCCTGGACTGCATGAAGGGATGAGACAGAATAGAGGAATGTTTATGGTACAGAACCACATGACACTTCCTCACTTTAGATTATTGCACAAAGTATTTCTTAAAATCTGTTGTAAAAGCAAACCCCTAAGTTGTATCAAGAGACAATAAACAGTTAATTGATATTCTTAGTGGAAGAGTAGGAAGAATGTCCATAAAAGTAGTACAGGATGGCAGGGAGGGTTTGATCTGGTAAAAAAAAAAAAAAGTTATGTGAGAATGCCATTAACATCACTGTCCTGTCCTTCTCTAGTCCAATGGAAGAGAGATTTTTAAACAAATGCAGTAAATTTTCCTCTTTCTCTCCCACCCCATCTGTGTAGTTTAGCAGCTGAAAAAGAAACCTAATTTTTTCATGAGTTGTCATTCATGTGCCAGAACCTCGTGTACTGTTGATGCACTGTGACCAAACTAGAATCCTCTGTCCCTCAGGTTTGGTCTAAAGGAAATTAGACAGTACCCAGCAGTATTTGACACTCCTTTCTAAAGCTCTTAGACTGATAGTTGTACAATGTTTATCTGTTGTGAAAATCAGTTTTCATGGTGTCCTACGGTATTGCCACACAGACTTTGGAGGAAAAGAAAATATTAAAAAGCAACAACAACTATCCAGACTGTTAACAAAGTCATTGCTGAGAAATGGGGACATCAAGGAGATTTGGTATTGACAAGACAAATTTTCATGACCAAAGCTTCCAAATTAGCTGCATCTCTGATTTATTTTAGGCACACTTTTGCCTTCTTAAGCTCTCTTGCACCACAGCATAGTCTGTATCTACCCTTTGAGGGAAGAACCCCAGTCAGACACAGTTTTCTGAGACTCTTCCACAGTCAGCTGAGTTTACATAGGCACACACAAAAATTGTTTCACAGTTCTTGTAATTCTACATAATAATCAACCATCCTGCAAAGCATCCCAGATTCAAAGAAATAAGAGGTTAGAGAGGAGGAAAGCGGGACAGAAATGAAGGTTGAGGAGGGAATACAAATTCTAAAAATGGAAAAGTTGGAAAAATGCAGAAAAGGAGTAACAGTAAGCAGATGGTAGTTCCCTTGCATTGGAATGAGGGAAGGTTGTAAAGATATTGTTGCAAAGATACTGTTGCAAAGATATGCCACTTTTTCCGTGTTGTTTTGTTTGGGGCTTTTTTGGGAGGGGGATTGTTGGGTTTTTTGGTTTTATTCACAACCTATTCCACAAATTGAAAGTGAATGCAGCTCAAAATGAAACCTCCATTTGCAGCTCTATAATCTATATATTTTCAATCTTTTCGCCAAGCTCGAAAAGCTAGATCAATGGGATAGATTTCCTTTAAGAGGGTTGTCCATTTCCCTTCCTCCAAAATCTGTTCCTATTTTAATTTTTTTATTCATGTAGGCTTCTCTTTGCATTATTTCTAAATCTTGTTGTGAGTAGATTTGCAAAAAGTGAAATAAAATGTCTGGAGATTCATTTAATGAAGTCCATTCATGAATGATAAAAGGCATTGGATTCAAGTCTCCTAATCAGCAGAGTTTACTAATAATATTCAATAATTCTTCCAAAAATACCCTTTTAAAAAGTTTTTTTCTGACCAGAATTTGTGTTTATGTTTAAAAAATGCTTTGATTTAATTCCATGTTGTTATGGTTCCATAATTCTCTTTTTGTCTTTCATGTTGAATTTTAGTTTTCTCTACCTTGTGCTTAAAAGAAAACTGTACTTATTTAACTGGCAGCTCTTCAGAGCTTAGAGACTAAATTGCCTTGGAAACTAGAACTTTATGTAAGGATAATGGATTTCAGTTATTTGACAACTCAGCAATCTAATGAAATAATGACGGATATAGTTTCTGATTACATCTAAATTTATGGTTTGTTAAAATTTCATTTTACAAGACTAGACTAATGATTAAATATCAAATTATCTGTAGATTTTAGTATTTTGATTTGTTCGCCATTCCATAGGCACAGATAATAAAATAAAAAACCATTGCAACAACTTGTTTAAAAATTAATAGAAAATTACATATTGAAATCAAATCCTAAATTTTGCATGGGACATGTTTAAACTGGGTTATAAAATATTGCATATTTAATCTCTCAGAGAAGGAGCTCCCAGTGATTACATGCAGGTTGCTCAAGCTCAGCATTCACAGATGATATAAAAGCATCTGTAGTCCCCCTGGCAGCTACAGGGGCAATATATATATTAAAATAACACCTCAGACCGCACGGGCACCATGGCTGGTACTGGGTTTGTGTGAAATTCAGCTGTTGCTCTCCATCCTGGGAATCAGAGCTCTCTGGAGGATCTGCAGGGCTTCCCCAGCCCGTCCTGCTGGGCTGCAGCACTGGGGCATGGCAGGGAGGCATCAGAGAAATTCATTTTGTCTCCTGCACAGTCCAAGCACTCCCCTTGGCCAGCACTGCCAGGAGGAGCACACTGGGCTGCTCTCATGCTGCAAGGTGCAATTCCTTCGTGGTAACCAGAGAAAGGAGCAAGAGGACTGAGAGTTTAGCACAATAAGCTGGGAATCTTGGGAGGGGAGGTCAGGGAAAGAGCAAAAATTGCTCTTTCTAATCATTCTTTCTAAACAAATAGGCAGTTCCTAGACCAGGGGGGATTTTTGTATTGTCAGTGTGCCATGTAATCTTATTTCATTTGGCCAAGTCAGGAGTTTCTTTGAAAGGAATACCTGTGATGGAAGGTACAGTTTGTGTCCAGGTGTGATGGCAGCTTTGCATTTAAAGATTCTCCACCACACTTACACAATTTTAAAATGTATGGGCCCCGCCATGGTTCACTTCCTCCAAGATGGAATTATTGCCAAAAATATTTGTGCAGTGATAATACTGCTAGATTTATGCTTTCAACTGCATTTCATCACTTGGCGATTATACAGAGATAAAAACAAATTTCAGGTGAGATTATAATGTAAAAACTACATTTTCTGATTTGGATATGCTTTCCTTGTTGCTGTCTATTCCTTGCAACTCTTTCTCCTACTATGAATTTAAGCCTATGTGGGTTTTTTTGTTTGTTTGTTTGTTTTCTATATTACAATATGTTACTAATAAAATTGTAAGTTTTGATTAAAAGGTGAGTAGTTTGGGCAATATAAAATATCTTGAAAAGTACCATGTTAATTCACATAGCATACACACAACTGGTCTACTTTCCAATATGAATTCTATGTAGTTTTTCTCACATATATTCACAGACATCACTCCTTGGCTTTAAAACCTGACCCCAGGATCTGTCAGCCTTTAGATCTCACTAATGTTATTGGGCAGGCAGAGGTTTTTCTCTTTGCAATCATAAAGAGCACTGTCGTGGTGGTGCTGATTGCCAAAGAGTAAGAGACCCTCACTTACTGAAATGGATGCCAGAATATGTGGTTTCTATATTCAGTTATAAATCAAAGACCTGGGGGTATTTTGTTTAAACTTTGCCAAAAATGTTGCCTTTCCACAGAAAGGAACATTTTTTAATTAAAAAGAAAGGAGTTGATATTTTAAAAATCTTGATCAGGGGCTTGCAAGTTTTGTTCACAAATGGCTGCTTAAACATAAGAAATCAGGTTAGGAATGCTATATAACAAAATTCATCTTCAATGCAATGCCTAAATGAAATGCAACCTCTCAAACAAGGACTTTCTTTGCAAACCTTTTGTGGGCTGTGTGGGACCTTTGGGAGCATCTGGGAAGCCCTGGCTCAAAGCACATGGAAATAAGGGTAAATTATATTATTCAGGTTTGCTATACTGCCTATCATTTTCAATGAAGTTGAAGATGTGGCAATAGCACAGACAAGATAAAGAAAAGTTCTTAACAAATTCCCTTGTGAATACACCTTTCTTGGTTAAAATTCAGAATGGCAAATTATGTGGAGGAACACATCTTGGATGTCCTGTCAGCTAAACCCCACCTGGGCTGCCTGCACGCCAGCTGGAATGAAAATTAAACTTTTATTTACCACTGGCTGCGAAGGAAACCTCTGGTTTTCCTTTGTGCAGATTATGTCTTTTTTGGGTTACTCCATGCACTTATCACTTGGAGGTTACAAGCAGAGCAGTAATGGAGAAATAAACCAGATCTCAAGGTAATATGCCAAAAATAGAAGTCAGAACTCAGATCAGCCTTCTGTCTGTCCTGCTTGCTAGACCTCTGCAAGCATGAAACTCTCTGGGAGGTGGGGTTAAATCAGAAAAGGAGCAATGGTAAAATGAACTGGGTACAGACTCTCTATACCTCTGCTCAAGATTCATACCTGACTCTGTAGCTGATGAATTCTTTAAGGCCAGGACTGCCAAATGAACCTTGATTTCCATGTGAAAAAAATGCAGTATAATAAAGATTGTTACTCTCCTATTACAACCCAGTAAGCTTTCTCCCTTCCACTCAGGTCAGACTGATTCTGAGGAGAGCTCCTTGGGTGTTGATCCATTGCTGCTGTAGAAACCACAACCATTCAGAGGAAGATTGTATTAAAGAACAAACAGCATCATTAGGTAAAATTAAAGGGCTATTAAAAACTAGGAAGGCAAGCTGGACTTTCTTTTTGTAGTTGACTTAGGCAGTTCTGTCAGGCTTTGTGTTTGCTGCTGCAAACTGCATCATCTCCCCTACTTCAGCAGAGAAGCTTAGTTGGGTGAATGCACTGAATGCAAATGTCTCTGGGCTTTTGGGTTTAAATCAGCCATTAGCACTGCCTTTTATTTTATCCAATTAACATTTATACACTCAGGAAGGGAATACTTTCTTAGCCTAGCAATAGGGGTTTGTATTTTCCTTTTTACATCCTCGAGTACAGACAATAACCTCCTAATGAGAGTTGAGGGATTTTTTTCATTTGACACATTCTGAGGGAAGAGATTTCGATGGGAAAAATGATTGCTGATGGGTGATTACTGTTTCTTTCTTGAAATTTTGCTGGAAGTCTGGAAAGGCAAATAACTGCTAAAGGCTGCCATATTCCCCAAACAGTTTTCTCCTGTGCTAAGGGGACAACTGCCACCCCACACAAATGAAGCATCATAAAATAGCACAATGCTATTTAAAATATAAATTTACTCAAGCTATGTCCTTCAGCTTCAGCTGTGTGCTGGAAAGAGTCAGCTGGTGCAGGATAAGGTTTAAAGGAAGCCAAAGCACCAGAGCATGTGGCAGGACCTAATTCAGCTTGATGAACTAGAGTGCTACATTCAATGTGAAATATGGATTATTTTGGGAACACAGCTGGATCCCTTATGGACCACAGGCTTGAACCAGAGCCTGGGAAGCCTTGCTAATAGCAGCCCTCTTCTTGTAGAGATAGTCACTGGAGGTGCTTTATATTGTCCCAGGTGTCCTCCTGGATCTGGTTATACCCCCATGTGAACTTTAGAAGGAAGCAGAACAGGCAAACCCCACTCCTTGCCACAGATTGTCCCTTTAGCTCTCAACACATCGAGCCTTCTGGGGAGCTGCTATGAAACAGGCAATTCCAGTGTCTCAGTGGCCCTTTTGCCACAGAGAGTTAAAACCATCTCTTTCACAGGAACATACTCAGAGATGTTGTGAGGAACATATTGCAGACCAGACAAACAAGGAAGAAATATCAGATGAGCAAAGATTTAAAAAACCCTGAAGCCCTACGCTCCGCTATAGCACTGATAAAGAACCATAAGATTGCAGTTTCATAAACTTTCTAATTCTCTTAGGAAGATTACTGGAAGTTTCTCCTCTGGAGTTGCCTTTCTGGCGACATCTGTAGCAAAACAAAAATAAAGCTTCGGTTCTCCCTGAAGTACTTGTAGGGTAAAGCTATAGCTCTCCCTCCCCATATCTGATGAATAGAGAATGCAGCAGTATTCTCAAATTTCTTAGGGTTTATAGACACAATGATTCACCCTTCGAGCCGCTGGTAGTTGTGTGATAATTGAAGATAAATCTGAGATTCTGTGGAACAATGAAGGAGCAAATACTCTTGAGCATCTTTTGAAAGAGATTTTTTTTTCCCTCGGAAGAATTTTGTTCTCATCAAATGCAGATTTAGATGTTTGTGTCAGAGATCACAATCTGTGTGCTGTTTATTTTAGGGAGAAGTCTTACAACAGTCTCTTCTTTGTAAAGACTCAGAAGCAGTAGATGAGAAAGTGCATGATTTTTATCCATGTTTGTACCTACCCACATTTTGCAAAGCGAGACTTCTCATTTTACTACAGGTCATACAACTCTTCCCCTGTGCTTTTCATCCCCATAAAGTGGTGACACCTCTAGCAATTAATTCACCTCATGCTTCACAGCACTGACAGATGCAGCCTCAGTGAAAGGTGGGGAGGCTTGGTCATTGGGTGAGTGTGAAAATGAATGTGTGTCACATGAAAGTGGCTTCTGTGGTGACAGCCCTTAGCTCATCCCTCCCCACTCCCAATTTTGTCTTCTGGAGTAGTCAGCACAGTGCTAATTATCTTGAGTCAAACCCATATAAGTATTAAGGTACTGAAAAATTAGAATACTTGTATTTACAAAAATGAAAGTAATTAGGCAAATCCTCTAAAGGTTTTGACTCAAATTTCCTAATTATTTCTGCTGATGTCTCTTTTATAAAGTTTTCTTGGGGGCTTTTGTGGGTATTGCACTTCTAAATATCTAACTGTGGCCCTCCTGCATGTTAGGCCACGGGGTGTGCTGCTGTTATGGATGTGCAATGTGGGAATATGGTACATCTGTTGACAAAGCAATATGCTCTATCATAGATTCCCCATTAATAACCATTCAGTACCCAGGCTTGAGTAAATCCATTTTCCTATTTGTATTTTTACATGGCTGGGTCTCCAGGCTTTGTGCAATCTCCCTTGACAGCATAGGTCTGACACTTGCAGAATAAAACAGCTTGAACTTTTCACAATTCCAAATCAGCTTTCTCTATCAAAGGTGTGATTTTTAAAAGGGAATATATTCCTTTTTGCCTAATCCTATTGCTCTCTGTGTAATGGATAGAAGCAATTGAAATATCCTGGTTTATCCTTGATTGTCTGCTGGGAGGAAACAAACAGCCTAAAACTGTTATGTGAAAATGGTTCCCTGGGGAAATAGAGTCACACACATTTTTTCCTCTGTTCTGAGAAAAATCCCCAAGTAGTTTGTCCAGTCATTTTCTGCAGTCAGCAGAGCTCCTGACACGTGTTCCTTTCCCCCTAGGCAGGGGACACAATAACTCATTACTACTGCTGGACTCTTCCTCAGTGATTTAGTCAAGTTGCTGTCGGACTCCCTGATAAATTCACACAACTTCCTCACAAACTCTTCCTTAATAAAGTGACAGAGTTCTGGCTCGGCAGGTTCGCCCTCTCTAGCAGAATAATCCTGTGCCTTTCTGCAGCATGAAGCCTGCTGGAAAAGTTTCTGGGTCTGGACAAGCTGTTTGAAAAGTGCCTTGGCTGCACCACAAAGCCATGGTGGCTGAGCCTCCATGCTGCCTTCCAAGGAGATTGCCGTGGTAGTGCAGATAGCCTGTTTCAAACCCTCTCTCTTTGCTTCTCTCTCACTGAGGAGCAAAAACACTTTTTCAAAGGCAGACATAAAAGCTGTCAAACAGAAAGGGAAAACACCACTGAGGTGTGAGAGGCACCTCCCAAGTAATGAATTGGTGGCCAAGTGCATATGAGCAAATCAGCACGGGTTGAGGAGCAATTTGTACAAAATACCCACAAATCCCACCTTCTAGAAGCAGCCACTGGTCCTGGTCTGCCCGCTCTGCAGCCCAGGAGTCCTCATGCCACTGCATCACTTCGTGCACCACCACTAGCCCAGGCTGCTCTTTGCCCTTCCCTGCATTCTTCTCCAGTCTGTTTTCCCCTTTTGCCTGGTTCTCAGTTGGTATCCCAGCACACATCTTCGAATTTTCTGTTCTTTATCAGCAGCCTTCTCCCTCATGGCCAATTTCTATTTCATGGTAATATGCAGAAAGTGGATATATAGGTAAAAGAGCTAATTAGGAACTTTGAATGGAGTCTCTGAAGACCCAAGTTCTGTGGTTAGGTTTAAAAGGGGTTTTTGTCTCCTGAATATAAATCTGACAAGAGATAAACTCTCATAGCATCTTAAATCAGAGCACAGAAAGAATCTGTTTCCTTTAAAAACAATGGAGTTATTTTTAGCTATTGTAAATAGGGGATTGGGCAAGATGAAGCTAATTTCCAGCCTCAGTCATGCTGTAATATTTATACATCTGAGAAAGAAAATTCCCTTCTGAGAATCTCTTATCTTGTTACTGTAATAATCCTGACAAATTCATCTCTTCTGCTTCATGCATGTTGTAATTCTGTCTGAGAGAAGACAAATTAAAAAGTTCCCATGTTTCACAAAACAAACAAACTGTGAGGTGGTACTGGGAATGCTGTAACACCGACAGAGTGCAGAGAGTGGGTCTTGCACCAATTAATTACTTCATTTGGAAGCAGTAATTTTGACAGCTCCTAGCAGATGTGAACATGCTATGGTGCAGACTCTCAGTATTATTTTTTAACTTCTCTTTTATATAAAATGTGCAAGAGGGAGTGGTTTGTTGTTTGGAAATAGCCACTCAACAGGTAAATATTTCCTCCTACAGTTTACCAGTATGTCTCAGAGAACCTTTTCAAGAACGTTTTAACTTTTTGAGCAGTTAGGAACTCAAGATTTTATTCCTATTAAATTAATTATTTCTGTAATGTAATCATTCTAGGTATGGGCAGGGGTCAGGTATCCAGTCTTCTGAAAACACACAAGTGAAAATCATTGTCTGAAATAAATGCTAATTACATAAAGCATGTGAAATAGACTTAGTGACAACTTCAGTGTTACAACACAGAGCTCATAGTTAAACAACAACACTGTGTTATTTATGAATTTTTCAGTTCAGTGTCTGATCCAAAAAACTATGGGAACAATCCTTTGGAAGGGTTCCCCCCGTAGATATTTTTTCTCAAACAAAATTGAAGCTTCCATTTATTGTTTTTGAGGGTTTTTTTTTACTCAGTTTGTAATTGAAATATTTTCATATTCTAATTTAAATTATTCTAAAATTGAAAGTTGAAACACTCTATTTATAACATGCTAACAGAAATTATTGCAATTATCTAATGGCACCTCTCCATGGCTATAATTTCTTTCATCATAATTGTCAACAAATATTTTTTATGCAGCATGGAGCAGGATATTTAACACTTTTCTAAATTGTGCCCTCTCTTCCATGTATCTATTGCAGGAAAAATATCAGATTATAGTCACTAATATGAGCCAGCCAAAAGATTGGGTTTTTGCTCCTTCCTACATTTACCCTCTTGTGTCACTTCCCACATTTCAACAACATCTCTGATGATAAAAGAGAAAACAAAATCTCTGCAATTTCAGAATAAAAATAGAAGTAAATGTAAAACAATAGATGCCTTTGTGAAAGATTAATTTGTGTGATTTATACTTCAATTGTAATAACAGTAGATTAGAGAGAGTCGGGGTGACATTGGCATTGCTTTCTCTTCAGACTTCTGCTATCTGGAACCTACAGAGAGTCACTTTTGAAATACTGTGGGGGAAAAAAAAGAAAAATACAGCTGCCCATAAAAGATTATTCATATATTTTCTTTATAGTTATCCTCAGCATTTTCCTGAGCTCTGATTCTGAAAATAAGTCCATTGGTGATGAGATTGCATTGTGTATCACTTGTTGGGCTTAATTTCTCTCCCTTTTAAAAAAATTGTTTTTATTTACAGTTTTTATCTTTATTATTAATTATTATTTTATTTCAATTATTAAAATGTTCTCATTTTAACCCACAAGTTTTCTCATTTTTACCCTTCCAATTCTTTCCTTCATCTCACTGGGAGGAGAATCAGTGAGCAGCTTTGTGGTGCTTATTTGGGGTTAAACCACATGATCAGAATTTTCCTGTAGCTGAGGTAGGGTGGCCAGGTTTGTTCCACGATGGTTCAGTGCCGTGGCTGAGTGGACAGAGGGTGATGCAAGATGTTGTTCTGTGTAATTGCTGACCTCGGGTCCCAGTATTATTCTGCTTTCTTGCAGTGTAATAGCTGTTGGAAGTGGGACATTTTCAATTAACACTTGCACTAATGCAGCAAAACTAAAGCATTTTCAATTTCTGGGAGCAGGGCTCCAGTCTCTTATCATAACTCTCTTTTCTTCTCCCTTCTTCCCTCTCATAATGCCTGCAGCACCTGCACTTTTTATCCTGGCAGCAGCTCTGCTCGCCTGGGGCAGAGGGAGCAGAACTAGTTCAAATTACTGAGGCCAGTGTTGGAGGACAGAGCTGTTCCCAGTGAGGCAGTGTGGCTTTTGTGGCTCATTTATGACCACTAAAGAGCTGTAAAACACAGTCTGAGAAACACTGTCTAGGACCTGTCTCTGATGATTTACTCTAGGAACTAAGGTGAGATATACTTGGCTAAATCCACTATGAACAGTCCCAGACTTGGGCCCAATTCTGCAAAATCTTTGTTCAACATATTCTTAAGCTAAATTTTTCATAAACATCACTAAATGCTAGCCTGAAATGTCAGCCTGAAATGTCACCTGGTCTTTCATTACCATCAGCATTTTGTATCAGGTTGTGTTGACTTTCATATCTCAGTAACAACGTGGATGTTATCCTCATTTGTCTGCAAGGCAAGAGAAAAATGAGAGTTAGAACTATGACAGACAAAAACATTTGCCCTTGCAAAGAACACGGCAAAGAGACAATCAGAAAATAAACATTTTTAAAATTAATGTTTATATTTGATTGGAAAAGGCTGACCTTTATTACACTGTCATGTATTTTTCCCTATCTGCAAGAAAACAGAACAGTGACTGGTGAGAGAAAGATCTAATGTATCAGAGAATTTACATTTAATTTGCATATGGTGTTTTTTTCCATTTTTTTTTTTTTATTTTTATCACTTCTGTTTTGCAACCTGCAGTTCAGTTCACATCATCTTTCTGTATTATGTCTGATGAGACAGAATCTGAGTTACTGAGTAATTTCTGTGTAACCTACTGCTTTGACATAACGCAGATATTTCAGGGAAGAAAGTCTCTGGGCTTGGCCACCCAGACAGATTTTTACCCATTGAGCAGTGCACCCATCCAAGCTACTTTCTTCAGGAGAAGGCTGTGGGAAACATCTTTACTGAGATGTTTCCAGGTAGACACATCACAGCCTCTTCCACGGAGTGGTCCCCTTGTCTCAGAGGGGACAGGCTGGTGCAGCAGGACCTGCCTTGTGTAAATCTGTGTTGCCTGGCCCCCTGGTTGCCCTGTTCTGCTCCAGGATCTTTCCTGCGCCGAGGTCAGGCTGACAGACCTGCAGCTCTCTCCCTTTTGTTTGCCAGCTCCCATCACAGGGAGTCACAGATGACTCTTGTGCTCAGTCTGCATCCATCTGTGTTTTCTTTCCTTATTCTGGTACCATAAACTCTGCTGGGACAGACAGCACAGGGCTTTTTCTCTGGCTGAGCTACATTCCCCACACCAGATTTCTAATCTGTGACTAGAGAACTGTTCTTGTGATAGGACACTGCCCACAGTAAAATGTTTTGCTAAAATAGAAGGCAAAAACATTTGCCCAATACTGCCCAGTCACCAGTAGTCTGCTGCCCAAATCTATGGAGCAAAGGCATTTCTGGAGTAGCTTTCCCTGCTCAAGTGAAGATCAAAAGGCAGATAAAGGCAGATAAAGAGTAATACTCTTGAGGGAGAGACCAAAAAAGTGCACCCAGCTGAATGAATAGATCTCAAACCTTAAGGTAATGACTTAGAAGGAAAGATATCCTGCCTCAAGCTATCTATATGCAAAAGTATAAGTAAAAAAAGTTCCCAGGGGATTGTGTAATTTTCACAGTATCAGAATTCCTGCAAACCCAGGAGAAAACAATTGAATTTCAATGATAGAATATAAAGGCATTAAAATATAAAGAAAAGACATGATCAGCTCATCAAAATATTTATTCTGAAAGAAGTCTACAAGCCCATATGGGCATTAAATCTCAAGAGTCTTATTAATGAATTATTTTCCTTCAGTATTTTTTGCCTAATTGATTATAGTTTTCAGTCCACCATTATGCTCAATGGGATTCATGTTCTAAGACTGTCAGCTTAGAAAAGTAAAAGACAACACCTTCATGTGATCAAACATACCGTGAGCAATCACTCTAAGACAGCAGCTCGGTCACATTTAATATCCCCAAAATATTACAAATGTGCAGTCTAAATTTGATTGATGTTAAAGGGAGGGAAACATCCTTCCTCCATCGTTTTTTAGGCAGTGAAAATCAGGACAGCCTTTATTTACTCTTGGAATAACTGAACTTTAAAAACCTGATAAACATGATGGAGAAAATGGATTGACTTTAAATTTAACAGTGTATATCACAGAGTATAAAAGAGTCTTTAAGGTGATTAAGGGATTGGAGCAGCTGTCATAGAAGAGGCTGGGAGAGCTGGGACTGTTCACCCTGCAGAAGGGGACAGTCACAGAGATCTTCCCCTTGTGTAAGAATAACTGATGCAGGGGAAAAAAGAAGGTGACATCAGGCTTTCAGTGTTGCAGCAAGAGAACAAGAAGCAATGGGCACAAACAGAAACACAGCAAATTCCATCTAAACATAAGAAAACCCTTCCTCACTGTGAAGATACACACTGGAACAAGGTGCCCAGAGGGGCTGTGGAGTCTGCATTCTTGGAGACCCTAAAAATTGAATCTGGTTGTGTTCCCAAGTAGCCTGTCCTATCTGCTCCTGGCTCTGGGCTGGGGTTGGGCTGGGTGCTCTCCAGAGGGGCTGCTCACAGCAGGCCATTCTGTCATTCTCTGAGCTGACCCACTAGTTTAAAATCAATTCCTTTCACAGCATTGTTTTATCAATGATCTAAGTTGTTCAATTTTGCTACAGCTGTATTTGCATAGGTTGTCCCATAAGAAGGGAAATTACTCCTAAACCTTATTGGTCCCACACAAGTTTTTTTCTGATCCATCACCTAGAAATATTACTATGGCAAAGTTATCAAAAGATTGACAAAAGGATGGTAGGTTTTGTTTACCTTCAGATGATGCCTCTGAGAAGTTGGAGCTAAGCATGCTTCTGACCCCTTTTATTTTAGGGCAATTTCAAATACAATTGTTTTCTAATAAAAATATACTATTTATTTTTTAAAAAATTGTTTTTCAAAAACTTTAATTTTCTTCTGAGAATATTTCTGGCTGATAATTTTTAGCCTGCTCTTGGCATTTTTTAATTTTTTTTTTTTTTGCTTTCTGCACTGTATTTTCCCGCACCTTACAGAATAAAGTCTGAATCTAACTTTCTTTGCTATATGCTCAGCCAGTGTCTATTGGGAAGAAACCAATACCCTTTCCTGCCTTTAGAGAGAAAACTTATAGTGGTAACAGTGAGAAAGTTGATGTTCAACAAGTAAGTTTAAAAAATGCTGACACTTATTTGCCAGAGTTTTTGCAAGTAAGTAGTTTTACCTGTCCTATCTGCTGTCATGTTGTATATTCTTGTGTTTAATGCAGATTCTACTGAATATTAACCTAAGTAATTATTTCTAAAGTCTTATTAAGATAAGCTATAAATTTTTATTTGTGGAGGACCTTAGAAATAGGAGCAAGTGCTTATTTTTCTCATTCATGGGAGAGAGGAAAAAGCTCCTCTTGTTCCTGCAGTTCTCAGTCTGGGAGGAGGCTCTGGCCATTTCAGAAGTTTTCCTTTGCTCTTTTCTTTGCTAGCCTCTCCTCCACATACTTCCTTGGTTTTTTATGCAACATTTCTTTGCCTGCCTGTGTGTCACATGAATATAATCTGTCCTCAGGACAATGGGAGGTCACCTTACCCCTACTCTCTTAGAAAAATCCATACAAACAAAAATAGTCCTTTGCCAGTGTGTGTCATTCGTTCTTGCTCAGAGATGCAGACTCAACAGGAAAATGGGACATTTTGAAGCAGACTGTGAGCTTAGATTGCTGTAATATTGCAGTATGATCAGCATATGTGCACAACTGCCACATGTAATCTAGAGTAAAAAGCATAGCTCATCTTTATTGCTGCCTGAGAGGATGGGGGGTAGGGAAAAAGAAATCAGGAAAGGGTAAGAAAAGTTCTGTTAAAATAGAGTTAATATATGAAGTAGGTTATATAGAAGGGGTGGAGACATGAAAAATATATATTTAACTACGGCAGTATAAGTTTTGTTTAATAAACTGTCCTCATTTTAATAGCAGGGTTTGGTTTTTTTTGGTTTTTTTTTTTCTGGACTCAGCATCATTTACCTTCAATAATCTATTAGGGCATCCACAGCACATGTTAAAGTATATACTAAAAACTGGCCATTTGACACTTGTATGGCTTATTTGACTTTTACAGATGTACATGAAATCACAGCAACCTGGGGTGAAATCCAGCCTCATTGATCAGCCCTCTTTAAGTCCTTTTTTAACTTGACTGGCTGACAAATTTCTTTTAGACTCCCTGAAGACAGATTAATTTTGCTCTCAGTGATTAAAAATCAGGTAGGCTATGAAATTTCTGTGTGTACTTTGCCAATGCAAGGCAAGCATTACACTGAAATTATCTTTGGGATTTTCAATCCTGTTGGCAGAATTTAATAGGAGTACTTGATCAATCGTACTCTACTACATATCAATGAAAGCAGCAACATTCTCATCAATTTGATAGAGAACTAAATTATGCCACCTCCTATCTGGGATGTGCTGGGTACAACTAAAAATTAATGCTGTCTGTGTATGGGAATCGACACTTAAATAGCAGGGTTTGGTTTTTTTAAGTGCTAGCTAATGTGAATTAGAAAACTGATGGCCCAGGGGAGGTGAGCACTTGGGGCTGGGACACGTGTGCTGTTCAGTCTCTGGAATGTTCAGCAGACTCCAGTCAGACTCACAGCTCCCCTGAGGGACACAGCACTGAGCTCCTTGCCCATTTCCAGAGGGAATGCAGCAGGCAGGGTCAGCTTCAGCCAAATGTGCTTCGAGTGGGAGGTGCCAGAGTGAGCTCTGCAGAGCTCCATGAATCACTCCTGGTGGCACAGGATGCTGGTGAGAAGGGCACAAATGGAGAAGCAGGAGTCCAGGTGCTTTCTGCCACTTCCATAGTTGTGGTAGAGTCCAGGGGCACTTGTTATTTATATTTGTTGGCAGGAAATTTTTATGTTGGAAAAAAGTATTGTACTTGGAGATTTTACAATGCCAAGAAGGAAGCAAATTGAGTAACTAGGAGAGCAGAATTAGTGTCTGGGCACTACTGTTTCATCCTCTAAAAGATGTATGCTTGGCTGACATCTACAGGATTTAAACAGTGTAGGTTTCAGTCTTGGGTAAAAAGTTAAAATTGATGAATTTGTGCCCTGGCACAAGCACATATGTTCTCCCTTTGATCTGTTGTCCTCCACCAAGAGTATGATGGACATGAATCCTAATGACACACAGGAAATGAGATCAATGCTACTCACTGATTGCAAGCTGGTTTTGGGCAGAATATATTGTTTGCATTTCCAGGTGACAGCAGCCTTGATACTAAAGCTAGATTAGCAAAAACTGTGAAAGGTGCTTGAGCCTTGTAGGCATGAGGACCAGATCTTCTTTTCAGTTGCAAAATAATGACTAACTTTTGGCTCTAAAAGCATATATGTGGCACAAATAGATGAACTGAGGTCCCCTTCCAACCTCATAGTCTATGATTCTATGAATTGTGGCTCTCAAGCTTTACCTATTAATTTTCCAATTTGTTCATCCTGCTGGTGTGTGATATACGCACAGTGAGGTTTAGCTATACCAAGCATGTAGGATAAAGATTATTTGACATCTTTGCATTACTAACTACTTTGATCCTGTAAATTTTTTTTGTGATACAGTCTCCCACGTAGTAGCCATGTAGCCTGAGTCCAAAGAAATGATAAAATATGTCATCCTCCCTAAGGATTATATTCAATGCACAACTCTCTGGCTGATAACAGATTTTACATCTGTTTGTGATAGTTTCCAATGGTGTGGAATTTCTAGGTGGTAGGGCCAGTTTACACAGAGATTCCACTTGAATACTCTTGAAATTAGAGAAGAGCTTTTTTAGTCATGCTGAAGCTTTCAGGCCAGAATCTCAAACTACCTGTAAATGATTTCTCCAATGAAAATGCAATTTAGCTTTGATTGCTAATCTCTCTGTAGGAAATAGAGGTTAATCTCCAGAATCAGAGCAGTAAACAGAGGTGAGATGAACCTTGAAGCTGATTGTTATGTTTCTTGCTTTTAATAATTTTTGTTTTCCAGTAAAACAGATTTGATAAAAAAGGACTGGACAGGCCCCCCACTGGTTGCTTAGAGTGTCTTGCAGTAATATAAGGTTTTGTATTAAAATGCTTATTTCTTCAAGAGCCAATCTGCCAGTGGGTCTCAGAGTGACAGATGATGTGTGCACGGGCAAGAATGGTTCAGTACTGAGATTTTGGCTGTATTACCATGTTTAGTTCACAGGATGAATAAATTTTTATTAGGAACAGGGGCTATGGATTGTGCCTAGTGCTAGTGTTCATCATGGAGATGTGTCTTGTGCTGCATTCCAATGTGGCTATAGATATGTCCCTCATGATTTCAGAGACTCTGAAAACCACTCCTTATTTTTTATCAAATATAACCTGGTTGGGGTTTTTTTCTTGCTATTTTTAACTGAAAACCCTGAGCTGAAAAATCTCAATTCTTTATCTTACAGAGCTATAAAAAATATTTGCATTTTATACATAGATATTTTTACTAGCTTCTCTTCTACCTTTCTTGTTAAAAGATTATTTTTTGAAAAACTGATTTGGAGATTGAGGAAGCAGGGAATAAAGTTTTGCTTTAATTTATGGTTGCCTGCTCTCTGATTACCCCAAGGAATAACCTTGTGAAAGAGCTTTGGTTTTTTTATCTGATCCAGTTGCCTTTGTGCAACTTCCAGTTTAATGATGAGAATAACACTTTGCTCATTTGGACAAGATGGTAAAACCTTGTTATTGGTGTATTTCAGACTGGATGAATTTCAGACAGAACAAGAGGAAGGCTTCTGTTCATATTTCTACTCTTTACCATGATCCCAGCTTAAGAAAGCACCTCTACAAGACAGGGCATAAGGGTGTGCTCAACATTAACCTTGTTCTTGAAATCATACTAACACCAGAGCCTTCCAAGAGAAGAGGATAATTGTTTCATTTTTAGCAGTTACAGAGAGTGGAAGTGTCTGCACTTTCGTCAATTTTTGATTTTTTTTTAATTAAAACTATGATTAGCCCTACGAGTTCAAATATTTGGCTTTCATTCTTTAGCCAAAAAATGCCCATTATACCTAAAAAACCCTGAAAAGGCTCTTTAGCATCTGTGCACCCCAATATGATGTCAGGGATTTTATATCATCTATTATACCAGAGCAAGTAACCTCACCATTGATCCAGGACAATTATATTTTTTTTAATTTACAAAAAAGAAAGAAGTAAAAAGTAAAATTATGTTTGATAATGACTATACCTGCAAGGTCTTGTAGAAGGTGCCGTAATTCCATCTATCATTACAGCAACTAAGCTATAATGAAACGTTGAGGAAATTGAATTTGCCAATTTTAGTTACGTGCAACTTAATTATAATTGATTTAGTGCTAAGGCTGTATATCACGCAGAAGGCTGGCTGGGTAAAGGATTTCTTATAATTCACCAAAGCTCTTTTTCCCCTCCAGTTTTCTTTTGCATATAGTATCTTTTTAAACACAGATACTTTGATTATTACAGCTGTACCATGAGTATTGTCCAAGTACCACGTGAAATGTTGTCTTATGCCTACAGATCTCTCTTCATCAGATCTGGCTGTCAAAACTGGCCCAGTAATTGGGACAATTAAGGTGCCCCTGAGATATAATTATCCTTTATAATTTCTCTATATGTTTAAGAAAAATGATGATTGGCTCACAAAAACAGGTTCCCCACGGTACAATGAGAAAGAGGATACTGGAAAGGAACAGATCAGCTTTAATCTCTCCCACTTAAACAGTCCCTAAAATAATTATAGCCCAAACTCTTCCTTCTGTGCCAGTAACTTACACCACAAAGCAACATTTTAAGTATGTGTAGACAAATAAATGAGGATGATCTCTGTTCAAAGCATCCTTTGGTGTATTAGATCCTGGTAATGACTCTCAGTTGCTAGTGTGAGGAAGATAAATGTGACAGCTGTTTTCCCATGCCCCACTGACTCACTATTCATCTAGTTAAGTACATAGACATTCCTCTGAGATCCTCTCCTGCCTCACAGCTCCTTGGAGGCTGAGCAGCTTTATTCCCACTGCCACAGAGCAGGAACTGCTTGAGACAAACAGAGCATCCTACCCTCATTATCTGGGCAGTTCATGGGGGAGAGGCTGGATGCTTCCCCCACGCCTGGCTGCTGGACCAGGACCACTCAGAGGCCACGGGGCAGGACTGTGGCTGCCATGAAATCACCAGCATTTGCAACAAGGCACGAAAATGGCCCTTGGCCACAAATGTCCAGGGCTCCTCAGACATTTCATTGTCCAGCCCAGAAATTTTATTCTTCCTCCTCTTCATATCCATCTGGTTATAAACTATAAAATTAAAATGATAAAGTTTTACTTGTTTTTTTTTTTTTAATGTTTATTGTTTAGGTTGAACGACAAGCTGGTTGAAAACAGCTTGAATACCAGTCTACTAACACAGCAGTCCCTTCTCTCCAGATTTCAAAATACAAATAGAACACTAAGGAGTTAATATTTCCCTCAGACAACTGAAGTGTAGCATTTACTGCAGTTTCTAAAGAATGCATACATTTAAAGGATAAATATGACAGGAATAGGTGTAGTCATGAGGAAAGTGTTTATACCACATTTATTCCCCCTAGGCCAGAACATTGTTTTTCCCACCTCCACAGCTCTACTATATGTATCTACAAATCCACATTTATACAATTACATTACTGAGGAAAAAGGTGCAGTGATTATTTTAAATCCGTGTCTTATCAGCCCAAAAACAATTTTTACTTTTTTTTTTCCTGTGGCTATCAAATAATGAAATTTCCTGACATGAAATAAATTCTCATTTAAAACACACAGCCCTACTGAAAAAACAGGCTTTAAAGTCATAATAAGGTACTATCCTCTCACAGGGGATACATTAGAAATGTTCAGTCACAGAGAAATCAGAATTTGGTGAGATGGCTAATCTCAGTCTCCACCCAGATCTAATTTGCCTTCTATATACCCTAAATACTATAAGTGTGCAGATTAAATATTTCAGGAAGAATTTACTGTTGCTTATCACCTTGCATATTCACATTCCTTCAGCTAAGTGTGTGAATATGCAGTTTACACTGTCCCAGCTGAAGGAGATGGCACTTTACATCTGCTTTGCCTGACTGCAGCACGTACCATGAGGCAGCTGATGATCCGGCTCCCCAGCACATCTGTTATGTTCTAATGAGCAAGCAGAGCAAGAACAGCTACTTCTTTCACCCTTTTCTCACCTGGAAAGCGTGCAGGCTTGGGTGTGCTGAGTGAGGTTGAAGGCCAATTTACCATCAGCAGAGACAAAAGCTGTCTCTCGACAGCAGAAGAAAACAATGTATTTTAGATACTAAAGAAGAGTATACAGCCTGAGTTATGCCCAGTTTTGCTCCACTTGGTTACTTGGGTCTAGAATCACCAAATTAAAACCACAAGGCCAAAAGGGGCTGATCTGAGCCTTTCTCATAACTCCCAGTCATTAAGCCCCCAGGGGCCAAGAGGTCACCCCCACTTTCCATGGCAATTATGGCCCCAAAACTCCTTGTCACCACCTATCTACCTCTACTCACTCCAGAAAGCCTCAGGGGGTTTCTAAAATGTGGTTCTGGAAGACAGAAAATATTTTGTGCTTGTCCTTTGTATTTTCACTTCCTCTGTGAGTTGCCTTGGTGTCGTCTCATTCACTTGCTGCCCCTGGACTGAACTGGATGCAAATATAAGAGGTACAGAAATGCAGCTGTCTCCATTGGCAGGCATGGACCACAGAGGGAAAGAGGGTCACTCGTGTAGTCAGCCAGGCTCAGATGCTGAAAATTCTGCTTGTCATTGTCCCCACATTAAATGTGTGTCATACAATTCATATCTGACTTCACCACTTGCTTACCTTGATTACACATTCAAATGTTAAAGGAGGTTCTGGCTGTGTTTAGTTCCTCTGGAGAAGACATTCCCAAGGTAAATATGTTCAGCATATTTACCTTGTTCTGAGCCTGTCCTAGCTCTCCTGTCACTTTGTCAACATAAATACCCTTGGGCAAATTTGACCCATTGTGCTGGTAATGCAATGACATTTAAATTGTAAAAAATATATTAAGCTGCATCAGAGGACTGTGCTCGTTTTCATATAAAATATTAACTTTCCATTTGCCTGTGGGAAACACCTGAAAGCAATTTCTTGAGTCTTATAGCAAAATAGCAGCTAAAAAGCTGGAATTATATGTCCCCTGAGAAATGCTGCAAGGGGCTGAAAGAAATGTCCCCCAATGGCCAGCTCCAGAGGATTTCTACAGTCACATGAAAAAATATATACTCATCCCCTGTTCACCTGAACTTTGTTTCAGTTTATTTTGTACCATCTTACTGAATTTTTGTGAAGATTATTATTCAGAGGGGTTTCTAAAGCCATTCTTACTAACTGGGTTTTGTCAGAGGTGATGTCAGTTGGTACAAGGTGTGAGAATATGTTGACAGAGCAAGGTTTTTGATATGTTAACAGTTCAATTTTCACTATGTATGTTATATATTTTATATTAGAATGGAAAGGATATGTTCTATTCCTGTTTCCCCATGGCAGAGGCTGAAGTTGAGCTGAAACAGAAATTACAGTTGGTTCTCCTGGTTTAAAAAAAAATTAATGGCAGCCTGAAGACTCATGGAGATGTGGATAGAGAAAAGGCAAAGGCAAGAGCTTGTGCTGCACCCAGCAGCAGGACTCATGGAAACCCACAGCACCCCTTCCTCTATAATTTCTCAGTTCTTTTACTCTCCACTTAAAACTACAAAAAACATTAGAACCTACTACGAGAAGTTAATTCCTTGCTTACATTTTCATATGAACTCCATTTCTTAGCCTTTATAATTGGTTTGCAAAATATACAATTTTGGTAAGGAGAAAATATAAATTTATGGTTTTCATTTATTTTAAGTTATATCACCTTTCCCCATGTATACCATCTTTTCAGAATTGAGGAGCAAATACAATGTCCAACAGATGTATGACAAGAACAATACTAATTCAACAGAAACTGTTAGAAACCACCACTGTTTGGTCTTAGCCTGTCTGAGCTGAGAATGATTCCAAAGAACACTTAAGGCCGGACTTTTTGTGCTTTCCTATTTGATAGTCCACGTAACATGGCTGGGCCACTCCAGCCCATTTTCTGGGGTATGTCAAAGGTAGCAGCTGAATGTCCACTTGGCTGCATGAGTTGTTTTGAAAACTAATAATGGAAGGGTCTGTGAGGCAGAAATGTCTTTCAGGAGAGTGGGAGCTCTTCAGCAGATTACTGGGAAGAACGGGGTGCCATCATAGTCACTGAAAAGGCCTGCACAGCCTTTAAATGTTCTGTATAGAATCCTGATTTCCTTGGAAGGTTAGTTTAGATAAACAAAGTCCCCTTCTTCTCTCACTTGTTCAATAAGTGAGCAAACCTTTGAAAAGCCTGTACATGATAAAAGTATTCCCTGAAATCATCTCAAACAGAATGTAGCCACAAGGTAAAATTCTAACAAGAGCAAAAATTGGTCATGCACGATTACTTTCTGACACACGAAATAGCCAGCTTAGATTTTATATTATCATTAAAGAAATGGGAACGAACAAAAAGTCCTTTTTTCTTTCTCTGTCCTTATTACTGCGGAATATGTTTTGACAACACTTTCTTCATTAATTTGGACCCAACACAACCTTGCTTTTATTCTGTATAATGATTTCCAGTAACATAAAGGGGTTATACAGCACTGCATTTTGGATTTCACAGCTTTGTACTCTCACTTTGGTAGGCACAGGGAAAGGGGAGGGGATGGGGGTGGGTCTCAGTGGGTGACCAGAGCAGCTCCTGTGCAGTGACATGGGAGGAATGCTGTGCTGAGGCTTGGCTCACCTCGCTCCAGCTGTCATTGATGGACAGCTAAACTGGACACAACCTCTAGATATGTCTTTACTCATTGTTATTAATAAGGATAGACTGCATTCTGATTTACTCTGGGCACCATTCTGCTAACACTAACCCTAGAATTACACCTTCCTCTGGCAGAAGGTCAGTGAAGCTCTTGCAGAATGTCACCTGACATGACTGAAGATCTCTGAGTTGTCTCCTATTCAGGAAGCCGTTCCTGATGGCAGGCAGCTCGCTCTGCTGCTTACCAGAAAATACACAAAGCCTTTGGAAACAATGCAGCCAAAGAAAGCCTGTAGGGCTACTGCTTTTCCCTTTAGTCCTGGCACTTCTGCTCCACTTTACTGGTGTGTGAATAAGAACAAATGAGGTGCATGATAGAAAAAGAAAAGTGTTGATAAAGACGTTGTTACTCAGGCCATCAGCACAGTACTAAGTGTTTTAGTGAGCATCTGTTCCTCCCTCCTGTTATCAGCAGTCAGTTCATCTCTCCTGTCTGCATCAGAGTCCCATGGCCCCACTGTTCTCCCTGTTCCCACAGGAGCTGCATCCTCTCCTTCCTGAGCAGTCAGCCACTGCATTCCAGACTCATTCCCTTCGCAGTTAATTGCCCCACTCCTGGGGGCGCAGGGGGGGGAAGAGAAGAAAGAAGATTCTACTGAAAATGAGAAAAAAAATTACCAAGTTCGAAAAATAGCATCTGTGTGATTCAGTGGTCAAAGGGGATGGAGATCAATGCTGATCTGTAAATGTTAAATGACTGAGGTATTAATCAAAAGATGTACGTTTTTCATTCTCCTCTGAGATTGACCATAGAGCAATAAATGCACAGAACAATGCAACATCTTCCACTCTTAAGATTATAAAATAAATCTGAAATCTGTGTTCTGATTTGACTCTGACCCTTTTGAGCTGAGATTAGTAGTTTGACACTTCACTAAAATCTCTGAAAATGCCAGATGAGGTCTAAAATGGAAGTAGAACACTTTAGGGCTGACACAGTTATCAATCCTGCCCTTCTCTGCATTGAGTATTTGAAAAGGGCATCTTTACCCTCAAATTAGAACAGAGGAAGATTCAAATAATGATAATTTCAGCCCCTTGATATTAATTTTGTGTTGTTATCACGTTTGGCTGAACAAAGAGATATTTATGGGGGGCAAAATCCCTAGGCTGCTGCCTAGGAGTGTGTGAGCCCATCTTGGGTTCAGAGATGGGCAGGTCAAAGAAGCAAAGAGCTGGATAATTCCTTGTTTGCACCCACGACAGGGAGCGAGCTATTTAACATGCAGGTGTGAATTACACCTAAGGCAAGCAAGGAGAAGGAGGAAACACTGACTGAGTCACAATTTGTCCCTGGGTCTGGCCCCTCACTCTGGCCCAAGGCAGCCAGGTGTGGGGCAGCAGCTTTAACTGCAGGGGCAGGGAAGTGCTGGAATGCCCCCCCAGTGCCCCCACCCACATCTCCTTCCAACTGCAAGGGAACCCTGATCCTAAGACTAGCTACGAGGTTCAAAGTTGCAAAACCCAGGAACAGATTCCATTTCCAGCATGACATTAATGGAATATCTCGGTGGTGAGTGGTTGTTTGAGCACTGGTGTCTGAAAGACCAGAGATATAAATGATACTTATGCACTGCAAGCTCCAAGAAAAATGACAAATGCACTCTAGTTCCTGTTATGATGATTAACTATGAGTGGAACACACAGGTTTGGATGCTTTTTGCTTGCTAAAAACAAGCCCTGGCAGACTAGGGAGGGGGAAAAGGAGTGTGCCCAACATTTCCTTCTTTTTGTTTTTATTCAAAGCTGAAAATGCCACAATATGAGGTGTCATCAGGGCAAGTAAGCTGTTTGGGTCAGACCCCATTGCTGGCTTGGTGGGACAGAACATTGAAGGGACCTTGGTACTGGTCACTGGGATGTGAAGAACAAGTAAATTCTTTCCAGGGGGCTGCAAGGCCAGGCTTGGGGGTGTCTTACCCTTATTCAAAGAACTCTGTTTAAGGCAACTATCTCTAGTCAAGACAAAGCCCCTAGTGGCTCACTAACTTCTTTGAAATGGAAGTCACAGTTGTGCCAAGCCTTTTGTCTGACTCTTGACTTGTTTTCAGTCTCCTGTCTGTGATTATATTTTGTACCCTTGCTTTCCAGCCACAGGATTCCCTGTGCAGGATGCAGTGTTCCAATGCATTTTTTTCATAAGGCCATTGGCAGTCTTTGAATGCAGACTGTAAAAAAAACGTACTGGCAGAGCTTACCAGGTTTCAAGGTGATCTAAGGTATTCCAGGCTATAAAATGAGAGTGTCTGTGCCTTAATTTTGGTAAGGAAATTGTCAATTAGATAAAGGCAATATTCTTTTTCATAGTGAATTACTATAAATGTGATTTTTCACTTCTTAGAAGATCAGCATAGCAGGTCAAATAGTAGATGATCTAGTAAACCTAATTTATTTTCTCTCTTTTTTTGTCTCTTCCACTCCTCCCTTCATCACTAGGAGTTAAAATTTCACGAGACAATTATATATACAATTGCATTCTGACATGGTTTGCTATATTTTGCTTCACCTTTGGGTAAAGATAGATTTTTTTGCCCCCCGAGGAGGAACTCAGTCACTTCATAGCCATAACTTCTATTATCTTCTTGCCTGGAGAGCTTAGATCTATTCAACTGTGAAATAGCTTGTCCCTGTATTATGCAACCCTGGTAATTCTCTGTTTGGCATTACTCATAGATGCCCAGGGTGGAAGCATCAACTCCAGGAAAAGAGGGTGGGAAGTTGAATGTAGCACCAGAACTTTGCAATCAGAGGCAGGAGGAAAAAACCAAAGATACTCATGTATCTTAGGAAAGTGCAGAATAAAAAAACTGAAAAATTATCTTTGATAACGGTCTAAGTATCTTTCAATAGAGTGTGGGATATTTCTGCAGAGTAAATCCCAGCTCTTTGTGGAATTTTCCATTATGCAACTAAGAATTTCATGACAGAGAATTTTTATCCACTGTCTAGACTCTATAAGAAGCCTGGTTTGTATATACATTTCTGCACACGCTCACACGTTATGGAGATGTCAGAAGAGATGCCACAGTTAAAGATGGTTGGTTAAAATATACAGATAAAAGAGTACTAAAATCAATTTTCTTCACACTCCAATGAATTCAGACTGAATTTGGTATCAAACTGACAATCTAACTTTTTAGAAGGAAATTTAATTATAGCTTTGTTTTTGACAAATAACTTAGTGGCTTCCATAGGAAATTTCCTCCTCCTGCTCTTGCGTATGCCTACAGGTTGGATTAAAGCTTTCAAAATAGTTGGGTTTAATTTTCACTTAAGGTCCTTTCCACAGCCAAAGACAACCGTATGTTCTCACAAAAGCTCCAGTATTCTGTGTTTCAGGATTTTTTGGGGGTACTGCAGTGTTTTGGGGCAGGCTGTGCACTAACGTGTCTGTGTGGATGACAGGCTGATCACACGGCAGAGTGAGGCAGCAGCTGTTTTCTACTGCCTGAGCAACACCTGGGTTTGACCTTGACAACAGATTAAAGTAGGCTTTTGAGTTAATGTGGCAGCTGCATAAAGTTTGGAGCTGTAAACAGAAAAATCAACCTCTGGATTTTCTGCTCAAAAGGATGGAATTTTGTACATTTTAATAAATAAGCAGAAATGCAACAGTTCTACTATTTTTTTTTTTTCCCTGCTGAATCAGAATATCCCAAAACCATTAAATATTGATTCTGGTGCTTGGGTCAAAAGAGATACTACAGTCCATATCCTCCCAGGCATTCTCCAGCTAAAATATTATCTTCTCCTCCTGCTCTGCTGTTGATATAATACCCCCAGTCTAATACTATCTTGAACATAGTCCAATTTTGACATTTTAAATGTGAACAGATTTACATTTTGGTTTTCAGAACAGTTTATAGTGAACCACAGAAAGATTAATCAGTAAGTCTGCTCCTATCTCCATCTACTTTTATTTTACCTTATTCCAAACCAACTTTTTAGGTCAGGACAGAAAATAAACAGAAAAGAGAATGTATGTTAGTGTTTGGAGTGACTAGAAGATGAAAAATGGGCATGGTTTTGTATTAATTGATGAAAATTTCAGAAGAAAATGTAAATAGCAGAGATTTTAAGAGGTGTGTGAAGCAAAGGCAGATGAGTATCTGTGTGGAGCCTGCAGCTAAGGTAAATTCCATTTTTTTTAAGGGGAAATATCTCTGTGATTCCTTCCCCACTTCCTTCCTGGACATCAACTGGGCATTCACAACTGCAAAAATTCTGGTGGACCTATCCAGAACTCCAAGTCCTTCCTGATTTTTATCCAGTTCTTTTTGCAAAAGCAATAATACATTCTTCAAAATTGTTTGAATGTCAGATGGTGTTGTCTCAGGTGGCTCTGTAGAAAAAGTTATTATTTACAATATTTTCCCATTCCCAAAATAATTCAGTTACAGGTTGTTTTGACTGTCTTTTTGCTAAAACACTGAGAGCATTGTAGCAGGTAAAATACAAATTTGACAGGTAAAACCAGTTTAAAAGCATATGGTTTGCCTATGCTGCATCACACAATGTCATTCTCAATTATAGACACCAAACCCAAACACTTTGAAAGATTTTGAAGGTGTTTGACAGTTTAGAAACATTCATCCACATAAAAGCAGCATAATATCTTTAAATTACTGGTGAAGAGGGATATGGAAATACTTGGTCCTGATTATTTTTCTCAGTGAACTTTGGGAATGTGATGGACTTGACTCCTTCACCTCAGCCGTGTAGTTCGGTAGAGGCTCCAAAGGAGGCAAGTGCCTGAGCTGAAACTGGATCAAGAAATTTGCTCTAGGAAAGAATGCACCACAAATGCACGTGCTAAATATCAGTAGTGATATCATAATTGATTGAGTTGGTGAATATTTAAGTGGGAGTGAAAAGAAGTCGCCTCCTGTGAGAAGATTTCCACTTCACACAACAAATGAATATTCCTACATCAATCTTCCCCATCATTGGAAAGAAGGTTGTGCCACAGCACTCAACACAAACATCCTCCTTAATTATATTTTAGACCTGAAATACTGGGAAACAAAATGACTGGTGTGGTAGGAATGGTGGAAGAACTGTGACATCTCCCCTCATTACAAATGAGGTAGTGAGGTACTTCAACATGGAAAATGGTCTTTGTGCCATCTGCAAAGTCATAATCTTACTCTTAATGCTTTGGTAGTCTAATTAATGTAAATGCACAAGTCTGAATAATTGCTTTGGGGTCATCTTAATTAGAACTTCCATCTTTTAATTGGCAAAGAGATTAATTAAGATATACCCTCAACTGTCCACTAAATCCCATCCCTTATATTTTGTGAAGAATTTTTCCATCTCTACACTAGCGCAGGTCAAGAATACTAATCCTACCTCACTGTTCCCCTCTGCCAGCTACAAAGGGAAATATTCCTCTCACATGCATACTAAATCACATGGAAACACTGGCATCTGGCTCCCTGCATTTCCTGTGCATGGATGAGCTATGGAAGAAACAGCTGTCACCACTGAAACTCCACCTCTGGAAGTCCAGAGGTATAAAAAGGGCAGAGCAGAGGGAGCACAGCTCCAAGCTGGAGGGACCCAAACAGAGACCAGCCCACTCAGAGGAGCAGTGCACATGTCCAAGCCTGGGCAGTGGCTTGGTAGCCTGAGGAAGAGGAGTCATGCTAGGAAAAGGATGGAGAAAGGCCTTAAAACCTTGATCATGTGAGAGTTTTCAATGCACAACTTTCTTGTATCCAGAATGCATGATTTCTTATTAATTTCACAATCTCTACACTAGAAACAAGTTAAATTACAACTGCACTGGATTTTCAGGGGAAATTAAGTGAGAACTGGAAAAAAATTGGAAAGTGGCATTTCCAGCCAAGTGCCTCTGGCAGGTGTAAAGATTTCTGAGCTATTTACAGCCACCCCCTGGTTCTGCTGTTCAGTTTGTTTCATCAGATGGGGTCCAACAGACCTCTTAGTTCAAAGTAAATTTTATCAGCTTTTGCGTTTGCCCAGAACTTTTCCAGTCTGGGAAGAAAGAGACCTCTGCTAAAATTGAGTTTTCTTGATGAGAAAAAAAAAAAAATCTTAACTAGCAACCTATGCCAAATAAATTCCTTCTACACTATCAGTCATGCAAAGACTGTTCAGGATAGTCTGGGGTCAGAGTGATTAATAGTTAAAGTGCTCATGAAGTAAAAAGAGTAGTTAGCAGATTTATTGGCAAATCAGGTACTTCTTGCTTAAAGAGTTGAAGAAAAAATCAACATTTCCCCTTCAAATTGTGATTCTGTCTTGTCCATTCAATGTTAGATGCCTGGGGGTGCTGAGTTATACTGTGACAAATGGTGTCTGTCCAAATCCTCCAGACACACAGGAGGGGGACATGGAGCTGTAACCCCACCACAACTCCACTGCTTTAGAGAAAGCTAGGACAGCTGGTCAGCTGAGATTACCACAGGAAGTTCTACCTTCTTTAAGTATTTTCCTCAGAGGAAACCATATAAATACCTGTCCCATAGACTGGTACGACCTGTTGGGAGGGCAGCAGTGATATAAACATGTTCATCTTCTTTCTCTTTTATCAAAAAGAACATATTTCTACCACAGCTGGATATAAAAATTTAGATAAATTAGAAAATGGGGTTGAGAGGATTTTTGTAACAGATTCAAACTTCAAACAGCTCAGAAACCACAAGTGCAAAGAGGCTTTTTTTCCTAACAAAACTGTTTATGCCTTGCCATGAACTGATGCACCTCTTTATAGTTTTTCCTTCAAATATAAATTTAGAAATAGAAAACATACTACACCACCATCACCATGGAAAATGTGCTGCTTCAACCTGTGAATCTGGGCACAGAGTAATAATAACAGTGTATAGCATAGAAATACTGCACAAACCAGCACCTGTATATTAATAAAAATATGTTTGCCTCCAAAATCATTTCAATGATCCAGCAAAGCCTCAAGTTGCTATGTTTATTACTATACCAAAGTCAGATCAGAATGTGAATAACCTCAGATTTTCACAAAAAAAATCCCCAAAACATACATTTTCTCACATTCTGAAAATCAAGAGATAAGCTAGCTCAATGTGAGGGATATGACCCAGCTGGCTTTTCCATTTTTTTCAGGATGAAATGTTGCTAAATGTCTGGGTGTCAACAAATGAAAACAACTGTGTGAAGAAACTGAATGTCTTTGAAGAAAGTCCTGCCAGTTGAAGGAAATTGTCAGTCTGCAAAGCAGGCATGGCCAGAATGCTGGACCCCCTCAATTCCAGGGTTTGGGGATTTATTTTCAACAGGTTTGTAACTGGTGGTCCAGCACAGCTCTTGTAATAACTCTCACAGCAGCTTTGAGTTGAAACTGGAGGGCAAAACCACCATCAGAGATGAAAGGTGGTGAAATAACCTGTCAGCACATTTCCTGACAAAACAAAGCCTCACAGGGGTCACACCTGAGACAAAGATAATGTTATTGTGTAGGCAACGTGCTTGGAAACCTACAGGCAAATGAGACAGGGAGCCCACAGCTTTACCTCTCTGTAATGCAGACTTGAGAAAAGCTGGAGAGAGAGAAAAAAAAGCCAAGAGAGCCCTTTACAGCCTGGCAGGTCAGTGTAAAGAGGCAGAATCTGAGAGCAAAGACAAAACTTCTTGTTTGATTCCTTCAGCATTCAGGGAAATAGGCCTGTGTTCTCTGAAAATAACAACAGGTCTGCTTCAAAGAGCTACTGGTGCTGCACACATATTTCTTGTAAGCAGAAAAGCCTGCAAAAGCCTGAATGTGTAGCTGAACACTCAGGTCAAGGGAGCAATTGTTACTTTCAAGTTGCCTTGTCATCCAAGTGACATTACTGAGACCAGGGCCTCTGACAGATCCCGGCATCAGGGACCTCCCACAGATCCTGGGAAGAAATCAAAGCACTTGTCCAAGGAGGAGTTTAATAATATTTCCCTTTCTGAAGTGAAGAGCTCCCTCCTGACCTTCTAGCTGCCCATATTAATTCCAGCATTGTTATAACACATACATTTGCCCTCAGGGGAAAGAAGGTGCCTTCACTGGAACATTTCCACACAGAGACTCTAAATACAAATGGATTGGGGTTGGGAGTGAAAGCCATGCATTAGAAACCTGCTCATCTAGAACCCTTCCTCTCCTCTGGGCATAAATACCCCTTCTCTGGCAGGTTCCTCGAAGCCCTAAATCCTGCGGGGCTGTGTCAGAATGTCAGAGCTGTGAGCTACAGCCAAGTGTGTGCCACACACCAGCCTGGCCCAGCACTGAGGAATTGTACTGCTGTACCCAGCTGTCCTGCAGTGATGTAGCACGTAATAAAACCAAGACAGGTACTGAAGAAAAATGACTCTTAGGAAATATGTCAGGACTTCTTTTGGAACTTCTTTAGCTCCTTTACCAAATGGAAAATATGTCAAAACTAGAAGAGATAAAAGCAGCAATTTAAAAAAATTACCATTTTTGTCTTTAATGAAAGTTATTGACTATCTTTATGCAGGCTCTTTTCTGTCTTGCAGGCCCTGGATAAATAAGTGACAGACACATGACAATTTAATATAAAATCGACATCTCATATAGATTACTCCCCTTGATATCACATAATTCATAGTCTTTATTGTAGATCAATCATCTCCTACCTAATCTTCATTGAAAATAATCCTGAATATTATTCTACCATCTTGCCTACCAGAGAAGCAGAACAAGGCTGAAACTAATTTGGGACCCCGAGTCTAAGACATGCCTTTAGCATCTGGCAGGAGTTAATAGAACTGGCACCTCTGTGCTGCTAGGGATGACTTCTGAGCTACTTGGCAAGGAATGTGGGAAAACAGAGTGAAATATATCTCAGTCTCTGCCACTCAGGACAGGAGAGGAGGTTGGGATGGCTGCTCCCTGTCCCCAGGGGCTCCAGCATCGAGGTCCCACCATGCAGGACCATGCAGGAGCTCCTCAGCACCTCCCAGCAGGCACAGCTGAGCTCTGGGCATCCTGTTTAGACCCTCTGCTCAAGAAACTGCACGGAAACAACCTCAAAAATGCACCATTAGAGGAGCTCTCAAGATCTGAATCCATCCACCTCTTTTTTCTTAGTTTTTGCTAAGTATAACTCTGTTTGGAAGCAGAAATTCAGATTCTCCTTCTGCCAGGACTGCTTTTCTTTATTTTGGTCAGAACTGAAAGCTAATTATTTCCTGCTTCAAGAGCAATAGCGTGTTTATTGGAATGTTCCCTACAAACATATCAGAAGTGTTATAGCTCAGTAATAAATGAGCTTCCAATTAATTAAATTCAGCTCTCCATACAGACAGATCACTCCAGAATCTGTTTCTTTTTTTCCTCTTTCTGTATCAACATGAGTTCCTACAAAGCAGGAAGGAGGCATTCACTGGAGTTTAATATAAAATACCATGATTGCAGAATGTTGTACTCATGGTGAAATTCATCCTTAGTGAATTAATGTTTGAAACTAAATAGATATATTATTAGTTTCACTCTTAAAATGTAATTTCTTTGGGTACCGTCTTTGCACTCACTTTTTTTTAAGTATTCTAAAATTGGCAGTGTAAAATTGGAGCTTCCATCATTTTTAATAGAATTTTTGATAGCATTTATCTCTAATTGCCTTTAAATTACATTTTAGAGAAGAAACACTCATTCTTGATCAAGACAATGTGAAATACAACAATTGTTTGTAAGTCAGAAGGAAAAAAGCATGATTTTGCTTTTTGCAGGTGTTACCAGTGGGAAGAAAGGGCTGGTTTTGAAACATCCAGCTATTTCAAGAGAGTCTTTACTACAGGGCAGTTGCTGTGAAAAAAATTGAAGTGAACCCTTTTCTGCTTTACTTGGCTAAGCATTCCATGTGTTGGCAAGGAATAAAAATTAGGCTGCAAGACATTCCAAAAAAAAAACCTGTTCTGAGTGCACTCATTCCACCAGAGAGCTAAGGAACGAGCTTTAAACTTAGCGAGTACCCCACAAAGTGCCCCTTTGGTGTCTCTGTGGTGCCAAGTCTGTCACTCTCACTTTTCAGCCTTCTGATGTTTTCATTCTTGTGATGGAGTTTCTCACACTGCTTTTGTAAACATGCACATGTTTTTCTAACTGTCTTCTTGTTTTTCACTCTTTCTCCTGGGAGGAGAAAGGTTTGATGGACTTTGTCATTGACCAGTGTGGTTAGAGAAGATGTAACTTCACCTTCCAATCAATGGTCGTTCCCTAAACTCTATATAATGTAAAAACCAAAATAAAGTGCTCTCTTCTTCTTTACCTTCACTCAGCTGTGTCTCCACGTTTCGTGTTGCCTGCTAGAGTGACACCAAGTCCCTGGGGAAGGTGTGAAAGAGAAGGGAACTCCTTGAGTGTGCTCCAGGCGTGAGCTGCAGCTTGGCCAGTGTGCTGTGTGGCCATGCCAGCTGCCCCTGGACACTCATGTCATTGTAACACTCATGTGTGGCTGCTCATGGGTTAAAAGAGGGGGCTCAGGCAGAGATTCCTGAATCATCCACGCTGCAGGGCTCTTGGTTTCTAGGGAACTGGTGGCCTAAGTCTTGATGTATGGTGTAAGAATCTTGTGTAAGAGCTAAGCTTCTCCTGAGCTCCTGATGAATAGAGGCTCAAACACCTTGCAAATGGTGAAGGAAAGAAAAATAAAATGTTCCCTTTCCACCTAAGAACAACATGTTCTTAGGTGCAGAACAAAGACAAAATGAAGCGCAGATGTAAGGGTGTGGGTTGCAGGGGAGTGTAATCCTGAGATTCAGGATACTGGCAATGCTGATTGGTAGAACATCCCTGCCTTGGGCCATGACAACAACTTGGGGCATAATTTTGGATTCATAAGCTAAGGAAAAATTCAAATGCTCATTGAAAGAGCTCAAGATGGAAATAAGGAATAAAATTTATGTACGAAAATGTTTAGAAGGACTTACAAACCAAATAAGGGGGGGACAAAACCATTCCTATCACTCAAACTAAAAATGTGTCTCCTCCCAGAGTGACTCTAGTGAAACAGTTGTCACAACTGATTCCTGGAGTCCCACCAGTGCACACCCAGACAGCAAAGGTGCCTTTTAGGATAACACCACTTCCAAGCTCATCAAGGAATCAACACAGAATGAGCAGGGAAACAAAACTCCATCCCTTTTGCCTTGGCTTTCCTGGGCCAGTGAAGCACTGACAGAACTGCAGCCTGTGATGTCTGAGTGGGGAAAAGGGAGGAGGCTGGACAGAAAGGCTGACCCGTGGCAGGAGAAGCAAACCCTCCCTTGGGCTGCTGGCCCGTGGGAGCTGTGGAGCTGAACACACCCAGCATTCTGCACAGAACAGCCAAAGCCACATCTGAGCACCAGCAGCTGCATTTTACCCTCACATTTGTGTGACTTCTAAGCTGAAGTTCCTGAATGGAAAGTCATTGTTAAAGCGTTTTCATCCTGGGCCTGTGTCAGCACTGCTTTGACATGGAAAGTTACAAAGGCTCAGGGGGAATGCATAAAAACTCTGGTGCATCCATCTTTATCTTCATTCATAGCAAACCCACATTGAGCTCAAGTCTCAGCAGCTGGCTGAACTTTCCAAAAAGCATTGGTTTCTCCACCTGAAAGAGTGTGCACAGCCCTTGCTTTGAAGCTTCTCCCTGGTAAGAAATCACTTTTATTGAAATCTCTCAATAGGGTACTGGCTTGCCTTATCAAATATTCTTTAGTAGTATTCTTTATGATTTTCATCCCCTATAATTTATACTGGAGAACATAATTCAGAGCAAAAAATTAATAACAGCAGCCCCTGTAGATAGCGTGGTCAAACCGATCCAGATTTTTGTTAATGGCCCTCTCATCTGATTTACCATTGTGCCTGATTGCCTTCCTGTCATTCTCATGGGCAGCCTCTGCTGCCTGTCCAGCTGGGAAATTTCAGATCTGTTCAGAGTGGCAGAGCTGGAAGGACAAATCTCCTGCTCAAATTCAGTAAAAACAAAACAGCAGCAAAATGAAGAACTGGATGGAAAATTTAATCCAGGGTTTAAGCATGTATTCTGCATGCAGTTTGGTAAAGATAATAGTTGTTGATTACTTGAAGTTTTACTAATGTTGGAGTAACATGGGAAAAATTACTGGATTGCTTTCTGAGATGAAAACTGAGTCATTTGTGGGCATGTTCATATACTTACGGTACTTGCTTTCCATGATAATGCCAGGTAAAAATAGGAATGCATAAATATTTATGCAGAATATTGCTTAAGGAGGCACAGTCAGAGGATTACACAAGCATTTGTATCTACACAAGTTCAGGGCATACTGAACTCATCCCATAAAAGGCTGCTGCTTGTGAGACAAAAGAGGAGATTTAGTCTCTGCAGTTCTTCAGGTCTCCATTATCCAAGTGTTTCTTCAGTTCAAAACCCACAGTTAGCAGGAGTGATTATGCTGTTGTCACAGAATTTTTTAGGCATACAGAGATACTAGTCATACACAAGATACAGAGCCCTTTATTAAAAGCTGTTAGTGGGCAACTAAGTTTTGTGGATTTTTTTTTTTTAAATAAAGGTGAATTTAAAATACCTGGTACTTTTAGAAGTTATGGCTTAGTTGTGATGCAGTCATACCAGCCAGGCCATAATGCAGAATGACATTTGGGTTAGAGAAGAGATGGTACTGCACTAATTGTCCATATAGATTTTTATTGAATAAGCTCCATTTCAGTGTCTATATATATTGACACCAACTATTTCAACTTAAAATGTTCTGTCCAGAGGATTACAAATGCTGATGATATTTAATATGACATTCTAAAGACAAAAGGCAGCAATGCTGGGCAGAAGTGATGGGCTAGGAGAATTACACCAGAGTGACACAATTAGATAAAGGTTAAAAAATAAGAGCTACTTTGTAACACATGCATGCAGAATAACAGGGATGCTTGTTACCTTCTGAGTTACTGGGTTCACGGATTCTACAAATTACAAGGCTTAATCTAAGGCATAAATGAGATGGTTTTGCTGAATTGATTTTAGCTTGCATTACAACATATCTCTAAGAAAACAAAACCCCAAAATGTTATTTTTGCTCTGTTCCAAAGCCCTTAGGAAATCCAGGAAAGGCTGTCAGTAATATGAAATGTGAAAGATATTACCTTTTTTGCTGTGTGTCTCTCTCTCTCTCCCCCTCTCCCCACCTCGGATGTGTGGGAGACACAGGAGTCTGCAGTTCTCTCCCAGGTATCAAAGGGGAGCTCCCCCATCTGAGAACAGGGAGTGCTGAGCATGATCCAGCTGGGAAGGAAACATCCTCTGTGCCATCATCAAATGATGAAAGCTGTGGCTCTGGATTTTACTAGCCTTTGAATCTCTTGCTTTCAGCCCTTTTGAGGGAAAGGTTTAGTATATTTGTGAACCCACAGGCACGTCCTTTTGAGCTGTAAAGGCTGTAGGTGACTTTCATGCTGCACAAGTTTTGCGTGACTTAAATCCACTACCATGAATGTCTGGGAAATGAATGCTTGGGACTAGAAACAAAACTGATGCAAAGAGTCCAGCTAGATAATAACTGTGTAGGGCTTCAAACCTCCAGAGTGTACTTAGAAGCATCTTACAATGGACCACAATTTTTTTAATCACTTTCACTTTGTCCCTTGTGCAGCCCTACAATTAAAAAGTAGGTTATTCCTCTCAAAAACATGTCAGGGGTAGCAGGGATGGATACTCTTATTTAGCAGACTGAATAGATAGAGTAGGATAAAACAGAAACCCATCTCAATGCTGCTCTTCAGGGCTCAATGAATGTGAATGGAGATTTTGGGGGACTTAGTGTTTTGTTCTGAAGGTCAGCATGCAAGCTACTGAGTGATCTTTGATTCATTTGGGTATTTTGCATATCTGATGTGGTACTGAGGCCAGAAGAAGCTGAAATATGTAAAAACAAATGGCCTATAATCTAAAGCCATGCAACAAGCAGCTGTTTTCAAGGTCCACCCAGTTTTGTTAGCTCTAGACTGCCTTCCTTGCTCCTAAACCATTCCAATGCCACTGTGAAGACCAACAGAAAGTCTGACTTGCATTGCAATAAGACTGCATCAATCAAAGTTGTGTTTCATTAAACTAAACCTGGGGATAACTAGAAATAACTATAGCATTTCACTTTGTGCTGTGGAATTCATTGCAGGTATTTGAAAAGAGTATTCTTGATAACAAATATTAAAGAGAGATTACTAGGAAAGCAGATGTAAATGCTACTTCATTGCTTTCTTAAGCCTTGGTAGTGAAAAGTCAACAACTAATACAAGTGCAATTAAAACATGGGAGTCATAAAAAGAGTGAAGCCTCCAGAACTGGCATCAAAGCAGTCCCTGCTCAGTGGGTGCCCAATGTCAAGGATTCAGCCTTTGAACATAAAACACAGAGTAAATGGGGTGGCAAACAACTGGCACACAAAGAACACAACAGGCAAAGGCCAGGGTGTCCCTGACCCAGATGGAGATGTACACGCACAGCAATGTGGCCCATAGCATTCCAGCCAGTTCTATGTTTCATTGATTAGAATAAAAAGACAAAAAAAAAAAAAAAACTAAGGCTTGTGATCCTGAGTTTTGAAAGGTTTCAGACTAGAAACACGCTTGTTTGAAGGGGAGCTCTGCTGCAACGCTTCTTTTTTTGTGATACATCACCCAGTGTTACTTGGACATCATAAAATCATTTTGTTTTCTCAAAATATTTTTCAGAGATTCAGTTTGAAACTGCAAGCTGATGTTCAGATATTTTTTCCTCTAGAATGTGGCAATTATGACAAAGCAGAGTTTATTCTGTGTTCTGTTGATCACCATAGTAACCTGTGCTCTCTGTATTTAATAGGGAACAAAAAGTTATTTATTTGACAGGGATGGAGCTCTGGGAAGCAATGGTTTATGAACGCTGGCAAAATATTTTAATGGGACTATTTGCTTCTCAAGTTGTTGATGTGTACCAGTAATTTGCTCTTTATCTGTCATGAAGACCTCGGAAGATGAAATTGATAGAAGTTTAAAGGTGTTCATTAGAGTTAAAGCTATTTTCTACTCTTAGCAGTTGTTAAATAAAGCTGGACAGTGCCCTGTTCAGTCCAGATTGTTTACTTATATGCAAAGCACAGTAAAGGTATCTTGCTTGATATTGGGCTTCTGTTGTATTCTCAGGAACCAAAGGGATTCCTAAACTACAAACAAAAGAACAATTGACAGTCATTATTTATTGAAATCATGCTGTTTCACATCAGAACAAGTCTATTCTTTTCAAACCCAAAGGGTGAGATTGCCCACCAGTTTTTACTTGCTCCTTTATTGATTTATTTTATGAAATTACTTTCAGTGTAATAATTGATCTTTTTGCCTGTTTACTCCTAACAGGGATCAATCTATAGATCTGCCTCATGGGAGTGGCCCCACAAAATGCAGAGGTGGACAGATGTGGCAGTAACTGGTATTCAGTGTGGGGCAGAGGAAGCTGAAGTGTTTTGTTTTACCCATCCCCTTGTTATGTGGCACTGACATCAAATCTGCCTTCTTATTGAAACTTTCCTTGAGCCAATTTTGTCTCAGGGGCAAGCTGCAGGAAACAGGGGTGGTTTCCCATGCAGGTTTTCCTTTGTGAAGAGAGTTTCTGCACTTTCAGTACCCTGTGGAAACACACCATGATGTGACAAATTCCCCAACAGGTTCATAAAGGAATCCATCAGGAAAAGGAGTGCTCATTACACTTCTCATCTCTGCAATGACTGCTTCATTATCAAACATCATTATTATATACCTACAAACCACTTAATTTTTCCTACCTCTACAATTTACCTAAACCACAATTACAAGCACATATTTTTAGGCAATGTCCAGTCCCTCATACACTCTTATATTCTACCTATCTTTTCTTAAGCACTTTATCATTCTGCAGTGAACCATATTTTACAATTCATACAATTTTAAAGCTTGAATTTCACCAGTCCTATAGGGATTGTTTTACCCAGAAGACTGAATTTATTTCTTCTAACTCAGGAAGAATTTTGATGTTAACTCTGAGATATGAAAGGTATCAAAAAAAGAAAAGGAAAATACAGCTATTAATACAGAATTTTCATTTTATCGGAAGCACAGATCCAGTATTTAATATACTTATTTTATACAGTTAAATATACTTTATACCCTGCAGAAGCAGATGCAATCAATACCAAGCAGCAAGCAGAATGTGAATATTGATTGTACAAAAGCCCCTTTCACACTCCTGTTATCAAGGAGCTTTTCAAACCTCTATTCTTAGGAACACCATTTGGAGGATTGTGCATATGCATGTGTAAAATGCACTGCTATTATGACTTCATCTGTGTGTGTGTTGGCACTGCAGACAGTTTTGCTGAAGTAATAATTTGGTGGTATCAAGAGGCAGAAAATCGGATCACGGAAGCACAATTCAGATGGAATTGCTGAGCAAGTGCATTGTGTTTTTTTCTCTCTTGTAAAGAGATTAAATACCATACCTGGATAATATTTCATAAATACCACACACAGAGTACTTATGAGACAGATAAGGCAAGGCTGGTAGCAGAAGCAAAAATCAGAGGAAATGTTACCTGTGATAGATGCATTTTTCTACCATAAGGAGCTCACTGGAAATGCAGAGGTTTTGCCCCAAAAACCAGTTAAGTAAAATTTTAGCAATGCTTTTTAATTCCAAAACCTGCAGAATGCAGGGGGCCTGGGTAGGTGTGATTGATGGTTTAACTTTGGAGACCAGCTTCAGAATTTTCAGTGGCTTTATAGCAACCTAATACTGCATCAACTCCACTCTAAATGTTCAAAGATACATCAGTCTCATTTTCAGATTTATTTAGGGCAAGTCTGTATAAGCAGGTGCACAAAGAGACAGCTTTCACTGGGTTCACTTTGAGATGGCCAACACAAATTAGTTCTGAACAACAGTTCAGAACAATCATTCAAGATTACAAGTCGTTCATGAACAATATAACTTTTCTTAAAATAATAATCCTGGCTGGGCTTACCGAACAGTCCAAACACTTTAGCCAAGTGCACAAGCACAAGATTCTTGCCTAACTTAAACCACAGACAGCTAAAATTTCAATTATCCTTGCAGCTTTATCTGCAAAACAGGACTACAAAATCTACCTTTTACAAAGCTGGGATGCATTTAAATAATATGATATTGGATACATTGGATACAGTAAGAAGATCTTAGATGAGAAACTGCATAAATGCAAAGCATTAGATCATTAAAGCCCACTATTTATGCTCTCACATTCTGGTGACCAATGTATGCCTATATCCTTTTTCCAGAAAATAAAACAGTTATTCCTGAGGTAATGGTGAACAGCTTGTAGAGAACTCACATATAGGAGTTTTCCATAAATTATGCAGCATAGAATTTACAGAGATATTTCATTTCCTTTGCAAATGCCATTGTTGGAGAACATTGGTGACAGATATCACACACAATCCACCTTTTGTTAATTTATGCCGAGCCACAGTACACGGGTCACACATACCAGAGAGAAGACTTTAGCTCAAGAAAAGAAATGCAACTGTAAAATGGATTTGCTTGCACAAAGGCATAGAAGTTATCAAATAAAGCAGGAAGGCAATATTGATTTTGATATAGGCACCCCTAAAAACACAGGCTTTGCAGAGTCAATACTGTCTTGATTTAGGTTCTAACCCAACCCAAAAGTCTCAGACTCGGCTCCATCCACTTATTGATTTGTCTGGCATGCTGGGTTGTTTTTGGTTTTTTTTGTTTCTTTTTTTCCAGAAATGCTTTTCTGCTCTCAAATTTTAGCTAGCTCTCCCAGAAGAATGTCTAATACAGTCACAAAGAGCAATTCTGTTCCTTACAACTAAGCTATTGACTATCGTAGTAAAAAGGAAAGAGAAGTCATGTCAGCTTAGCTTCTCTCAGGACCTCACAGTGCTCCTTCATTCAAAACCAATTATGTAACCAACAAGCAATGGGTAATGAATTGCAAAATATCAGGAGTCCTTAATTTTTCTATCAGGTATGATAAAAACTTTATAAAGTTGGGCTATTCTTGAGAAATAAAACACCTTATAACTACCACCAATGCATCAGTTCTTTGATATTTTGCTACAGTACCTCTTCTATTTTATTTTTTTTCTCTCCTGCTACCTGACATCCAAATGCCTATAATTTTAGACATAAAGACCACATGTCAGAAAAAAAGGATCCACAGAAAGAGAGCTGCAAGATGTTATTTTTGCCATTTGTAGACAGTAGTTTACCTGGTGTGCATCTTCACCACATTTGTCTTTAAATGGGGAGGAAGGGGTTTAGATGAAGGAGCACAAAGAGACAGTACAATTCCTTTAACAAGCCTTAACAATTCTGTTTTTATTAAATTTGTACAGCAAAATTGAAAACCTTTAGGTACGGGCAAAAAAGCCCTGATGATGAATTATCAAGGAAACCAATAGAGGAAATAAAGCCGTGCTTAGAAGAGATTAAGCAAGTCATAAAGTTTTTCATAAAAGTAGGATGCAGGAAATAGAAGGAGGCATAAGTGATTGATTGAGATGCAAATGTATGTGTGGGCAGGAGGAAAGCAAAGGGTAAATTTGTCTGGGGAGTAAATCCATTTAGGTCATTATAGTTCAATATGGCCATGATCCAGCTTGAGCATCTGCTTGGTTTTAACATGACTCACTCCTGAAAGCTGAGCTTTGCTGACTTGTTCAGACTCAGGTTTGAGTGATTTCATCAGTATCCTCTCCTGAATTTATCACCCTACTTTAAAGCCTGTAAGACAACAAAGATGGAATGCCTTTGGATGGGTTATCTACCTGAAGGACCCACTCTGGACACAGAAAACTGCACACTCTGCTTTCCATAATGGAATGAGCTTAGAAATGAAAACCTATTTTTGCAAACACAGAGGCTGAAGAAGAGGAATGTCAGCGGCAGCCAGAAGGGATGGGACATCACGACGTTGCAAGCTTTTATTTGCTGGACAACCATGCTGAAATTTTGTGAGACATGGCACAGGATAACCTGATGTAACTAGGCCAAAATTACTGTGCCTTTAATACTCATTTGTGTGGTTCCATCAGTGGTGCCAGTGCTTGCAGGCTGAGGGTCCCAGTGGAAAGGGGCCAGCTCAGGACCACCAGCTGTGCCCCAGGAGTGGCTGAGGACAGGGCAGAGCTGCTCCCCCTCTCCAAAGTGCCCCTCTGAAGACACTTTATGTTGCAGTCATTAACTGCAGATAACAAGAAATGGATTCTTTGATTGTTCTTTCTATCCCAAGTTTTGGTGACACTTCTGGCCAGGGCAGAGGAATGATTTTGGAAGCAGGCTGACTAAATCTGTGGTTCTAACCATTAATTTGAGCTGACTTTCTTTTGAAAAGATCACGAGTTTAAATCTCACATATTTTTAACCCATCTTCTCATCCGTAAGAGTCCATTCTTTTCTCTCTCTAAGCTCCAATCTTACATTTTCTAGGGCAGAAAGAAATACCATCCTGGCTTTTCAAAAATGAACAAAGTAGGAAAGATTAAATACACAATACAAGCCAGCATTACCAGGTACCATATTTATTTTTCTTAACTTTCTTTCCTGGGAAGTGAGAATAGAAGGATCACAGCTTTCATTAAACAATAAAGTTAATTTCTAGTTCTCAAGTTTTCACAGAAAAGCGTTAAAACATAATTCTTGCAATGTCACCACAAATATCACTTTGACTCCTTGAATTTTCCTCACTTTTGAGCAGTGTCTCTGAGGATGCACAATTCACTTAAATAAGCAATTTGCAGAATAGAGAGACCTGTTCATCTAATATGTCACAGAGTTCTTTTTCCTCTAGGAAGCTGTGCTGATGCACAAGAGCAAACATCCATATACTAATAAAACCTGTATGTTCACAAGGTATTTTTTCAATTGCTGAATTTTATTAATAAGCTACTAGGTAAGAAGTTTCTTTGAAACAATTCAGAAGTTGAAATTAAAACGTTGTGTCTTTTTCAGCATTTGTATGTTTCATTTATTGTCAGACTCTCAGTCAGCAAGATGAGGTGGGTGATAATTATTCAGGGTTGCCAATTAACCTACTTAGCAGGTCACACAGGTAACTGGCATAGATTGTGTCAAATCTCATTACTGGGATAATAATTTAATCAGCCAGTGCATTGACTGAAGGCCAGAGAATCCAGAGAATCTGGAGAATAAATTAAACAGGAAAATAAAATTAGTAGCTAGTCAGACATTATATTTAAATACATGAAAACAGTACAATTATAAAGCATACTACTCACTAGTAGAAACCCAGTAAAGTCTGGGATGGGGGCTGGGGGTATTGAGAGTGGGGATTTTCAATCACAACTTCCAGCTGAGTATAAAAAAGGCTTATATGTCTTGGTACTTGGTACTTGGTACTATGAATGAAAGAGTTTAACCCATGAAGAGGGTGTGAGCACGTGTGTTATTCTTTAGCATTTAAATAGATATGCAATGCAATTATCTTAGCTGCAGTGTTACAGCCCAGACCTGCCCAGGCACAGCTGCTTTGGGAGCTCTGGGTAACAATCCTGGCCTCTCCCTTCCTCTACACCCAGCCTTCTTCAGCTCTTTGTGCCTGGATTCAGAGCAATGACAAAGGAATGTCAAGTAAGAAGGTCATACTGGATAAAATAATCTTGCAGGATCTGTCAGGAAGGACAGGAGAGATGAAAAAAATTACAATAAGTGTAATTGTCAAAGTAATGGAATCTGTGAAAAAGCTTCTGTACAATAGTGCTCTGCATTTACAAGGTGACTGAGTATGTAAGAGGTAGGAAAAGAAGAGTCTGCCTGGAAGTGGAAAAATATTTTCTGTGCAGATGGAGAAAAAACTACTGGAAGGAACAATAACATCTTTCAAAGTGGGTTTTATACATATACATTACATATGAGTTTGAAGCTTGTATCTGCTTCAAAGAGAGGTATAAACTTTTCTAGAAATTATCAGAGTTTTAATATTCAAAATATAGACTGGAGAAAAACAAACAGTATTAATGCCAAGACTTAGTCCTGAATGTGTGAGGTGTAAGGTGTCCCACAGCACAGACAAAAGTACGTGCAAGACTCCAGGAAAGATGAGAATATGGTGAACTTGCCCTTGCCTTCATGGTCTATTTCAATGGTTTACTGTCTGCAAGAACAAGAGGGCCATAAAAGAAGCCATCACTCCTCTGAGCAGTGGATCATTCAGTTTAAACATATCTCATAGATGTTATAGCCCAGAATTACAGCACACTGAGCACTGCTCCAGGACTTGTAATTTATTCACTCAGTAGGGAAAAAAGTGACTTCCATAGCAGCACTTTACAGGCCTGTAAAATAAAAAACAACCAGCATGAAAAAATAGCCAGTGGGCCAGGAATGAGGGCTGGTTTGGCCAGGAATGAAAATTTAGTTTTGTTTGGTTTTTATAACAATGTGCAAAACCACATGCTTAAGTTAGTGAATGTGACCAGATCACTCATTTATGCTGTCAAATATATTATTTTGAATCATAAATTATCTTGTTTCTAAAAGAGTATACACTCTAGCAGAAAGGCTGAGCATATCTGTTCCGTTTCTGGAATTACAGAAACAACACACAGCTCTTAAATGTTATTTTACTTGTTCCCACAGAATGTACATGCTATAGTAGTCAATAACTCCTTAGACCTTTTTTTGTTTTCTGAAAAGACTAAAGCAGGGCAGCACTATTTGTGGATGCTACCCACTAGTTCAGGAGTGCAAGATAACAGAAACTGCAGGCAGAGGAAAAATCACTTTCACCTAATTAGTAGACAACTTAACACTGATGAGCTAAACTTTCTCATTAAAACTTTCCCTGGTAAAAAAGCAACAAGCTTAAAGACAATAGATTGATTTATTTATTTATTTAAACATAAAGCAAGAGCTGAAAACTCCTGAAGGAATTCGGTGTAAGGGCATCTCAGGAGGTGTCAGCAGTTACAGAAGACCCACAGCTACCAGTTTGCTTTTCTGGTTCTTGTGAATATTTCCAGTGTTTTCAGCTCATTGCTGTTTTTTATATATTAGGTATGAAAGTAATAAATGGCTGATCAAATTACACATGCTACAGTCAGAGACAAGAGTGACAGTGGGTTAAGAAACTCCATCAGAATACTCAATATTTCATTACCTAGCTATCTAGAAAAATCAGATTTTATAAATGCTTTGATAAGGCAAAAGCATTGTTGACTCATTCATTTCCATGATGGTCTGGAGGTTAGCTAAGGTCACTAATATAGCCTCAGCAGCATAATTCTCATTTTGGGAAGACAGGATACATCCTGAGCAGGGTTTCAAGCCCAGGAGTGAGCAGCAGTGTGGGTCTAGAGGTGCCTGCTCTGCTGGAGCTGCCAGGGACCACTGCAGAGACTGAACACACAGGAACTGCATCTTCTTCCAAGATGGATTTCTTAGATGAGAGCAGCTCTGAGTGATCTCTGGGGAAAGGATCAATTAGAGACTTTTGGCTTCTCTTCATTTATTACATTTTCTATTAAAATAATATTTCTCATTGTTTTCTCATTTATAATTCACAGTCAGCAACTGTGATGAGCAGTAACCCCATTAGACTGTTGCCTTAGCACCATGTTGCATTTCATTTTAAAACAGTGCTTTCCAAGGACACCAGTATTCTTCAGTTGCAACAATCACCTGTGTATTTGTTAACTAAAAACACAATGAGAAGTACTAGCCCATACTGAAGTACAATAATACAGTGTCAGAGCATTTTGGACAGATCTGGACTTAACCAGTCATGGTTAAGTGAAATGTTACTCAGCACCTCCTCCCAGGAGTGTGCAGACTTGAACATTCCTGCTCAGTGCTACCCTCCTTCATTCCCCTCCTTACTCAGACTAACCTTGACTTTCATTCAGCTGTAGAGGTGACACTAATTCCTGGATGCCTGCAGAAATTGAACCATATACCCCCCGGGACACTTTGGGGTAGGGAATGGCTTCTTCTCCCTCTGGTGAAAATGACAACTGCTCACAGCTGCTAATTTCCACTGCAAGGAAAAAGGCAAGCTTTAATCAGAATGGGGGGAGACAAGGGAAGAGGTTCTGAGCCTCCCCAGGGTTAGAGAAACACCTGCCCAAGGAAGGCAGTGCAATGGTTACCCCACCCCAAAACAGAACAAAACGTGCTGCAGGGCAGCAGCTCTGCCCTGGTCCCCCTCCCAGCCCTCAGCCTCACCCCCTCCTTAGGGAATGCTGTCTCATGGGGTGCATCAGCTACAACCTTGGGGCACCCTTAAGCAGAGCACCCACCCAAGTGCCAGGGCTAGGAGGGCAGGGCACACTGCTTTTTTTCTCCCCCCATCACGATTGCCTGTTTTTCTGGACAGCAAAAATGGGTTTAAATCACTGCAAGCTGCGAAGAGCCTGGACCACTCTATCCTACTCCCTAGGCGAGCATTTTATCACCAGGTTGTATTTTCTACAGAGAGATACCCTATATTATACTCAACACAGAGCACAGCAATCCCTCTTCAAGCCCTGGTGAGAGGAGCAGTGCTGGAAACTCGGTCTAGGACACAAATTAGTCCCATATAACTTTCCATGCTGAAGGTGTCACTGGCTGCCTGCATCTGTGCTGGGCTGTCTTGGCTCAGGAAGTGACAAGTCTTTTGGTTCAGGGCTGCAGAACATGGCTGGCTTTTTGTTTGCCTCTGTGGCTTTCCCACTGCTCACAGAAGAAAGCCTTTATCCCTCAGTAAATGCAGAGTTGAACTAATACATTGTCAAGGATTCATTGCAAAAGCACAGTTTACTTCTCAAGATAGCACTAAAGACTCCCAAGTGTAAGAGCCTGCAACAAAATGTAAAACATTTTAAATATAATGCAGTGAATTACCATGTGCTTTCTATAATAATCATCATTTAGTGAATATATAAATAGAATAAAAGCAATATTGAAGCAAATAAATGACCTCTGACACAAAGAACGGATTGCATTTCATATTACTTTACTTAACTGCCCCCTCCTTCCCCCACCAAACAGAAGCTTTATTGACAAAATGTGCTCTGGTGATTTAGTCTGTAGACTTAAAGAATGTGCAACTCTGGGAAAAACTGAATTATGGATTCTATTTGTAAGATGAGGAATGGCATGTAATAACTTAATGAACTAGAAGCTTATTAGTTGTAAAAGAGAGAAGGCATTGTCCATCAATCTCTTTTATTTTTTTAACTCAGAAATGTTCAGGTGGGTAAGCATCAAATCCATTTCACGTTTATTATCTTATGAATACCAGTATGTGTTGGAATCTCAACAAGCTACAAAAATGTATCTCAGCCTTTAGTTTAATGTGCATTTTATTAGTCAGTGTTGGAGGCTCTATTTCAAACCCAAGTCCTTAGAATACGTGCTCACATATTTGGCAAGCAAAAAATTCACTTGCACACAAGAGCTACCCTGAATTCATCAAAACTGTGGAGTGAAAGAAATTCAAACACAGTGACAGTGAAAACTGTGTTTCAATAGCTATTTATTGCTCTGTGGACACATAAATACAAAAGGACAGTAAGATAACAATTTTAACAAGAAACCTGTAGAGAAACCAGCCTAATAAAAATGGAAGAATCAAATCCTTGGCTGCTAAAGAAGTTTTCTCCACTTCGTAAAGTACACCAAATTACCTCACCTACACTTTCCTGTGGACCTATTTATTCTGCACTATTGAGTGACATTTGGATCGTGATATGTAAGTGGGAATATGCAAAAAAATTACAAAAATAAGACAGTTTAAAATCCATTAGATGCTTCTCCCAGTCTAAGCTGATATTATGTCTTAAAAATACACTGTAACAAATAGGAATTAGCCCTAGATAAATACATAAAACACAGGTGCAGGTAACAAAAAATGGCAGAAAGCAGGAAATTCCAAGTTCAAGCCAATGCAGGCAGAGGTATGTGTGGAACAAAGCAGTCAGGTTCTAATCTATCAGCCCCAATATTTCATGTGCTGCATAGATCCCTGGGTAATTGCAATTTTAACCCTGCACAAGATCAATCTGCTTGCTTTGATTTTCTTTTCCAGAAATAAAAATAAGCAAGGAAAGAAAATCTGCATTAATTTATGCCTCCAATGGGTGGGCTTTTTTTGTTTATTGGTTTGCTGGATTTTTTTTCATGTGGCCAGTCTAGCAGCAGATGTCTTACACACATCAGGCTGTTTAGAAGAACAGTCATAGCCATTTCACTTAATCAGGTAATAGCACACTATTGACATATTAGACCAATTTAATACATTTGCTTTCTTTATCCATTTACATTTCATCTCAAAGGTCTCCAGTACAATGGGATTTTGAACTATTTGTGCTGAGCACAATCGAAGGGCCAGTAATCCAATAATTTGATTTTCTTGCTGGAGAGAACAGGAGAGAGGGAAAGCCATCTTTCTCTTGCTCCAGCAAGTGAGCTGCAGGCCTGCATTAGGTTTTAAGCTTCCTGTGTAAAACACACCCCAAGGGCAACAGAAGGCCACTTAAACCCAGCTTGGAGGGCATAACTGGAACGTGGCTGTGGCACGTTGGCTTTCTGCCCAGGAGTAAATTCCAGCCATTAGCATCAAACACTCATCCTGAAGCTCTCAAACTGAAATTAAATGCCATCTATCAAATGAATAAACAATAATAAAGTAGCACAAGTAAATTAAAAAAATAAATTGCAGTAATTTATACTGTGGATCATCTGTTCTGGGTTGCTGTTCCGGACTGTTCGTCTCAGATTATCTTTCTGACTATTTTTTCACCGTTGGATTTTAGTACATTAAAACAGCCCTTGATACACAAATTGAATTTATTCATGCTCTATGCTACTTGTTACTAAAAAATAGTTTTAAATAATGCTTGCTTTTCCTATCCAAATAATTGTGTTTACTTCTGCTAGTCATAGGTTGAGCCTACATTTGTGTATAAACAAGAATACAAACAACAACAATTAAACATGGAAAAATGTACCATTAGATATCTCAGCTGGAACTGCACATTCTGGTTTAAGCAGTCCAGGAAAATTTCAGCAGGCTTCAGAATTTGGAAAGCTGTGAATTTAAAGTGAATTTAAAGTGAATTCACTGTTTAAAAGTGCTCAAAGGGAAAACAACAAGTAGTTTGGGACAGATTTAAAAGGGAAATTTTTAATAAGCAGAATTTAATTACCTAACTGAGATTTTTGCTATAGAGTCCTGGCTAAAGCTTCACTTTTTGTGAAAACCAAGAAAAAAAAAACAAAAACAAAAACAAATCTCTGGGAAACGATTATGCTTTGTCTGAATCACAGCTATTACAGCAATAAATTCAGCCTTGTGCTGAGCTGGGACAGTATTGCAAAGGAGAGCAAAGGGAAATATCTCACTTACTGAATATTAGTCTCATTTCCCAAAACAAGTTGACTCTTCCCAGGAACTTCTTTCCCAAAATTTCCTTAGGGTATGAAATAATTGGCTATTAACCAGTGTGTTCTTGACCCAAAGAATGGAGTAGAAAACATGCAAGTCTTGTCTGGATTACTAGAAGAAAGAAAAGATAAATTAGAGTAGATACACACTGCCTGAGCCCGTGGCTCTCTTCATTTTGCTCGTCAGGACAGGAGGCTTTTACCTGCATTTATAGTAGGGCAAAAGACCTGAGGAAAAGGGCAGGCAGAAAAGAGGGGAAGGGAAACTGGAACAGCACAACCTTCTCCCTTTTCAGATTTATTTTCCCCCTGCCTGCCTGCCCTGCATTTGCTGTGGGGCTGTGAAAAAGGAAGGCTGCCAGCTCCATAGCATCACACTGACAGCAGGAAGGGCGTCCTGTCTTAACCCGAGGCAGCAGAGAACTTATGAAAAAGCGCCTGCACACCAAGACAAAAAAACCAGCAAAATCTTACTTATCATAAATCCTGTGCACAGTCTTCTGAACAAGTGACAGTTTCCTTTTTTTGCCCTTGTACATGGGATCAGCTGTAACCCACCAACACCTCTGAGGTCCCCTTGGTGCTGCCCCAGCGCCCCGGGCACCCCACGGGAGGAGTGGCTGAGGACACAGCACGTGGGGACAGTTCCCATGGCCTGGAAGGAGGAAAACAACTCGTTAGTATGCACCAGGCAGAGCCAAGGGCTGAGCCTGCTGCTAATGAGTGCTGCACTGAGGGCTCAGGTCATGGTTCTGCTAAATTCTGTGCTCTTGGTACACCTGAAAACACCGCACCAACACCGTGCAGGTGTGTATGCAGGACAGACAGCACAACCCGAGTGCTGGGCAGGTGTCTGAGCCACTGAGAAAGTGTCTGCCCCTCAATGTCAACTGGTTCAGTGGAGCTGCGCAAGTCAAGAAGTGCTTCTGGGGCTGGGTGGCCTCTGTTGCACCTGCCCTGCTGCTAGGCAGGTGTCTCTGGGCAGGGTGCAAAGCCTGGTGCTGGCTCATCGTGGTTCACAGTGATCCCCAGCAAGTGCCTGTACACTACAGGGGACAAACAGGAGGCCACAAAGGTTCTGGGATGGGCTGTGATCTGGCTGGCAGCACAGCAATGTGGTGCACTAGGCTGTAAGAAAGGGAGGGGAGTGGTCAGCTGCCATGGAGGGCTGCTGTGGATGCATCTTCAGGAAGTACAGGACAGGACATAAAAGCTGAAGAGATCCCTTGATGTGAGAGAGCAACTGGGGCACACGGAGCTTGGGGCAGGTGATGAGCCAGCTGGCAGCAGGCCAGGACCAGAGGGCAGCCCATGGTGGGTGACACTGTGGTCAGTGTCTGCTACAGGCCACCTGGCCAGGAAGAAGTAGGTGAGGCAGAAAACTGAAATCATCCTCATGCTCACAGGACATCAAGGGTCAGGGCACTGGAGGCACACCAAGTGCTGTTAATAACACACACGCCACAGTATGCTCCTGCTGGAACCTAGCTTGGCTCTATCAGCCTTCAACAGTGGCTCTCATCCTCTGCATAACCATCCTTCTGCCCTTCAGAGGATGGTGAGCACTACCTGTGCTGACCTCCTCAGCAGTCTCCGTGTTTCCTCAGTGTCTTACATCCCACCAGAATGTTCTGCAGCAGAAAGAAAGTTTCAGCCCCCTCCAGCCTTAGCCTGAGCCTGCTGATCACTGCTTGATGCCCTGAAAGTGTTACACATGCAAACAGGGTGTATTGGCTGCAAATTTAGAGAAAACTTAGTGGTTTTTTAGTTTAAATTTAAATTTAGTTTAAGTTTAAATTTTTAGAGAAATTTTAGTTTCTTTTCCTATGGGCAAAAAGGAGGTTGTTGGTGTAGGAAGTGTGTGTGTTTACATACACCTGGTTTAAATAAAGCTTCCCCATGACTCCAGGTTAGATTTCATTCTACTTCAAAAGCCTTCACCTGCCATATATCCCAAAGTGTATGAATAGAAAGAAAGGGGTTTGGAAAAACTTTGCTGACTACTGTAAAAGGAGGAATAGTATCACAAACGCTGTGCTTCCCCATTCCTACACCTGTGTGGCAGGAATTCCTCTGATTTTGTTGCAGTCAGAATTGCCTGTATCACAGAATATGGCCTGTAGAACCAGTTTTGTCTCAGTTTGTAAACAGTTTTACAATATCTTATGGTGGTGGAAAGATTCCACAGCAATCAGCAAGTCCTACATTCATTCTAGGTACATTCTAGGGTACATTCTAGGGATGTGGGACTATTTCTAGAGAATTTGAGGGAGGAATTTTAATATATTGGGAAAGAGCTTATAATTTCAAACACAAATTAGGACAATTTATTTTCTTTAAACCCTATGTCCAACTGCTCAGATTCCATGAGTCCCTCAGGATCTTGCCTCACAACCCTCTTACACGCACCTACATAATACCAGTGCTCTGCTTATTCTGTATTTCAGTAACTTAAATACACGACAAATTCTCTCATGCTGCAAATTTCTCTTCATTGAGCTATCTTTTGATCTTGGGCATTAACTCTGATCAGCACTAAGGCAGAGACAGTCTATCCAATTAGCAGGTGACAGCCTCAGGAACTCAGGACACAGCACCTCTGTTACACTGCCTTCCAGGAGACTTGACCTCAACAAACACATTAGATGAACCTGGCCACAGTATTTGTCTGCCTGCCTCAGCTGGCCTGCTCAGATGGCATTTTGCCAGTTAGCAAGGTAAAATACTGCTTTTGGGAGGTGCCAGAAAAGGATGGCTTTAGGTCCATAACTTGCTAAGGTCTCTTAATACAGCTTTCTTCTGACTCTAAGCAATCACATAAAGCATCTTGACTTTCTTTGCATAAAAGCAACTCCTTATCAGACACTCCCTTGAATGGAATCCAAACAACAAACAACCAACTTGTTTTCCAACATCTGCACAAACAAATTATCTTTCGAAGGAGATTGGGTTTGTGCTCTTGTGTTCTGCTACCAGTGTCATCAGGGAAACTTCCACTCCATAGTTACACTTGGAGCAATGCCCACCCTATTCTGTGTTTGCCCCTGCTCAGAGCAAGGGGCTGCTGAGCCATTGTCAAGGTTCCTGAGCACAGACACCAAATGTAGTTCTGCACTGAATGTCAAATAAACCCAGCACTTTGTTTTGTCAGTAATTTCAAGGCCACGGGGGGAATCCATGACTCAGCTTCCATTAAAATTCACTAGTTAATTGTGAAGAATCATACCTCAGTGCTTTGTACCTCCAGTTAATCTGTTTGTGTCTGCTTGTGTCAACTGATTCCTGTTTGCCTTGACACTGCAGCACCCCAAAGCTATGGGAGCAGGAATGCCAGGATTTGACAATGTTCCGCAAGCTGGGTGAAATCAGTGGCTCTCCAGATGTTCTTGGATGCCTGAAGCAGCATCAAATGAGGCTGTGTTGAAGAACACTTAGGTGACAGCAGGTGTGAAATGCCTCAATGTATTTCATAAGAGTGAAACCCAGCTGGGATGGACAAGTAAAACTCCAAGGTCTAGTGATGGTCCCAGTAACTTCTGAAGCTAAGCTTGACTGACTGTATGGCTTCATTCATTCAGCACCTCCAGTGGGTCATTAATCCACTGGGTGGTCATGTAAATAGAGCACTGAAACATCAGGACCTGTGTTCCTACAGTAGCTTCTGCTTGCTTGCCTTTGTAAATCACCACACTGTGGCTTTGAGGGCCTGTAGCAGGAGAGTTTGTGGGTATCAGTCATGACAGAAGAGTGGGATCTCCAAACCACACTCTAAAATTGGAGTTTACCCCACTTTTCTTCAGCATTCCCACAGCAGCCCCTCCTCTGTGACTCTTCCAGTCTGACTACTATTTCTTATTAATATTTTTTTGGTGTGACATGATTGATCAGAAGTCTACTTTGTCAGTCTCTGTTCATTCTTGCACTTTCCAAGCATTTGCATTCAGTACAACAGATATAAAACCAAGAGCCAGAGCTAAGATGAGAAGAAAGAGATCATAAGAACAGAAGAAAAGAATCAAGAAGAAAATCCTGCAATCCATGGAGAACATTGCCATTTCGTGACTGAAGTGTGTTGTACAGCAACAGGAAAAAGTCACAGAAAACTTCTTTAATCTAACAAGGAGAAAGGAATGTCATTAGAATGAGAAGAGCCATGTTATTATGCTGACATTACAGGGCCTTTCTTGAACTTGCTCAAACCCCCTCTTGCCTGGATTATTGCTAGGGGGTAAGAGAATTGAATTTTTTACTGAAAATAACTGAGAACCCAGTTATTTTCTGAAGAGACGTGGGAGAAAGGGCTGGAAGTGAACACAACACAAGGAAACCTGGAATGGGGAGGAGGACTACAAATACAAATTTACTCCCCTGCAAAATCAATTCATCTAAAATTGAGTAGAAGAACAAGATGATATCTCCCTCCTCCCTCCTACAACACATTCCATTCTTCATGTATATTGACATTGAAGGGTAAGCATGATAAATAGCTCTATTTTCAGTACCAAAAAGAAGAAAGTTATGAGACTGACTTCAGCCAACAGTTTTCTCCTGCCTCAAACCTTGCATGGTCTTCCACAAGGAGACTGTCTCTGCTGGCAGTGTTAGGCAGGCGTTGGGAACTCTCTTAGGGGCATAGAGGGGATTTTTTTGCTGTCCTACAGGCAGGTCACTTAACTATTGTTATCATACTGATACAGAAAATGTTTTCACGCAGCCAAAAGCAACCTTACACAAGGAGTTGAAAAGAAGAGTATTTACCTTTCCGAATCAGCAGTAGGGTCCACAACAGATTCATAATGTGAACCTGAAGATGAAAAAAAAAAAATTGGTTTTTGAAACTGCCACCCCACCAAAGAATTTTTGAATGGTCATTGTTCCTTTATTTTCCAAACACAGTGTAGCCAAACGAAAACCACATTCACATTTAGTGCTTAAGCAGTGAATAATGTTAGCAGTCAGTTAAACAAAAATAAAGATTAACTCTACAACTCACATTTATATATAGAAATATCTGATGCCTAAATTTTAACACAATGTCAAGCACTATGCTCATTTTTGTTCAAAATAAGAATTAGAATCTGTCTATCAAAATGTCTTTTAATAAACTCAAAAGTACATAAAATTTTTCCTATGAAGAGAAAAGTGTATCTGAATATACCAACAAAATGAAGGTAATTTAAAAGTTTCTTAAAAATAGGAGAAAAAATATAGAGAAAACAAATTCAGTTAATTCTTTTCAGGATCTAATTATCCTTAAAAACAGAGTCTCCATCCTTTCCCATGCATTTCAATGCAAGGGAGAATGTCTATCACCAGAAACTATAGGTCTGATTTAATGGAGTTTTGATTGAGGATAAAGGCAGAAGAGTCAGTCTGTGGTACCCTCTCTTTGCACTGAAAAGTGTTCAATTCCAAAGGCAAATGCACTGAGCTCAGCCATCCCAATTAAAGTGTCAGCTGCTATTCAGCATAAGCAAAGACAGCACAAAGAATGCAAAAGAATCAGGCATTACAGCATATTTACAAAGGCAGCACAGCAATTGATGTTGGTTAGGGGACAGCAAAGCAAAACACCTGTTACTTAAACAAACGGATGTACATACTTACATGTACGTGTTTGCACATACAGAACTCACACACGTACATCACAAAACAAAATTGTATAAAAAGGAGTAAAACCACTTTGCTCTCTCTCGGACATTCTCTTGAATCTTTGCACGAACATAAGTGGAACTCCACCTGAAGCTGTGGTATCTTGATGTTGAAACAGTGTCTTCTTGCTGCAAGTAAAAAGTGTTAAAAATTAATATTCAAAGACCAATTTTTTTCACAGGCATCTACAACAACTCATCAGGTATGCACAGCACACATACACCCTGATGTTACGCTGTTGTCAGCCTGCCAGAACCCCTGATGGCTCTGGAGGAATTTCTGTGCTGAGATCAGGATCCCACTGGGTCGTTCCCTGCGGTGCTGCCTGGCACAGATCTCCCACTGCCATCTCTGGAGGTTCTGCCTCAGTGCTCGTGGCACTCTGCTACATTCAGGTTAAATCACCTGAAAGGCTCCAGCTTCCTCGTGTCCCAAATGCCAACCAGTTACTGTATTTTTGTCAGAGGGGATGAGAGTGACAGAGAGAATTCCCTGCCAGAGGTTATCTCCGAGTTCATGGTGTGTGTCCTTCTGCTGCCACATGCAATAAATCATTGACACTGCTCCAGGCAGGCTTCCCTGGGACTGTCCTGTGGGGCCAGCGTGAATATCTGCTGCAATAGGGAGGACAAGCTAGGCTGGCACCACAGCTCCATGTGGACATGGTCAGCCTTCAAATGCCTGTGAAATGATTTTCCAACTTCAGCTTCCCAGTGCTACTGTTGTTTCCAAGAACTCAAGAGACACAGCCCATCGGGCTCTGCTCAGCAAGAACAAAGCTCACCCAGAGAAGTGGGAATCCCCCAAAGTCCTCTGTGCTGGTTTGAAATGTCCCATAGAAAGGCCAGGGATGCTCTGTTCCTCTCAGCCTCCCTGAAGAGCTCCAGGACAGGTGCTGGGGCTCACTGAAGGAGCCCCTCTGCGGGCTCACACAGAAGGAGCTTCAGCCACTTCTGCGACCCATGTGGATCAAACCTACAGGGGAGGCTGCAGTGTAATGTGGGTGCCATTTCTCTCTCCTCTGATCTGATAGGAAATTCATTCCCAAAAGCTAACACAAGATATTCATAAAGTCCTTCTTAAGCTCTTGAAGATCCACCTCAATTTCCTCTACAACAGCTGGTGTGGGTTTACAATAAATGAGAATAAACTGGTACACAGCCCATGCTCTTGTAATTGGCACAGTGATTGACTTTGAGCCCTTTTCAACATTTGTGAAGCCAGATGACCCAGGCTAGCAGCAAGAGGATGTCACCATGAAGCATAATTATTTTATAGCCCCTATTTAATTTTTGGAATATCAACATTTATGACAATCACTAAAGCAGATTGATTAAACCCTAAGTGTAAACACACCATGAAACAGAAGTCGTTTTGCTGTCATCCCAAGGAAGCATCTATTTGCAAAATACATGGCAATATCAAAGAGCTCTCTATTGATTAAACTTTGAAAATAAAATTGCACCACTTATCATATGCTGTTTGCAAAAATGCCAGTCATTATAATACCCACATAAGCATACTGCGTCTTCCCCCTGAACTCGTTAAATTTATTACTGAGACTCTATCCTGAGCTGCCTACATGTGGAAAAAATATCATTCAGATAATGCATTAACATTTATAACCAGTATTTAAAGCTGTGCATGGTGCCATCTCAAATGATAAGGGTCTTGTCAGCATTTCCAGTATAAGCCTCATTTCAGGGAATGGAAGAAGGGAGGGAGTGGCAACACTGAGTTTCAGCAATTTTAAATGACATCAACAAGAAGCCTGACATACAAATTGTCTATCTAATTGTACCTATCTTTCAGAGATAGGTGCATCTTTTATGTCCACATTCTGTTTAAAAAATAGCAAAATTCTCACTACATCATTGTAAGCTACCTGGGAAGTGCTGTCATTCTGCTTGTGCATACAGCATCCCACACAATTATAATTCTAGATCTAAGCCTTCATATTACAAAAGTTCTTAAGGTATGGAACAAAAATGATATGACCCCCTCCTCACAGCTATACTAGCACTCTAGGGGAGAAAGAAAGAGATAAGCAAAACAGCTAACAATACAACAATGAGGGCTGGTTCATGGCTCATGTTATCAGATGTTCCTGCAGTATCAAAATACTAATACTGAATTCAAATTTTAATAGCAGAAGGGATAAAAAATAACAACTAGAAATCTTTTTTGGGGTGAGAATCTCGTAGGTGCAATGCATCTGCCATGAGCCCAATTCTGCTACAGGTACCGTGTAAGTTGTGATTTGCTGAATGACACCTGTTACTGTTGATGTTTAAGTATTCTGCCAAAAGAAAAGATATTTAAGATATTTGTATTAGTACAAAAAAATTGTCAAAAGACAAAGGTAGCTGTCATAAGGCAAGAGAGGCTTCTGAAAGACACATCTCTAAAAAGGAAGGCAGTGAAGTGCTTGTACTCAAGATGATCTGGACCACTGGACAGGTCATAAGTAAATATATGCAAAGGAGGGACCTCAGCTCTATAGAATTCTAAGTGCATCAGTAACACCAGCTAGAAACAATAAAGCCAAACACTTCTGTGTGCAAAAGCAACAATATTTCTAATCAGAAAGCTCAAATGCTAACCAGTGTAGTGGTTGTAAAGCAAAAACACTCTGAGCAAATATGTGTGCAAATGGATTTTCCAGATTCCAAGCCACAGTTGATTACCAAGGCTAACTGAGCTATCCTCTTCTCCTCCCAGCTTTACTTGCTGCTCAGGTACACAGTGGACATAAAAATCTCCTGCTGTGCAAAGGATTTTATTGCTTTACAGGAAAAAGACTAATAGATGATAAAAAAGAAGCCATTTAAAGGATGGGCAGTTGCTCAAGAATTATATGCTTTGGAATGGAAAGAAATGCCACAAGAGCAATGGAATGCATACACACACTTCATATTGAGGCCAAAGCTGTCCCACTTCACATGGAATCTCATGGGCTGGAAAGGCACCACACAAAGAGCAAGGTCCCTGCTGTGCAGCACTTGGGCACACACTCATCCACTGACTATTCCACAGACTCAGGTGTCCCCCACCATCCCCTGGCATTTAGGCTGGAAAGCAGATGACTAAATCAATATCTTCAGCATCCAGACCCCAACGGCTGCAATAAAGCAGAGGTATTATCCTAACTCCTTCCCTTCCTACTGTCCTTTCAGTTAATGTGCGTGTTTGGCATATTTCTGATTTGCTTTGCAATGAGTCTATCAAGCCAGAGATGGTTCTGAGGACAGCCAGGAAAACAACTCCAAGGCCAGGTAAACAGTAATGTTAGAAATTTGGACATCAAGCAGTTTTAAGCACCATCAGAGTTTGACCACTGTCAATAGCAGAGGAGATTCTGAGTATGCCTATTTTCTACCCAAGCACCTACACCTCACCAGAAAATGTTGTACTAGATACTCAAGATTTGTCTGTTTGTTTGTAACTCCACAGGGTAGAAGTCAGCTGGAATCCTGGCCCCATGAAGCCAAAGGGAGATTTGTCTGTGGCTGAAGTCTAGGTCAGGATTTTATGTATGTTTATATTGTGCTTTGCTCAATAACAACTCAGGGAGCTACTTCAGATGCCAAATAAATTTTAAGGTTTCTGTGGAATTTGAAATACTTTATAAGTGATTCTCCCCAACAAATTAATGCAGCCACCATTGTCACAAGTTCTAATTGTCTCATCAATTTCTTTTCATGCCACTTGCAGTTATACATCATGCTTCAAAGTCAGTATGTGTACAACCAGCCCCCACAAGACAAATATTATAGGGTATTTTTCAGGTAAATGATTACTGCTCAGGGACAGTGAAGTTTCTGGCTAGAGTGATGTGGAAAAGACTGCAGAAAAGCAGAGAACGGGTTCCTTTACTCAAAAATTGAAGTATTTACTTCTCAGAGAATTAAATTTTTTTATCATTGGAAAAACTTGTGGGTCAAGATAAAGGAGGTTTAATGAAGCCAAGTGACAGGCTGCACGTGGAAGCAAAGGAAAACAAGATTTGTTCTCAGCAGGTGTTGTCCAGCCACTTCCTGGGATGTAGGTCTTCATTAGTGGTTGCTCCAGAAAACAAACATCCTTGTAACAAATGTCATCTCCTCCTTCTCTTCGCTTTTAGTGCTGAGCAGACATCACCTGGTCTGGAATATCCCTTTGGCCAGCTGGGGTCAGCTGCCCTGGCTGTGTGCTCTCCCCAAGACCCTCCTCCTGCCCAGCCCAGCAGTGAGGGGAGAATGTTGGAGGGACAGCCCTGAGGCTGTGGGAGCACTGCTCAGCAGCAGCCAAACCAGTGGTGAACTTTCCACCCCCTCTGGCTGCCAGTGCCCAGCCCAGCACTGCGGGGGAAAGGAGCTCCAGCTCAGCCAGACCCGGCTCAGCAAGGCCAGGCTGAAATCTCCCCCTCTTGGGGCAATCCTCAGTCACTTACCCACTGAAGAAGTGGGAAACTAAAATCGCTCAGAGCAGCACCTTTCAGCAGATTTGGTTCCAAACTTTTGTGAAGGGGGGGGACCCTGACCAACAGCCAGACGTGCACACACCCTGTGCACATGCAGAATTACATCCCTCTTAAAACCAGGTGAAAAACAAAAGCCAATGGTTACCCAATTCTTTCTTCAGTGGGAAACTATTCACAAACATCTCATGGAATGAACTTAATGGAAGGAACTTTTGGGAACACATGGAGTCTGAAAAAATGCCGTTTCTTTTCTACTCATCTCATTTTTTTCTGAAGCAAAACCAGAACTATGTGACCTCTGTGCATAATGACAACTCAATGACACAGCTCTCATTCTGAATGTGGAATATGAAATGCTCACCATGAACTGCTCAAAAATAATCCTCAGGCCATGATTATTCATAGAAATTATTTGGTGAGTAATTTCAATTAAATAAATTCAAGGTATCAAGAAAAATAGGCTAAACTAAACGAATGCATTATTTATGATGAATAATTCATTTGGAGGAACTTTCTCCCACTATTGCAGAAAGCCAGCTCAAGGCATAGGGCACTGAAGTCTCACTTAAGCCCTGTTTTGAGGTCTTAATTGGGGGCTTTCATTATGAATCACTCTAGGCTGGCCCTCTTCCCAGGACTGAATTTCACCCATTGCTCCTGCTCCTCACATATTTCTAGATATGTCATTAGCTCAGTGGAATTTGTATTCTTTCAACTTCACTGCCATAAAAATGATGATATGGAGAGATTTCATTATGTTCCTTTTACTACTAAAAACTAAAAGGAAAAAACTTCTCACATCAGCTCACCAGACTTTCAACAGTGGAGGTTCATCATACCCATACATCAACTGCATTATGCAAATATGAGCCCCCTGTCCACTGAAGTAAGGCAAGAAGACACAATAATTTAAACAAGACTCTCCAAATCACTAAAACCTCTTCTGTGCACTTGTACTTGCATGATGGGATATTTCCATTTCCAGTTAAAAACATTCACAGTATGTAACACACAGATTATGACTCTGAGGAAAGCTGAAAAATTGTACTTGTAAATGGTAGTGGTAGAAATTACTGTAGACACACATTTGAAACACAATAAATAATATATCCATTGTTGTTTTAAGGATGAGAAAATAAAACCCCACGCTTCTTTTTTTTTGGGGGGGGCTTTTTTTGGGTTTTTTTTTGTTTTTTTGTTCTTGTTGCTCAGCAATGCCAGCACAGAATATCTATCATCAAGAAGATTCATCTCATTGTTCCTATCACAGAAAAATACCCATTGACATGATGGAACAAAGCACTTCCAAAAATATTTAAACCACTCAATAAAACCTAAGTGCCGGCTTTGAAGCTAAGCATTTGTTCAAAGATCTGATCCAAATCCCACTGAAATCAGTCAGAGTCCTTCCACTGACACCAAAGGGCTTTGGATCAGACATACTACTTTCCTGAATAGGATGAAGACATCCATAAATATTAATTGTCTCACAGTGCTTTGCTGGGTCCTATGATAAAAGGTGTGAGTGTAGTAGGGGAGTGGATATTTGTTTTTCTAGGCAAGAAAGAAAAAAAACTGGGCTAAATCTAAGCTCATGATCAGTTCTTAATTGCACAGTGGTGAGTCTGTCAGTATCCCCAAAGCACACGTTACCAGGGATGCTTTCTGAAAGACAGCTTCTCTATCACATTTCCTGCTAAAACCAGTATTACTGCCATTAAACACATTAAACTCTCTTCTTAAGACAGCCAGGATTAATGACACAAAAAATCAGAAACTGGTAGTTCTGCTGCTGCAGTTTGTACCACCAGGGTAGAATCACACTGTGCTGTTATAAAACAGATTACCCCAGATATATTGAAACAAATCGTGATGAAGTCTCCTTGCAAAATAATCATGTTGCTGTTAGATAATGGGTCTCAAAAATACGTAACCTTGGCCAGGGTCTGAATCCTTGCAGGAAGCAAAAAAACTGAGGGAAGAGTTAGAAAGCACACTGATTTTAAGTCATAGTTCATGAAATCCTTTTATACAATTTATATATTTATATATCATTTATACAATAGGTAGTCATGAAGTGTCAGTGCACAGTATTCTGAAGTAGGCCAGCTCTCCATATGTTTGCATTGTTGGGAGAAATGGAGCTAAAAAACCCATCTGGAAACCAAATTCCTTACAGATGATGGCACAGGCAATCACTGATTGCCAGCAAAAGGCAACTCAGTAGACACCACCCGGTCTGGAGTGCCCCTCTGCCCTCAAACTGGCTCATCCAGCAGCTCTCCTTCCACCAAGGCTTCATCCCACAGCTCTCCCTCCTCTGCCTCTCTCAGCATGTGTGGCTCCACCAGCTGCTGCTGGGCAGCCCAGGGGAGCAGGGATGGACACAGGGCACAGTCTGCCCTCCCTGCCTCTCATGCCCACCCTCCTTCACCATCCCCTGCTCATTCCTTGCCCAAAGAGAGTGGAAGCCAGAGACTCCTCTTCCATCCTGTCCTTTACAGCACTTTCCAGTGCTGCTGAATGACAAAAAGCCATGGATTACAAGTAACAATTATTTTGCATACTGTTCACTGCTAAATCTGGGAACTGTTTATTTCCTTAAGAATTCCTTTTAAGTGAGGCCCAAAAATCCACCTTATAGTATAGGAAAGACCCCAAAAAGTTATGGAAGTAGAATATCTCCAGCTACAAAGAGACACACATATGCACAGAGAAAGCAAGAATACAAGATACTTATTGGAGAGCAGTGATGATTATCTCAGAACCCTAAGAGCTTACGTGGAGTAGGTACCTCATATGCAGTTCGGGATTACAGGATGAGGAACATATGAGATCAGCACATTTACAAATTCCCATTATTTTACTGCATTAGCCATCATGTCTGTTCACTGAAGTCAATATTGGCTTCTACTTATACTATATGAATAAACACTTCTTTACTTGCCAGCAGCATCCAGGCTACCTCAATTGATTCTAATGATCAGTAAAACTTATATCCTGCCCACCATCCAATTCACAGAATTTTTTATTTGTTTCTTGCTGCCTTCGTTTCTTTATTCCATAAGACTTGGTGGATATGTTTGTTCCTTCACTTATGTACAGAGAAGCAAACCCAGAAAAACTGATAGGCAAAGATGTATAAGTAGTGTTTAGCATCCACCTGCAGATACAATGTGAAGAAAGAAAATTATCTCCACATTTTTCCAGACTTTTTCTGCTCCTTGATATTTACTCTCCCAGAAGGACAACAGCATGATGTGCACTAGGCAGGAAGGGTAATGATCTGTGCCAAATTTTATGTGCTTATGCTTCATGCTGTGGCCTGGCTTTCTTTTTCCCTGCCAGCAGACAGATAAAGTGGTGGCTTCAGGACTGTGCAGGAGCCAAGAGCTGCACTGGTGTATGGAAGAGCACAGGACTAACAGAGTGTTTGAAGCAGGTTAAGGCTGGCACCAGGCAAGCATTCAGTTCATACCTGCTCTGCAGCTGTCTGGGAGTGTCCCCATGGGAAACAGGTAGGGGATAATTAAGGGCTCTTAAGCCATCAGACAAGGATATTGCAAGGATAAACATTTCAAGCTGAAGATAGTTAGATGCAGAGTTGTAGAGAAAGCCCAGTCTTTTACCTGTGGGGGATGAAACCTATTGGAACAATTCACCAAACACGATGGCAGATTTTCACCATAGGCAATTGCTAAAATATGCCTGGCTATGTCATTGGGTTTCATTTCTTTCTCTTTTTCCTATGAAGTATGATCTAGTTTGAACAGGAATTAATTCCTATTTAGCTGATGGCTTGGGTTATACAAGATTCAAAAGCCACAATGGTTCTATTAAGCCTCATAATCTATGCATCTGTACTCAGTCTTCATGACTTTGCACAAAAAGAAGCGTGAGGGAACACAGCTAAATATTTGGGACCTCCACAATGCTTACAAATCAGGCATAACCTTGAGTTTCCCCAAGCCCTCATGGATTGCTGTTCCAACCTGCCTCCTGGCCTTTCATCCCCAAAGGGTTCCAGATAGTCATAGACTGGAAACGTTCCTGCATTCAACGTTCCTGCATATAAAATAAAAAAGGCAGTAAAACAGGTGGAGGAAAAAACCTGTTCTTTTATAGTGTTTTTAATTGAAGGGATTATAAAACACTTCAGGCATGCTGAGAAATCAGGACTTTGTTCCTAAATAAAAAGCTGAAGCTATTATTTTTTTTTTTAATTCTTGTTCCTCCTCCTACAACCATGGTTATTATATGCATGCATTTGCAGTGTAATAGAATCAGTATCATCTCTGTGTCTTATTACTGTTGCAATCCCCTAACATGCTGTTCCTTCCATCCCACATGAATCTGGTAATTACTGCTGAGGCATGCCATGCGTACGCTTTCCCTTCCAAGGCAGCATCAGCAGTGCCACAAACACATTTCCTACCTATTAGTAAACACAAGCCAGTGGGAAAGTGTGTGTTGCCTCATAAGCCAATTCCAGGACATGGTCCTTGCTCACCAGAAAGCTGCACCTGACTGAAACTCATGGACATAAAACAAATGTACACTCTGGACTTTCTTGTGCTTTCTGTGTGTTGGAGCGAGCCCTGTGAGAGCTGGCGGTGCTGTGCTGGGCTGCTCAGGTGAGATGTGATGAAGGGAGGTAACAGGAGCCTCTATGTACCCCTGTGGGCCAAGGTGTGTGTGAATATGCTCCCTTCTGAAAATAATAAAACAAAAAAAATCAACCTGGGTCTCCTTTTACCTTCTCTTTTTAGGCTCATGTCCCCAGACTATGTTAGAAAGAGCTGAAAACAGGATTTGCTACAGCCTGTAACTAGTCCAATTTTGCTCCCCAAACACCATATTTAGAGCACCATGTTTAGAGCAGAAAACAAGCAAAAAATCTCACAGAATAATAATCTGGCTGCTGGGGTATTAGTGTTGTAAAACAGCAGATCTGCCCTGCAGATCCTTCCTGATTTTAGCAATTTTTGCTCCCGAATTCAGCTGGATAAAGAGAGTCAGAATGAAGCAGCTCTGAGTGCTTTTCAGAATCCCAATCTTGTTGAAATTCACACAGCACCACACCAAAAGCGTGCTCCAATGTGGGATGCTCCTGCTCTTGTCACAACCTCTCCAAATTTTAGATAGGGAAACTGCTTCAATCCCAAAAGCAAACTTCAGCACTATCCCTGTCCAGAAGCACTGCAAAGGCATCTGTGCTGGCTGCTGCAGGATGTTACCTGTTCCAGCCTCAAGAAGAGAGATAAAAATAGGCAGTATATTTCTGCTGCTCCTAAAATGTGGGCTCTGATCCATAATGGCTAAAGATTACCACGAGATGACAGTACCACTTTTGCCAATTCCAGAACTCTTTTGGCAGCAAACCTTTACATTCTAGAGACTAAGTAAAGTGCGTATAGTACCCTATAAGAATCTGGCAAAAATGCACCCTGCCCTGCTAGCACTTTAAAAATTCCCTGTAGAGTGCCTTTTTGTCCCCTCCCCCGAGTGTGAATCCAAAGTTTTACCTTTAGATAGAGATCAAAAGCAGCCATCCTTTCCCATCACACAGATCTGTGGCCAGGGCATGGAGCTTAAGCAAAGTCACAATAACCCAGATCCAACATCTTGTTCTTTTTAAAGGCAGCCAAACGCTACAACATTTCAATGGGGCAGTGGGACTAATCCAGCCAGTGGGAATGATGGTGTTAGATGTGGTTAAATCTGGCTGCTCAGGACTCGGGGGAGCGTTCCTGAGGGTGCAGGGATTCAGGCTTGGGACTGCCGCTGCCTGACAGCCCGGTTTGGTGGAAGGTGTTGAACTTCCCTGAACATGTAGAACACCAATGTGCTGGGCAGAGCTCGGCACGGCAGTTTGGGAAGGGGGCTGCTCCAGCCGGAGCGGGGGATCGATGCTGATGCCAGATCCGGGATTTGCAGCACCGCTGCTCCGACAGCCAGATTGTGCATGTATGTGATGCGTGATGTGCGCGTCTGTGTGGCGTGTGCGGAGGATGTGTGCGGGCTGTGCGTGTGTCTCCGTGCGGTGTGCGTGGTGCGGGCTGTGCGCGTGTGTGCGGTGCGTGCGCGCCTGCCGGCTGCCTTTTGCCGAAGGAGCTGCTTGACTTGCTCTCTATTTTGAGGGCGCGGATTCAGGGACTCGGGGCCAAAAATTCTCCGGACCCAGGTAAATCCGCTTGTTACCTTATTCCCCTTCCCGGCTCCGAGTGCCCGCGCTGTCCTGCAGGTGTTGTCAGAGCGCTCCCG